>JAMJFZ010003624.1:8767500-9222500 GCA_026225945.1 Cricetomys ansorgei | reverse complement strand
ACACCACAGACACACAACACCACACACTCACTCACACACACACACACAACACCACAGACACACACACCACAGACACACAACACCACACACACCACACACCACAGACACACAACACTACACACTCACACACACCACACACACACACCACAGACACACAACACCACACACACACACCACAGACACACAACACCACACACACACACACAGTACAAGTGATTTTTTTTTGGTTTGGCATTTCTTGGAATGCTAAATGAGGAAAAGAAAAGCGACCGATCTGTTAATAGGAAACTGCTCTCAGAAGGGAGCTGTTGTCTTGTCTCCAGTCTATAGCAATCCCTGAGCATTCCCGACAGGCTCTCCAAACCACGCTTAGTATCTCATCATCCGCCACTTACACATGGCTGACTGCAGAATACCTCTGGACCCCCGATGTTCTGTTTGTTTACGTCTAACATCCTCTGCCAGCAGTGTTCTTTGAAACACTTCAAAGCATGCTGCTCTTGAAGAAATAGGCTTAGTGGGTAACTGGTAATGTCTCCTTAAGCACCTCCGCTACTGAGTGAGGCCCAGCGTTCTTTTCTCTAATTGTTTGTGTGTACAGTCAACACCACCAATATCTGCTCTCCCTTGCTGGATAATTTTAGTGGGGAAAATAATTTCCAATCTCTCTGAAGTGAAAATCCATTCTTTCAGTGAAAAATGGCCCCAATCTCTTTTCAACTGCTGTGCACTTTAAAAACTTTCCCATCCTCCTACCAGACAGACAGACAGACACACAGCTTCTGTTTGGAGCTTTTGGCTTTGTTATCACCGGGGCAGGTCTCTTCAGAATGCCGTCTAGCGGGGAGCTTTGTAAAGCATGTTTGTTTGCTGCTGTTACTGACTGGCTCCTCATCACTGGAACACAATGTTTTGCAGGGGTCTCAGCCAGGAACAGGGGCAGTGCCTGGATGCCTCCAAGTCTAAGCTGCGCTCCCTGCGCCAGCCCCTTTCCTGTGACCCTCCCCTTTCAAGGAGCTCTCCAGGTGACAGCCTAGGACAGAAATTTAAAAAAAAAATTAAAAAGCCTTCTTTTTATTTTCTTGTCTTGTCATTCAAGTGAGAGTTTGTCAGAAGGGCAATTTAAATTTTAATTAAAACCCAGGACTCCCAGGGCTCACAGGAGGTCTCAAAGATGGGTTTTCTACTCATGCAGAAAGAACACTAGTAGAACCTGCAGCATGTCCCAGTGTAAGTCTTCTTTCTTGATGGTCATATAACCCCCAGGCCGAGTCTTCTCCATCACTGGGGGACTAGGTATTAATTCCACTAAAATATTCAATACAAAGTGTTATTCACACACTAATTATCCGAAAGCATTCAAATTTAAATTAACCGAGCACACAATTATTCAGCACGCATTTATGCCGTGGATGCTGTGAAAGAGAATAAAGAAAAGACACAGAGCTCTCACCTCCAAGAACCTTGCTGATCTGCATTTGCACAAAATCACATTCTTTTTCCTTTCAAACACAGGTTTCCAAATATAAAGGGCTAAAAGGTTTCAGGAGCTTTTCAAATAACATGTAGCTATAGCAAAACAACAGTTTACTAAGCTAAGCGCTGTTTACAAGACTTCCTAGGAAGGGACTGGATTGTTATTGGTATCAGTAAACACACCAAAGGGTTTATTTAATGCCAGCAGGAAGGATGGACAAGAGTGAGACACTTGGAATTAACAGAGGAGACAGAGGCCACTTGGAAGAGTTTTTCCAGCTACTCTCTAAGACAGGCAACGGAGGGGCAGCCCGGGTGACACCCTTTCTGGACTTGTGCGCGCACACGTCGCTGTTTACCTCTGCCTCCCTGTGACATTCCCACAGCTATTCAAACACGGTCGGTCCAGCAGCAGGGTCGCGCAACACGTGCTGACTGCTCTTGAGTCTCAAGAATCAATCTTACCTGATGTTTTTCCCATGAGCCAAAATATCAAGAGGAGACTGACTCCAAGTCACATAGTTTAGCAGGTTAAAAGGAATGTTTAGTAGAACTGATGCAGAGGGAAAATAAAGCCAAGTTCTTTCCCTTATGGCACAAAGACCATCGTGTTAGGAACATTCGCCAACGCTGACGGAGCAGCGCTGCCCCGGGGACCCCGCAGCCTGGTCCCCTGAGCACAGTGGTGGTTGTCTTGTTTCCCTCATGGGAGGACAGAGGTTAGAGAGGCTCTGTAGCTTGACCAAGGTCACATCGTCTCTAAGTGACAGGGTCAAGACAGATAGGTCCAAGTCTGTGTTAGGGCCAAGGCCAGCCCTCAGCACCCCTTCCTGTCCCTCTCATGAGGTAATGAGTACCTGGAGCGAAGCTCTCCTTAGCCTGCAGAGGGCTGCTTGGAAGAAAGGGCCATTGCCTGTTCCACCGATGAGCTAGAGATCACAAGGGTCTGGCCAACCTGCACTGCAAATTCCAACCAGATTATAATTGGCTCAAGGCACAGGAAGAGAGTCTCTTACAGAGGGCACACTCTCATTTGTTCTTTGATCCATTCTCTCCTACCCTAGGCCTTCCTCTGTCTTGTGGCAGCAACAGCAGTGAAGCCATAAACTAAAATGTCAATTCAGGACAAGAGCTTACTTCTCTGATCTAAGAGAAGTTGCCACTTTTGCAAAAGGGCAGTGGATACTGAGATGCTTCTAGAAGACATGCCAGCAAGAAACCACTACTGCTCAGCACCACCACAAACAGCAACACACACCTTCCGAGCATCAAATCATTCTTGAACTTGCCCAACACCAAACGTACAGATGCTGTACGTGGTGAACGTGCCTCCTACAACACAGTTGGGGTAAGAGGGAGCAAACACTCTCTACTTCGTCTCTGTAGCAATGGTGAGACCAGAACAGGAAGCCTAGAGCAGCCACTCCAGAACCAACCCAGACCCAGCAACAGGTAGATTGGGAATTCATCTAGAATCCAAAGTTCCATTCCAGCGGCATTGACTCAGCCATCTTCCCTTCCCCTGGGGCCAAGTATTTTTCGATGTGTGTTTAGTCTCGCCTGAAAAATCAATGCACCCAGTAAGGATTCCAACCTGTGACTCAAAGCACAGAAAGAGAGTCTCTTTTGGGGAGCACATTCTCATTTGTTCCTTGATCCATTCTCTCCTACCCTAGGCCTTCCAACAGCAGTTAAGGCATAGGAAACAAAAATGTCAATACAGGACAAGAACTTACTTCTCCGATCTAAGAGAAGGTGAATCCCTGATGCTCTCTTTTCCTATCTGTGGCCTTGCATTTCTTGGCCCCAAATGTGGCCACAGTCACATGTACAGCAGAATCAGGAACAGGAAGTCCCGTACTTCTCGCCACATGACCCAAAATGCTAGTACCAAGGAACTAGAAAATTAAAGAGATGGAGAAGAGGGGAGGGCTTGGGAAAGCAGAGGCATGGGTTGTTTATGTGCTTCTGGGCTCCCCTCCAAGATACACTCGGGAGTCTCATGCTGGGCAGCAAACTGCAGGCTTTCAGAATTAAACTGAAGTACAGATCACGTCTCGGGTCACAGGCAGGCCACTGGGCAGCGTATCCACCAGACGACTGCGAAGAGTGTCCTAGACTTAGGGAATGAAAACAAGGATGAAGCTCCGAGATCCGGAAGGATAAATGGAATCTGGGACCTCGCCTCGACATGCAAGAATCTCGAAACGCACCATGAGGTTTAACTAAGATGCAAACACTCGTAACATAATGAAGTCCAAAACTGCTGGACATGAGAGCCAAGAAAAATCACATCTTGCTTGGGAAGACAAGAAATACGGCGATGGTCAACTTCATGTGCCATGGGCTAAGAGATGACTACACAGCTCTCCATAGCTGGTAAAATGTGAAGGGTTTCATCTTTTATTTTTTGGTGGTGGGGGAGTGGTATTTCTGGAAGATATTTTCATTTGGGTAAGTAGATTGAATAACAAAGATCTAGCCTCAGCAACACGAGTACACATATGGCCCTCAGCAGAGGGTCTACATAGAATAAATGGCAGAGGGAGGGTGGATTTACTGTCTCTTCTTGATCTAGCCAGCATGTGTACCTCTCCTCCCCTCAGACATCAGTATTCCCGGCTCTTGGACCTTCATACTCAGACTGGGATCTACATCATTGAGTCTCTGGCTTTAAGGCCTTGGGTTTGGCCTAGAATTGAGTCTTCAGCCTGGAGACAGCAGTTAGTGAATTCTCAGTTCCGTAATTTGCACAACACATTCCTTTCTAAGACGTCTGTTCCACTGGTTATGTTTCTCTGGAGATCTCTGACTAACCCAGATCTTAACACACACACATACACACACACACACACACACACACACACACACACACACACAAAATGCTAGAATTATCTGACAAAGACATTTAAATAATTATCACAAAAATGTCCAATAAGTAAGCATTGGAATTAGAAATAAATGGAAAATACAAAGCCTAAGCTCAAAATAGAATATGTGAAGAAAAGCCAGGTGTATATTTTACATTTACGTAGCACAGAATAACTGGGAAGACTCAAAGTTAGACTAGAGACAAAGTATCAGTGAGCTTGAAAATGAGTCTATCCAATCTGAAAAACAGAAAGGAGAAAATGGGAGTGACCAGAGCCTGGGGACTTGTGGGTGTAACAAAAGGCTCAATATTTTGCCATTGGAATTCCAGACAGAGACTCTTGAGCTTTCGAAGCAACAGTGCTCAAAGACTCTAGCTGTGACGAAAGTCACAACCGTACACATTCAAGAAGCCCAGCAAACTCCAAGCCGAAGAAGCCCAAAGAAATCTGTGCCTAGAAGCATTACAGTCTAATTACTAAAAACAAAACAAAAAAAAAAAAAATACAAAGATACAGATATGTTCTTGGAAGCAGTCGACGGGGTGGCACGGGGAGGGGGAATGCATTAGTATAGAAGGCAATGTGGAAAAGACTCAGGACTTCTCACCAGGATTCATCAATATTCCTGAACCTAATTCCTCCAACTGAAGTCCCTTCAACCAACCAACCAACCAACCAACCAACCCACCAATCCACCAACCCAGGCTCTGCATGTTTCAACCAATATATACTCTGAGCAAAGTTCCCAAACGTCCAAACAGCACACAACCATAGAAGGACATGAAATGACATGATCAAAGTGCTAGGGGAAACAAGCTTATCAACGCAGGATTTTATATTTACTAAAGAATATCTGTAAGGAATACACGTGAAATAAAGGCATTCTCCAATGCAACAAAAACTAAAAGAATCAATCAACAGACCTGCTCTAAAAGAATTCTAAAGGAAATCTTTCAGAGAGATGGAGGTGATAAGAGAGAGAAATCTGGAAGATGAGAAATAAGAATAGAAAGCATAAATACCTAGGCGTGGTGAGATGCATTGGCATGAATACGGAAAGAAAAGCGAATTAGACCTTTGTATGAGTTGGAGGAGTTTTTCATTTAGTAAACTCCTAGAGACAAGGGAGGAGAAGAGATGGCCTAGCAGAAGGACTCAGAGAAAGTTATCTCTATAGTATATATCTCTATTTCTATAGTACAACTTATGACTTAAGTAAAAGGGGAGAAATGTAGTGAGATGCTTTGAAGGAGTTTTGTGATCTTGGTTTCTCTAAATACACAGAATGGCTTTTGGGATATGCTTTTGTCCCCATCGCAGGTACAGTGGATGATCGTGAGCTGGATCTAGATTATTTGTTGCCAGTGGCTATGATCTGTTTGTGTGCCACTGTGAAAAACAATTTTGTCAAATGCAGTTTGTCCTTATGGTTGTGTGCTGCTTGGACTTTTGGGAACTTTGCTCAGAGTATATATTGGTTAAAACATGCAGAGCCTGGGTTGGTGGATTGATTGGTTGGTTGGTTGGTTGAAGGGACTTCAGTTGGAGGAATTAGATTCAGGGATATTGCCTTGAAAAGTGAGCTCACTTTCAGCCCCTGCTCTCTAAGCTTGTCTGCCTGCCTTCCTGCCTGCCTTCCTGCCTTCCTGCCTTCCTTCCCTCCTTCCTTCTTGACAACAGGGTGGTGAAGATTTCTTTATTTCTTCCTACTTTTCTATTTCCTGAGCTAGAGGGTAAAAAGCACCATAGCAACATGCTGCACCTAGGCAATTATAGCGAATGATCTTATGGATTCTCTAGGCCATGCGTCCCTGTTGAAAGAAAGCTTTATAACAATGTTTGGTAGTGTTCCCAATGAAAATAGATCCAACACATATGCGAACGATCACAAGAAGAGCAAAAAGAAGAGACTGTAGCGTTCTTCGTAGCATTTGAAGCAGCAGAATATTGTTTCTAAACAGATTGAGAAAAGGTGTGTGTGTGTGTGTGTGTGTGTGTGTATGTGTGTATGTGTATTTATGTATACACAGCCTCAGAACAACCACTAAACATGTGCACAAGGAGACATGATGAAAAGCAAGGAAGAGAGAGTAAAACTGAATTGTGAAAAGTGTTCAAATAAAAAATTAGGAAAAGGGAAACCGAAAAAGGAAAACAAGCAGGAAAAAAAGTTTTTTTTGATGTTAGATCTAAATTAAAACATGTTGGCAATTACATTAAATGTAAATGATCTATGTTAAGCAAGTCAATTAAAAGTCAGACTTATTAGGATAATAATAAGTCTAAATATAAATAATAATAATAATATTAAATAATATAAATAATCTAAAAATAATAAAAACACAAGACTCAGCTAAACATTTTCTATGAGAAACTCACTCCAGAAACACGATGGTTGTGTTAACTGTAAAAGAATGGTAAGATCTAAGTCTTGTAAACATTGGTTAAAAGGAAGGAAGTATAGCTATTTTCATAGTCTAGATTCAGGGCAGAGGACAGTTTATTCTTTGGCTAATTTGATCACTAGTCCTAGTCCTGGAGCCTGGTCTTTTCCACCTCTATACAATCTAGTCTCCGAGACCCACTGCTGACTGAGCCAGTCTGACTAGCAGCTCCTTCTGAACTCTGACTCTTCTGGTTCATCTCAACTTACTCCCTGTTCTGGCCCAAACTCTCTTCTAAGCTGCCGCCTCAAACTGACCTTTTGAGCCAACTGACGGTTTCTAACTGAACTCTTGGTACTCTGGCAGACTCTCTTGGCTGCCTCAGACTGAACTACTCTGCTCGGCTTCAAACGGACTTACTTTTCCCTTCTGGTACTGACTTCTGCCAAGCTCCTCTGCATCTCTGCCTCAGAGCTCTCACTGCCCCACACTGCCTCAGTAACTGACTGCTGTAACTGACTCTGCTAACTCTTCCTCTGATTAGCCACTTTCCCTGTCCTTCACTGACACTGACTTCTGAGCTCTGCTTCCTGTGTCTGCTTCCACACTCCGTTTCCGTCTTAGGAATTAAAGGCACAGGCCACCACTGCCTTCTGATACTGGGATTAAAGATGTGGACCAACATTCTGAATACTCTTTGTACATTCATCCGGACCACACAGGCCTTTGAATATGATCCCTGGATGTGATTCTTTTACATAGACCCTTGGATTTGATCCTTTCATACAGATCCTTGGATTATAGACTCTTCTTAACTTTCACAAGGCCTATTCCTCTACAATGTTAATATCTGACCAAATCAACTTCAGATCAAAGAAAATCAACAAGAATAAATGAGGAATCACACAGTCGGAAAGGCGTCAATTCATCGGGCGTATACGACAGTATGTAATTGCCAAACAAAAGAGCTTCAAAATACACGGAGCAAAACCTGACAGTACTCTAATGAGAAATGGACAAATCTGCAATTATAACTGGGGAACATCAACACCTCCCTCTCAACGACCGTCAGAGCTCCTAAACAGAAAACAAGTATACATACAGGAAAAACATTGCCAGTCAGCTGAACTAAACTGGCATTTATAGCACACTTTCCCTAGCGGATACCAGCTCAGAAGTATAACCTCAGTTCACTTTCCCTCATTTCCTCTTCGGGCAGGTTTTTGCCTCTATCACTGCTGAGAACGAATCCTGCTCAAGTTCACTAACCCCTTGGCCTTTTGAAATCCTCCAGGTGAACTTGGGTCCTCATCTCCTTGGATCCATCGGTAGCCTGTGACACGGGGACAACTCCCTCCTCTTTGAAATACTGTTTCCACCAGGCTCTCAGGCCACCACACTGTTCCTTTGCTTCCCTCCCAGTAGCTACTCATTATCAAGAACCAGATTCTACTCATCAAGCCAATTCCCACGTTCTACATGCTACAAAGCGTGGTCCAGTCCTCAGATCTTCTGTTCACACTCTCTCCCTTGGCAACCCAATCCACATTCATAGCTACGCACTGTTGGCTCACAGATGTCTGCAGGTAGAACACCCCCCCCTCACCTCTATAATCTCATTTCGCTCTTGGCTCCTTCCCACCAAAGCCACTTCCTCAAAATGATTGTCCTTCAAAATACTGGACACGTTCCAGATTCAGGGCCACACTTTTTTTTTTTTTTTTTTTTTTGTGGACATACATCATTTATTTATATGACCACTTAGCTTCCTCTCTGACCCCCATTGAGTTCTTATCTCAAAAGACATCTCCCAGAGTTCTGGCAGCACAGCTCGGCAGTTAACAGCACAACCAACTTGCCTACATTCCAGTCCTGACCAGGCCAACGCCTGCTGCGTGACCCCAAGTAAACAACTTACTCGCTCCCATTTCTTTGCCTCGAGAAGGAAGATAGTCAATAGCACCGGATCTGCCCATTTGTGCTGCTGTCGTAGAACACCGTAACAACACCGGGGAGTTTAGAATTGACAGTGATTTATTTGTTCGTGGTTCTGAAGGCTGAGAAGCCCAGGATCAAGGGGCTGTAGCTGGTGAGTTTTCACGCCACATCACGCCTGAGCAGAATACTTCACACGGTGAGGGACTGCGTGGCAGCAGAGAGCAGGAGGCAGACATGGAACTTGCTTGTTAGCCACGCTTGCAATAACTAACCCAGCACCACAGAATGGCATTAAAAAAAAAAAAATCCACTCAGGTAGACAGAACCTTCATGGCTGAATCATCTCTCATGTGGAGAGGACTGGGTTTCCAACATGGGAAATTGGGGAGCACATTCAAATTACAGCTAGTACCCAGCTAATAAGGCTGTTGGAGGGACTCCACACAGCAATTGCTAAGAGCAATGGCCGGCACGTGGCGAGGACTGCCATGTTTATTACATCTAAAAGGCTCCGCTATTAGGAGACACACCCTTATTTTTAAAATATTGCCAATTGAAGTAGTGAGTGTCGCCGGTTATGAAGTGCGGTCTCATTTTAGAGCTGTGAAAATTATTTTTTTGAGAAAGCTCATCTTAAGAGTCAACGAACTACGATACACGTGGGTATTTCAGAAGGCCATTTCCTTCCGTCTTCCCGGATCGGCGTCTTCACTGCACCGTCCGCCCACTTATTGGATGCGCATTGTAGTTGCTCATGCTCTCCCCTGGTAGTCCCCTCTACCCGCAGTATAAACTGAGAAGACGAGAGAGCTTATTTTTCACAGTCGAAACCTACTGTCTCGAGTGCTGCCTAACACATATTAGGCCCCAGTCAATACTTACTGAATAAACAAATGAGAGCAGTAAATGAAAAAAAAAAAAGATATGAAGGAAACACAAGACAGACCCCCAGAATTTCAAGCTGTGTTGAAGGATTGACTACGGTCTCTAAACTACAACTCAAGCCCCGTAGGAATGAGGATGTGTCTGCAGCCCCTCAGTCCAGGGCAAATATAAATTCATTATGAACCGGCTGCATACATGAACGAATCAGCGAATGAATGAGTGAACGCTCTGCCTGCGGTCTCCTTAAACTGCTAGACAATTAGACCCAAGCACAGCTCGGAGAATCTTGTTCCCATGGTAGGAGGAAGAATGTTGATGTCCACACAGCAAACAAGAGTAACGTGGGGACATGTCATGACAAATGGTAGTCTGGACACTTAACCCACTGACGTAGAAGGTAAAAGGTTGTCAGACGTGATCAATTGTGAGCCTAGGCCCCTCCTTTCATGTTTTCTAGTTTGGGGTTTGCCAACACACCAACGTGCGCCAAGAAACCACAACCCACGTGTAAACACTGGAAGGTGGGTGAGGACGTGTGTCTACTTTGCCCTGGCTGCTGTCTAAGATGAACCCACATCATAAGCTTCTCAGGGGGGCATCTCTAAGGATAAAGGTCATGAAGTTATATTAGGTCAGAAGAGCTGAGGATCGGCCAAGTGTGGGGGAGGGGACCATTGGTGGAGCAAGTCCTCCTGATGAGAGGGTGATGACTCCAAGTGTCAAGCACATTGAAGGCATGCTGTCCTTAATCTTACCCAAGTCCAGACAAGACAGAGCTTTTCCTGCCCCACTAAATGAATAAGAAGATGACTAAATATCATCCATCCAGCAAGACAGGAGCTGGAATTCGACAACTTATTCTCCAAAGAGGATGCACGTTCTGGGGGAGGCTTCGCTTTCACCTGGTTAGGTGTCTAGGCAACTTGTGGGAGATGCTGAAGGAGAAGGGAGAAAGGTCCAACTTCTATAGAGAAGACACTAGGGAGGGAGGCCGGGCTGGCAACCTTGGAAGACTGGTGAGAACTGCCAATACCCAAAACCAAACCAAGCCTGTTCTCTCCTATCAACGGAACTCCTCAGTGACGTCCTCAAACATGACAGGTTTGCTTTCTCCCTGTCCTGGCAAGCATAGACACAATCCTATGTGTTTGAGTTGGCCGGGGTACTCACCCGGGGACAAGCAGGGTCCCTACTTCCTCACTGAAGTACACATGTGTGGGGACGGAGCCAAAGCACCTCGGTTCTTCTGGTGTTCTGTTCTGGGCTCCAGTTTTACTAACAAAGGCGTTGTCTACAAAAGGTCAATATTAGAGGGACAGAGGGAAACACGGGCCTGCATAACCTGCTGTCAACAGGAGCTCCACCCAAGACTCTGTAGTCGGCAAAACAGGCAACAACCTAGGAAGTGAGCCGTGGGAGCTCAGGGGCCTGAGCAGGGAGATGAGTCCATTGGCGCCTCTCAGGGCTGCTGCAGCTCCATGTTCTGGCTGGCCTTGACTTTCAGAGCCTTGGAGGTACCTGCTGCCTCTGGTGATATTTTTGAAAAGAAGAGGCGACCAGAAGTATCTAGCACGAAGTAGGTATTTGTAAAACAAGTGCTGAATAAAAGAATGAAAATATATTTGGGCCTTATATAGTACTCAGTGAAATATTCATCAAAGTCGACCTGTTCCACGTCAATCTACGGAGTCATATCCACAGTCAGACTTTTTCCTCTAAAATGCCCAAACCACATACACCAAACATAGAAATGTCAATAAAGGGTGTTTGGGAAATATCC
Source organism: Cricetomys ansorgei (assembly GCA_026225945.1). Taxonomy (NCBI): domain Eukaryota; kingdom Metazoa; phylum Chordata; class Mammalia; order Rodentia; family Nesomyidae; genus Cricetomys; species Cricetomys ansorgei. The sequence continues at coordinate 9,211,164 of JAMJFZ010003624.1, read as the reverse complement.
GAAACACAGAGCAGATTTAATCCAAAGGAACAGAAGTCAAGCTTCTCCCTGTCAAGCGAGTAGGGATGAAACCCCAGGAGCTAAACTAAACCCTGGGGAAGCAGATGAACAACTCAATGGTAGTAACTTCTCCTTTTGGCTCGGCTCTCCTATCCTGATGAACTATCATCTGAAAGCGCGCCCCAGTGACCCACCAGTGAAGACATGACCACACCCATCAGTATCTAAAGTAATAGGCGGCCCTTTCCTCAACACACAAAGAGATTTTCTCTTCCTTGAGGACCCTTAAAATCACAGGAAGGAGGTCATAGGTAGGGAGTAAAAGAGAGCAGACAGCAGACAGAACAAGCCCAGGGCAGAATGTCCATGTGGCAGGCCTTCATGGATGACAAGCTTAGCAATGTCACCCACAGGAAGGACAGCGGGAGGGGGGGAATCGATGGGCACGTAAAGCCATCTAACCGACCTACTAAGGAACCAGATTCTAGCGGTTCGGCCAAGCCTCCCTGCTACAAGCCAGACCTGGGAGCAGTAACAAAACCCAGCTGCAAGAGCCACAGGTGAGCATGGATTTACCCTCAAAGAACACAGAAAACAGAGTGATTAGTTCCCATTCCTTCACACTGGCAAGCCCTCCCCAGTGCGAACTTCACAATATCCATGCCAGCAGCATGTGAAGTCTTCCAATTCAAAAGCTTTCTGTGTACTGCTGTTCCCTTTAAAGTTTCTGGGCCTGCTACATATTTTTTTTTTTTTTTTGGTTGTTTCAGTTAACCCTGAATTACAAATTTCATCACTAAACCATAAATTAGTCAGGCAAAGCAATGATGCACTTGGTTTCCACGACAACGCTGCATAAAAAAAGTTCAGCCCGCTGCATCACCACAGGGCGCTTTGGAAATCATTTCCTAGCAACCCCGCAGGCACCCAGAGACACGGACCCTTGTCTCGGCCCTTCACGCAGACCCTGGGGAACACACACACACACACACACGATGCTGGCCAAGCAGGTCACTCGGCTAGCACAAACATTTCAAGTTGATACATTTCATTCCTGTATGCAGCGAAATAATTCCTGGCTGTGTCGGCAGGGAGGCCTGCCAGCTGTGCCATGAATCTACTGCAACCATCTCAGCTTCGAGCTATTCAAGATGCAGAACCAAGGCTGACTTTGACTAACGTGAAGACAAATGCCACCTGTGGACCGTTCCCAAACACCTACACATCTGTCTAGAGAGGAGGAGCTGAGAAAGCATACACTCCTGCCCATCTACCCCTGCTCCTCAGTGACCCCTTCCTTCTCTCTCTCTCTCTCCCTTACCCCCATCAGTTATTTGAGCCTGGGTCTCCCAGAGCTCAGGTTGGCCTTCAGCTCCCTAGTGTAGTCGGTTGTGGTCTTGAGCTTCCGATCCTTCTCTCTCAGGCTCCCAAATGTGGAACTTACAGGCCCAAAGCCACCTTACCAAGCTTTCTTTGCTTCTCTGGAAAGCAAATGTATTGGGAAAACAAGGAAAAGAACATTTAAGAGACTCCATGAGAGTTTACAGTCTAAAAGATAACAGGCCTCACAAACAGGAAATGCAATGGAATTTCTTAAACACAAAAAGCAGATGTTTTTCTTGCTCGCCATAGTTTTCAAAACAATAACATTTTAATTCTAAAAACGACATTCTAAAATTAACCAAAAAAAGAAAAATATGTGACCGTTAAAAACAAAAAGAGCCAGACAATGCGCAAGTTGGTCTCCAACTACACACCACCATGCCTGCACACATCCACTGCCCTACCTGGGGCGGAGGCGGGCCCTGGCAACCTGCACCAGGCTTTCTCTGAGGCTGGGATCACATTTGTAAGGGCATTAGGAGGCACCAGGCAGCCACAGAAGAGAGAAAGACCCAGCTGTTTCTTCTGCCTGCTAAAGTGCCCTGCACCGGCTTGTGCCTTCAAGAGCTAGTCTGCAACTAGTATCGGGAGAGTCTCAAGGCTTGGAGCATCTCCCTTGACTTCCTTTATCTCTGTTCACAGTTCTTTTTTATTCTTTTATGATTGACAGGAGTATCTAAGGAAATCATCTGTTTCTCTGTAGCCTGTCCTTCCCCGGTTACCATGGAAATAGGTTGTGAGGTTCAGTCAGAGAGTTGCAATTGTATTTGCTATTGTTTTAGTGTGTATGTGTGTGGCGTGCTTGTGGTGCACACATGTGGGTGTGTAGATGGCTGTGTGAATGGGTATACCTACAGAGGCCAGAGCATCTTCCTCTGTCACTATCCACCCTCTCCTCCTCCTCTTCCTCCTCCACCTGCTTTTTAAGACAAGGTCTCTTTATGTCAATGGTTCTCAACCTTCCTAACGCTGAGACCCTTTAATACAGTTCCTCATGTTGCGGTGACCCTCAAACCATAAAATTATTTTTATTGCTACTTCATAACTATAATTTTGCTACTGTTATGAATCGTAAACACATGCAGATTGTCTTAGGCGACCCTGTGAAAGGGTTGTCCAACCCCCAAAAGAGTTGCGACCCACAGATTGAGAATGGCTGCTCTATGTAGTCCCGGCTGTCCTGGCGATTTCTAGGTAGACCAGCTGGCCTCAAATTTACAGAGCTCCTGCCTCTGCTTCCCTAGTGCTGGGATTAGAGGCAGACACCACAAAGCCAGCCCACCTTACTTCTTTGAGACAGGGTCTCACACTGAGCTGGAACCTTAACATTTCAGCTAGGCTGGCTGGTCATGGAGCTCCTGGGAGTAGGAAATTTTGAAATGTAGGAATGGGCTGCTCCATAGAATTCTCTAGGCTCCTTTTAAGCTGTATCCTGGCTTCTTTGTTTTGCTGGCTGTGCAGCCAAATTCCATACTGACAGCTTGTCTGCCTTCACGGGAGAGTGTAGAAAACGCACTTCAAAACAGCCACAGGTGAATTTTGTACGAGTTACCGTTGGGGAAACATCTTTACTACCAGTTTCTCTACAGTCCTCACAATAAATATCAAGAGCCAGCATACACTGTAGAGTTAGAAGTACACAAACTAGTGCATATAACTGTACTGACGCCAGTGGCTGCTAACATTGAGCTTTTTCCTAGCTTGGGTTACTCTTGCTATGCTGGAACACCCTGACCAAAAGCAAGTTGGGGAGGAAAGGGTTTATTTGACTTACGCTTCCACAGCACCGAAGCAAGTCAGGACAGGAACTCAAACGAGACAGGAACCTGGAGGCAGGAGCTGACGCAGAGGCCATGGGGCGTTGCTGCTCACTGGCGTGCTCATCTTGGTTTACCCAAACCTTTCTTATAGAACCCAGGATCACCTGCTCAGGGATGGCCCCACCCACAAGAGGCTGGACCCGCCCACATCGATCACTAATTAAGAAAATGGCCTACAGGCTTGCCTACAACCTGATTGCATGAAGGCATTTTCTCGGCTGAGGCTCCCTCCTCTCAGACGACCCCCAGCCTGGGTCAATATGACATAAAACTAGCCAGCACAGCAGGCAAACCAAATTTAAACTTTATTATTTTCTTTTTACCAGGTGGCTCCAGCTGGCCTAGATCTTGCTGTGTAGACCAGGCTGCCCTCAAACTCATAGAGATGGTCCAGCCTCCAGTTGCTGCTTGGGGAAAAAAAAAAAAAAATGGTGACTAACTTGACACTCCAGAATCCTACTGTGAGAACCCCAGATTAGCATCTGCTCAGCAGCGCCCCCTGTGGTAGTGGAGAAAGGTGCTGCTTTGGGAATCTAGCTTCTCAACGTCCCTCCAGTTACTTTTTCCACTGTGGAGTCAAACAGGGAGTCTCAGTTCTTACTTTAATTCGTCATTGAACATGTAGCCTCCTCAAAGTGCACAGAGCGGGGTCTAGAGGCATGGCTTAGTGGTAAATTGCTTGCCTTGCAGGCACAAGGACATGAGTTTGATTCCCAGAATTCATGTTTTAAAAAGGAAGGGGAAAAAAAAAGCCAGTTATCCAAGTGACAGGGAGACCGAAACAGGTGGATCTCCGGGGTGTGCTGCCTAGCCAGCACAGCCTGTTTGGCAAGTTCCAGGTCATGTCTACAAAATGTCTATACATCTATAGATGATAGTCAACATTTCACTATAACTTCGGCTTTGTGGAGCCTGTGTTCCCAGCTACTCAGGAGTTTGAGGCAGGAGGATTGCAAGTTTAAGGGCTAGCCTATACAACTGAGTGAGATTCTGTCACAAAGTAAATAAATAAATAAATAAATAAATAATAAAAAATTAAGGGCTAGCTATATGCTCAGTGGTAGAGCAAGTGCCTAGCCTGTAGAAGGCCTTAGGTTCAATCCCCAGTACTGGAAAAATAAATAAATAAAAGGCCTTGTCTTAGATGTTAGATGTTGTTGCCTAACTGCTGGCTAATGTGAGCATCCTAGTAATGTTTAATGTGCTCTACCTAAGCCATGATGTTCAATACATTAGGTGTATTACATGGATTTCCAGCTGAACAATATTTTCAGCTCACGATGAGTTTGTCGGGGTATAACTCTATCATAAGCAAAGGAACACTTACACCAAAAATCAGAACTGTACACTTTAGAAAGGAGAGCTTGGGGCTGTGGGATGGCTGAGCAGGTGAAGAGGCTTCCTGCCAAGTTGGATGTGGTGGTTTGAGTGGGCAATGTCCCCACAGGATCAGGTTTCTGGATACTGGGCCCCTAGTTGGTGGCACTATTTGGAGAGGCTATGGAACCTTTAGGAGGCAGAGCTCGCTGGAGGAAGTACGTCACTGGGAGAGTGGGATTTGAGAGTCTGTAACTGTCTCCCACCTGCAGCTCATTCCCTCTGCTTCCTGCCCGTGGAAGGAAGTGATCTCTCATCTTCCTGCTCTGGCTGTCTGTTGCCATGCCTCCCTGCCATTATGGAGTTCCCACCCACCTACCCACCCACTCTGGAACTATAAGCCAAAATAAACTCTTTCTTCCATAAGTTGTCTCGGTCGTGGTATTTTATCACAGCTATAGAGAGTAGCTAATACACTTAATGGCCTGACTTTGATCCCCAGAACCTACATGACAGAGGGAGACAACTGACTTCCACATGAGTACTATAGTAAACACCCCCCCATAAACATATACAAGATAAATTAATGTAATACAAATTAAACTTGGTTTCGGGAAGAAACGAGCTATGTGAAATCTCATTCTTCCTAAGCAGTGCTCGGTTCTCCCATCATTTGCATGCAAGGGCCACACTGTGATTTTCCAACAGTAGACAGCACACGAAGACAGGCTTCCCACCTTTGGGCCTATGTTTACTAGAACCCTGACAGTAAGTTTCCTTATCAAACTGCCTGCAAGAAAAATGAATTCAATATTTGACTCTGTCTCCCGCCAGCAGAGCATATGGCTTCACGAGGAAGATTTGCATAGTTACATTGATTAAACTGAGAACATAAACGGTGTAAGAACTGAGTTAAGAGATCCTGTAGTCACTGGGTGTATGAATGTACATTTATGTGTAATTATGTGTGCACATAGTGAGGCGTACACAAACACGTACAGACCTCTCTCCTACATTTTTCCTTTCCTTCTGTTTCCTTCTTTTCTCTGATTCCCAACAAGGCTGTTCTTCAAATGCTAAGCCAAAACCCAGACATCACGGTGGACTAGCCTATTTCTCACTCTGCCTTTCCCAACTATCAAACAACTCTACAATTTAAACAAATAAAAGCATACTATCTTCTCCCCATTACTATTTTAACTCAGAACCTCTTCCTCAGGCATCCGAGTCACTATAAAGGTCGCAAGCATCAGCCTTTCACATCCGTGAATCCACACCTCTACGCATAGTCTCCTCTTGCTTAAAACCCTGCCTGGGTTCTCTTTGACAAAGCCTTCCTCTTTAGAATCTGGGTCTCAACTTTCATTTTCTTCCATGTTTGGCTCTTCCTTCCTGTCTTCTACCACATACTGTTACCCAGAACTACTTGCGGGGTGGTCCTCTGACAAGCCACTAGACTTTACCATCTTGGTGTCTGTCAAGTTGTTCTTCCTTCATGGAGCTTCCCTTCCCCCATCAGTCAGCACACAAATCAACCCTTATTCATCCTTCAAGGTACACCAGACACCAGACGCTGCAATCCAAGAAGCCACTTCCACCCTTGGCGGAGATGGATGCCCTTGCTTCTGTGTGCCCTGGAGTGGGCCTCATTTAAATATTAGGGAACTATGGTAACCCCCTGTACAGCTGGCAGGCTCCCACCTCTTGACCCTGGCATCCTTATGTAATTCCTGCCCCATATCTATGATGGGCTACATAAGACTGTCCCTACCATCTTAGCTAATGGCAGTCTGTTCCTTCTGCTGGCTTTTGCAGGACATGCCCCATGTTAGATCAATATGTTGGAGAACCGAGGGTGGTTCTTGGTCTAACAGCCAACAAGGAACTGAATCCTACCAACAGTCACAAAGGTAAGTTTGGGAGATCTTTAACTTTTGAGCCCTGCAAAGGAGACCTCATCATAGGTCCCACCTTGACTGCAGCCTGATAAAACATCCTAAAATAGAGGATTCAGACAAGCCACGCCTGGCCATTGAAACCAGGAGCAGCCACATCCGTGTTCCAACGCTACGGAAAAGTGATTTTTGCATGTCATCTGCATACCCCAACTGGCACAGAAGCTCCCCTAGGGAGGTGATCATCTTCTTCATCTTTATATTCTGTGTTTGATACTCAGCTGAGCTCTGATAAATGTTTGTAGGACTGGTCTACCCTGCTTTAAATTTCCTGCATTTTTTCTGTTCCAACGTTGCTTCCCACTCCGAAATAGAGGCAGCCTGGACTCCCTAGTTAGTGACTCACACTGATGTCTCTCCTCTAAGATTACCTCTTTTGGACACGTATATTCACTTCTTAAAAGTTTTGTTTTAGATTTTATTTAGTGCTAGGGTCATGCATGTGTGATGGTCATCCACCACCTGGGGGAAAAAAGCAGGGGCTCCTCGACTCCATGGAAACCACATCTATAGCTGGGTGAAAAGTACAAGAGTGAATCTGAATCACAGAGGCGCTCCTGTTAGGGACTTTAAGCTTAAGCTTGAACTACAGCTGTATTAACAGTTTATTACTCCTAGGGAAACAGAGTCGAAGTCTCTGTGGGACAGCAGAAACATGGTTCTGAAGAGGATGGCAGGCTCCTTCTGGGAAATTTCTTTCTTATCCTAAATGTATTCATGTATGAAATTCTCAAGAGTAAAGAAAAAAAATTAAAGATCAATGAGACTTATTGAATAAACCACAGTTTATCCATAGGATATACTATGCGGTTATAAAAAGGGACAGGCTATCTTTATGATTTTCATTGAAGTGATCTCCAGAATATAATGCTAAATAAGTTATAGAAAGTAAGTTACTACTGTAACACAAACAGAACATACGAAGGTCATAAACACACATTTAAAAGAATAGTATAAAACTCATAAAATTTAACAATATTTATTTAACCTTGGAATTTAACCTTGGAAGCATATAATCTAAAAAATGAACACAAAAACCTAAACCTCTTTGAGTATGTTTTCTTTATTTGGCTCTGGGACATGTAAATCGTTTACATTTTTAGAACGCAAAATCAAGTCTTAGAAAAATGATCAGAAGCAAAACGAAGCAAACCCTACAGAAACACAAAAAGGAACGTATTAAAATTACTCAAAAACGCAACGTTTTGTCTGGCTCTCCACAGGGAGATAGGACCCTCATATCAAAAATTACTCAAAAAGATTAAATTGTTTTCCACGGTCATTGATCCCAACGTTGACTACTGCTCTTGTGAGACACGCACGCTTCTGTCTTACGGGATCGAACAGCTAACGACTTCCATGCGGCTGGCTGGTCAGAATGAAGATGTCATGGCGAAATAAAGGAGACACGCTGACTCAGTGGAGCTGAAAAATATCTTATCTCTTAAACTTGAACTGAAAGTTAAAACCCATGATACACTTCTATCTTTCAAAAGTATTCATTTCCTACTGTGTCCACCTAGGAAGTCCAAAAGCAAAGGGCAACTCACTAATAAAGGGTAGCCTGGGGTCTAAATCATGACTCTAAACCCTACTTTATGATAAAAAAAAAAAAAGATCCAGGTTCTTGGGAGAAGTGACTGAGTCCAGATCAGAACGGGGGACGGACACCCTGAGCCTGGAACATCTCGTCAGACCAAAGAACAAGAACGCACTGAATGGAATGTCACCAGAGCAGGATGAAGAGGACAGAGGCATCATGTGGCCGGAGAGGTCATCTGGACATCGGTGAGCACAGGAGCTGTAGTGGACCAGACCCATCTCACGCCTACAAACTATCGAGTTTATCCCAGACGGAACGTGACACCTCAGAGGTGGAGAGAAACAAAGTAAAACCGTCCCTTGCCGTTCTCTCATGAGCTGTCCCTGAAGGAAACCAATGGGTTAGTGGAGGGGAGTTTCCATTTACGGAATCATTCCGGAGGTGTTGGAGACAGAAGGAGACACTTTGCAGCCCCTGAGGATTTAATGGATGGGGGCCACAAGCAGCAATGGTTGCCCACATCCAAGAAAACTGGCCAGACATGCTGTGTCTCCTCATGAGGGCAAACACTGCCTGTAACATGGGCTCTTACAATGAAGGAAGGAAAACTAGGATCTGACAGATCCTCTGAAGGTGACCGCGACCACACAGGGAACCCACGGCCAAGAGAACGTGTCGGATGACACATTGGAATGTCATCTGAAAGAAAGAAAAAAAAAAAAAAACAGACTGTGGGAAACTGAACTGGATGTGGGAAACTCGGCTGGATGGATGACCCAGTTTCTTCAGACAAATAAACTGATAAATTGACAGGGGACGGGGGTGAAAAGATACTCAAGAAACAGGTCAGCTAATTCCAGTGGGTGAGTCGCCATTCTAAAGAGCCACCACAACAAACATGTTTAAAATGAAAACACTGGTAAGGTGGTTAGGAGCATCTGAACCCCATGTTGGGATGTGATAACATCAAGGTATTGCTTTTACTCTGGTGGCTTGCTAACACAGGATGCACGGTCTCTTGTTCAGAATCACGTGTTGAAAAGCTGAAGGAATATCATGCTTTAGCTTTAAAATAATCTCAGAGCTAGGGGGAGGTGGGCGGTATCCATGTATGTAGGCTTGATTTTGAAGCTGTTAAAGCCAGCTGGTGTGAACATGGAGCACCATTGTACTCTTCTCTCTTCTCTGTATATATCTGGATTTTTCCATGATAAAAAATACCGATTGAGCTGGGTGGTGGTGGTGCACACCTTTAATCCTAGCACTTGGGAGACAGAGGTAGTCAGATCTCTTGTGAATTTGAGGCCAGCCTGATCTATAATGAGTTCCAAGACAGCCAGAGGTTACAACAGAGAAATCCTGTCTCGAAAAACCAAATATATATATATATATGTGTGTGTGTGTGTGTGTGTGTGTGTGTGTGTGTGTGTGTGTGTGTACATGTGTGTATGCGTACATGTATGTATACATATATACTTATATACATATATATGTGTATATATATATGTGTATACACACACACACACACACATATATATATAAGCTTTCCAATTTGACTCAAATGTTGTTATTTATACCAGGTAACACAGAAAGCTCTGCTCTCAGCTAACAGCAGTATACATATTAGTTATACTGTGTGCACAGCAACTTTCTGAGCTTAATGATCCTATCTTTCTTAGACAGAGGAAGGAAGGAGGTGAAAAGAAGAGAAATCAAGTCAGAACTGAGTAGGTGGTACACAGGAGATTCTCATCTAATCCTCTCTGACTTTGGGCCCCAAGTGTGATGAGAAAACCAAGAAAGCATTCATCACGTATAAGAAAGAAGAAAACAGAGAGGACTTTTCACAGAGGTGTTGGGAGGCAGAGATGGTACAACGAAGCATGGGGTGGGGCTGGAGGAACTAAGATGCAGGGGTGGCATACACAGGTGCAAAACTGCTCACTCGTTGGGTGGGGACCCACAAGCCCACACTGGTGCCAGTGAGCAGGAGGGAGGTACTGTCTCCCTCCGTGAGCCACCACTGCCATTTAGCAGTCACCTCTGCTCTAATCTCTTCCTTTCTCCCACATTCTCGTTCCTTGCGATGTCACCTTGCAGAATCTAAGAGAAGCCCACCCAGCGAAGGCATCAAGAAGACAGAGTCTGATGATCTCCAGCCCCAGCCTCACAGAGAGAAGAGCAGAAAACAGTGCCAAGAGACAAATGCCCAAAAAAACTTTCCTTCTCTACTCCTTGTCAGACTACAAGGCCAAATTGTAATTGTCTGATAAGCCTGGTGATGAAGGTCCACTCTTACCCTCTTTTCCGTAGTGGCAGCTTCATGTGGCCAGGATGCACTATAAGGGTGGCTAGCCCATACTGAGATGCATTATAATTGCAAAATAGATGACAGATTTCAAAGGCTTAGTTCCAATTTTCTGAAAAGGAATGGCAACTATCTCAATTTCTGTCTTATGCTGATATGATCATACTGATATGATGTCATATTGATATTTGCTTTTACATTAAAAATATTCAAGTTCTAGAAAATTCAAAGCCTTCCTGCGTGGGTTTCATTTGTGTCTGACATTACGCTCCCATGATCCAGTGCTGTTCTACAGCGTCAGTACAAGGTAAACCCTATCTGGCAGCCAGCAAACCTCATAGCCTAAGGGTATTCTCAGTTGGCAATACCACCAGACTGTATGCTTATTCTTTTTTTTTTTTTTTTTTTTTGCTTTTTGAGACGGTTTCTGTATTGTAACTCTGGCTGTCCTGAAGACCAGGCTGGCCTCAAACTCACAGAGATCCTCCTGCCCCTGCCCCTGCCCCTGCCCCTGCCTCCTGAGTGCTGGGATTAAAAGCATACACCACCACTGCCAGGCTGTGCTCATTCTTACTAGGCTTTCTTAGACTCTATGCATACCTAGCAGCCTTGGGCTCTTGCCTGAGAGCACAAACTTTAATTCTTGGTGCCCCTTCTGGTGCCTTTGGTCATACACTTGCTTGCTCCTTGGTGAACTTATCCCTCGGCTCTCTGTTGCTCAAGCCCCCCTCAAGTAGAGGGGCTTCTCATCTCACAAAATTTAGCCTCTAACTCCTAAGTTTTGCCAACTAGCCAATACACCACCTTGTCACACACACACACACACACACACACACACACACACACACACACACACACACAACCACGGAGCACAAATAATGAAAGCTTCCAAACTCCAGAACTACGTTTGGCTCAGTTCTGTACCCACCGCTACCTCCGCCATACACCCCCTCTTGAAACGCTAGACTATTTCTAGGGACTGTGCCCACCTCTGTCACACTTGCATCGATACAACACTCCCACTTTACAAGGAGGGGTTAGGCAGACTCTTTAAGTCCGCAACATTTGTGTAGGGTAGTGTGGTTGGTTTGAAAGAGAATGTCTCCTACAGTTACATAGTCATATAGTTAAATACTTGGCAGCCCAGTTGGCGGGGCTGTTTGAGAAAATTTAGGAGGTGTGGCCTTGTCGGATGAAGTATGTCACTGAGGGACGGGCTTTGAGAGTTTAAAGACTCGCCCCATTCCCAGTTCCCACTCTCTGCTTTGTATGCGCTATGCCTGCTGCTTCCTGTTGCATCACCTCTGTGAGGAACTCATATACCTCTGGAACCATAAGCCAAATAAACCCTGCCTTCTGTCAGTTTATTTGGTCACGGTGTTTTATCACGGCAATATAAAAGTAACTAATTCAGGCAGGGATGGATTTCTAGCCCAGGACAGGGAAAAGTGTCCTATCACCCTGGGATGCCCGCCTCTAGTTACCCCAAAAATAATTACAGGAAAGGTGCTACAATAGGAGGCTGGTTGCAGAAGTCTGAGGCAGGAGAATCCCCATGAGTCCAAGGCTATCCTGGGCTACATTGAATTCAAGGCTATCTTGGAGACTTTGTCTCAAAACAAAACAGAAAGAAAGTAAGATTCTATAATGTTCAGAGCCTTAAGATAGTAAGGGATGGTCAAGGCGGGCACCAAGATATTATGTATACCTCTGGTGTGGTCAGTGAATTCTAATTTATGGAAATGGTGTTAGGACTAAAGAATAAACTGTAAATCAACTTAGCTGGAACTATTGCCTCAAACAAAAGCTCCTCATCGACTTAAATAAACCTGCTCTCAACAAAAATGGGCAACTTGGCATCAAAAAGTCTAATCACCGCAATGCTTTAACACACAATATGTTGTGTGAAACCCATAGGGATTCAAAACTATACTAACCAAGCAAACAGATAAACACTCAAAATGTCCTTGTCACCTTAGGAAAATGCTGCAGAACTAACTCATTATTTTGAAAACTGGAGATATCAGGAAAAATACAGGCCTTTAATGTCTTTTCTATAGAAACTGTATCCCAGGGAAACTATCTGGTTTGTGAAAGAAGGTTGCTCTTTGTCAAAATTACTCCAGCTGATAATCAAGAAGAAATGATAGAAGGGGAACATTATTATCTTCCGGTCCCTAACAGTCATTGCGTCAAAGCAATGGCCACTGGTGAGGGTTGGTACCCAAGACCTCTAATAAGAAGCTAGATACAGCATCATGGAAAACGTGTGTCTAACACATCTACAGAACAACTCTCCAACCTAAGGCTTGGGGAACATCGCGGAAGAGTGGTTAGAAAGGCTGTAGGATAAGGGAGTTTGATGTGAGACTATGTCCCCTAGGAATGTCAGAGCTACTCCCATAAAGTCTCACTAATATGGATGCCTACGCAAGAGCTGAACAAGACAACAATATACATGCCAAGGTGAGTGGAGGAAATACTACAAAGCCTCAACCCTACTCAAAGAATGTAAGCAACCAAGGAATGCTGGGAGCAGAAGAAAGTCTTTCCCATAGGATTCCACATTAATTGGTTATCCAGAACCAAATGGCCAGTTCTGAAAACATAAATGCAAGTAACATTACACAGACTGAATGGCTTACATGTAGCGACATATACGTATGGGTAGACACAGAATTAATGAAAAAAAAGAGGCCATGAATTTGAAAGAGAACAACGAGGGATCTATGGAGGGGCTAGAGGGAGGAAACGGAAGGGAGAGATGATCTAATCATAGTATCTCAAAAAATAAAATAAAAATGATTTTAAAACGTAAATTGTGCATTTGCCCCACCCCACCCCAACTCCTGAAACTGAATATAACCAGATTCAACCTCTAAATCCAACTACCATTTCCTAGAAAATACGGAGAAAGCCAGAGAAACATATTAGCTGCACTTCGGGCATGCAACAAGTAAAAACTTAGGTTGAGGGAAAGCCTACACGACAAAGATCTTCAGTTTCTCAACAAATAGGTTAAAAAGTGGGGAAGGGAGAGAAAGGGAAGGAACAGACAGGAGAGCAGCCATTTGTAACGAACAGGTTTTATATGGATAGCAGCACGCGTGAAAAGAGCAAGGTGATTAGACAGAATTGACTACACTACGGAGTCATGAAATCATTGCTACATAATGCTTTTGAGATGTGTAAAGGGTTCTTATGACATAAAAATTACATTCTGAAATATTTGTAAGTGGGAGAGAAAATAAGGGAATTAGACACACCCCTATCAGCTGTAGGTAAAACCGCACAGAGAATAGAAGACAATTCGACAGACGCCACCCTGAATTCCTGGCTGTGCTGATCTGGAACTTGATCGAGCCACTTGAGTTCATGCCTCAGTGTCCCTCCCAGCTCTGTGAGGTTAGTGACACCACCTGAGCCTCTGCTTGCCCGGCACACTCAAGGATCATTTCCCACAACTCCTCCCTGTAAGTGCTCCCTGAAGGAATTCCTGAAGTCCCTCTCCCTCTCCCCCCCTCTCACCTTCCCTCCCTTCCTCCCTCCTGCATCACCTTCTAATTAAACCCACTTCTCCCAGAAGAGAGACACAGAAAAGAAGCAAGTCCTAATTCGATTTTACGTTTCTCTGACAGCAGCGTCGTTTCGACACCACAAACGTAGCCCAGCTGTGGAACAGTAAAGTACCCTTTTCGTGCTGACCCAGAAACCTAAATGCCACGTATTACGTTGCTTCTCTACGAAAATGCACTCCTGGCATCACCAGTGCGCCTCAGAAGCGCTTTGAGAGTTATCATATAAAATGCATAGGAAAGTGAAGGTTGCCTTTTACACTAATCTGAACTGCGTCCTGACTGCTTTTCGGGATTCAAAGTTCTCTCTTTGATACACAGATGCTCTGGCCTTTGGAAGTGTCCCTTCTTCCCTTCATGAAAAATCTGGGCAAGCAGGAGGGAACATACCTTCTAAGGCTGCCCTTTGGGACATCAGGCTAAACAGACTCCATAGCCTTTCCTCACCATCTCCTCCAGAGATATGAAGGCTCATGGTTAGATAAAACAACCCTCATGGTTTTGAGGTTCCATTGGATCATACTAGTTTAGAGAAAAGCAGTGGGTGCTGGAGAAACTTGCGCTGAGTTCCATGTGTGACTGAGCCACCAACCCAGCGCAGGAAGACCCCTGTGTAGCCAGTGGATAAGGGAGTCTAGAATTGGCTTTGCAGACCCCACTTTACAGATTTGGGAGGAGAGAGCAGGAAACCATATGCAAATGTGTCTCTCCCTACCACAGTCCATAGCAGATGGAGAAGGTAGAGTGTGAGTGTGTGTGAGTGTGTGAGTGTGTGTGTGTGTGTGTGTGTGTGTTCCTACACGTGCTAATGGAAACTTGGTTCTATCTTTATTTATCATCATTTTTCTGAGTATCACAGTCTCTGGTTGTATAAAAAGTCTTCTAGTTTTAACTGAGGCTCAGCTCAAAATGCAATTAGTGACTGTTGCTTTCCTCAAAGCCACCCAGTGTCTTAGGCAAGACTGTCTCTCACATGACCCAAAGAACCCTAGTGGATGAGGTCAGGGCTGCTGGGTCGCTAGATTTTAAAGCCTGCTTCTCTTCTCTGCTGGGTCTTGTAATCCCAGCACTTTGGGGGACTGAAGCAGGAAGGTCAGGAATCTGGGGTCACTTTGCACTGTATAGCAAGATCCAGGGCAGCCTTGGCTTCATATAAAACCATGTCTCAAAAAATGTGTAAATAAGCCAGGCGGTGGTGGTGGTGACAGTGGCGCACACTTTTAATCCTAGCACTCGGGAGGCAGAGGCAGGCGGATCTCTGTGATTTCCAGGCCAGCCTGGTCTGCAGTGAGTTCCAGGACAGCCACAGTTACAACAGAGAAACCCTGACTAGGAAAAAAAAAAAAGTATAAATAAATCAGCTTTTCCATCCATTTGGCACTGTTCTGAGTTGGAGCTCTCACAGCAGGAGGCTTGAAATAAGACAAAAGCTTTTTTTCACCTGGACTTGGGGCACCATCTTTTAGTTCCCAGCCCTGGGTCTGTGTGGTTTTGTTATGTGGCAAAACAACAAAATAAAAACGTTACTATACGCTACTCTGTGTAATAGGCTACTCTGTGTACTAATTGCTTATAAGTCTCTTAGCATCTTCCTGTAACTTCTCCCAGAATTCAGGGTCTTCTCTCAGTTCTGTGACTCACACAGGCAAACACACACACACACACACACACACACACACACACACACACACACAGCCAGTTATTTTTCTCTTTCTGTCTGAAAAATAAAACAGGTTTTGGACTTACAGGACATACACCATCTTCCCATGTGTAGTGTACGTCATCCCAGACCACCTACAAAAACATTACTACATACGCCTTCAAAATGGTTCTAGAGCAGTGGTTCTCAACCTTCCTAATGCTTCGACACTTTAATACAGTTCCTCATGCTGTGGTGACCCCCAACCATAAAATTATTTTCATTGCTACTTCATAACTAATTTTGCTACTGTTATGAATGGTAATGTAAATATCTGTTATACAGATGGTCTTAGGTGACCCCTGTGAAAGGGTCGTTCGACTCCCAAAGGGGTCGAGACCCACAGGTTGAGAACCACTGTTCTAAGATGAGGCTTTGGGGTATAAGTAAACACCAGAGAGTCTCATGCTGAACCATCTCAGGATGACACTACGGTGCTGGCTGTCAGCCTCTGCCATGTGCAGACTCGTGCAGACGCAAGCACCTCACCCCGCATGTGCTCCCATCTAAGACTCTTCCGAGCCTTCTCTTCTGGAATTCCCATTAAAGCAGCCCAAATGGGTCAGCGGTGGGGGTTCTCAGCTCCTGGATAGCACGTCTCCGTGAGTTCAGTTAGTTCTGTAGTCTACAACCCGGCAAGTTAATCTACTACTAAGAAGTGTGGTTTTCATGTTCCAATAGAAAACCAAGCCATGGTTTAAAAATATCTACATAACCCAAATCTCATTTTAATTAGGTGATAATGATGGTGACCACGAGAATATTAGCATTCAATCGTGGTGGAGCACGCCACTGTGATTAATGGAAACATGCTGTGTGTTGAGCTGCATGAATTCTACGTGTACCGTACATATTCCACTAACCTCAAAACAGCACTCTAGACCCAGCAGATAGGAGGGGTGATGATAGAGGTACATGAAGAAAAACTCCACTCTTGGGGCCCCTTCCCTGTCTACCTTCTAGGGACCCTCTGCTCCGCTGCGCTACTGGTAACTGTACCCCAGTACCAACCACCGTGGGCCTTGTCCACAGGCCCCATGCCGCACCCCGAAGGGTAGACTATGTGCTGAGAAGCAGCAAAGATCGGTGCTTTTAGAAGCTTGGGCTCCATTAGATCTTTCCTTGAAAGCCCAGCTGGGCAGTTTGTTCCTCTTCTTACAGCTCCATTTTCCACATTTTAAAATGATTCATTGACTTTTTTTTTTTTTTCATTTTATGTGTATGAGTGTTTTGCCCACTTGTATGTGTACCACTGGAGTACCTGGTGCCTGTGGAGGCCAGAGGCGTCATGAGCTGACACATGGGTGCTGGGAGCCAATCCTGGGTCCTCGGCAAAAGCAGTAAGTAGCCCTCTCCACACGAAGTCATTTCCCTAGGCTGCCTCTTCCTCATTTTTAAGAATGGAAATGAGAATTTGTAGTTTTGAGTGGACTAAGGGGCAACTGTCAATGAAAGAGTCAGCGAACAGCAAGGACTCAACGGCTAATGTCTTTATATCCACCTTGTTTACCTTGGAAGAAAATCTACGATATTGCCTTGGAGACAAGGTGGATGAGCCGAGAATAAAATCATTTCCTGAGCTCCCGCACAACAACCGCCAGTCTCTGAAAGCATACTGTGAGCGGAACACCGACACCCCAGGGCAGGAGCTATTCTTCTGGGGGCTCCTCCCTAAAGAAGCAGGAGAGGGGAGATGAATGGAAACCAGAAAAGTCAGAAAAATCCTAAGCAAAGGCCAGTGGGAGGGGAGGGGAAACAGAGGTGAACCTGTCCATTGCCAAGGCTCGCGCAAAGCAGACTACAAGTCCTTACACCGCAGTGTTGCCTGTTAAACACGATACCCAGCAAGACTCCCGCTATAACAGAAAAGCACCTTCTGCTTAATCTAAAACAAACTCCAGAACGATGGGGAGAGGGGAGGCTCCTCGGCAGAGCACTTGATTAGTATAGGAGAGGCCCTGGGCTCAATCTCCAGCCCCATGAAATAAATAAACAATGAAGACTCCAACTACATCATAGTATTTTAAAACACAGTCAAAATGTGCACATTCTTTACTGAAAATACCAGCTTATAAATGCATATTAAAAACCATTTTTTCTCACTTTTGAGGACGGAGGAAAGACGACTATAGAGTATAGGAAGGTAAAAACTGGGGTTGGGGTATCAAACGGCCAGGCTGGGTTGTCGTGTCTGGTGAGGCTCAGAGCTATCTCTGCCCACACTGAGCCCCGAGGGAGGGGGGGATAGGCAAAGGCAGAGGAAACTGAGTCAGCAGAGACAACGAAGATGAAGAGGAAGGTCCATGTGGAGCACTCCGAGCGCTCCAACCAGGGTCACCAGACAGATCTGAGTACCAGTCAGCGAATACGAGCGACAAATCCGGCACATATCGAAACCACTTGTGTTTGAGACAAGTTTTCGCACTACCCACCTTACTTTGAGTTTCTCTTTGTAGCACCAATGAGCACCTGCTCACACTTTCCGGTGCCTTTGGGATAAGTTCAGGATCTGCTTCTCCAGACCCTCTCTCCACCCTGGCCCTGTACCCAGGATTCCCCACCCAACAGGCTCCTATCCTTTCTGGTTTGAAGATGTGTTTGGTGAAAGGAGATGCCCTGCGAGGGAGGTCAGTTCCACAAAGCTATCTACCTGTGTCTTTCCTCTCTCTCTCTCTCCCCTCCCCCATGCCTACACCCCATTCTGCCCAGCCAAGGCTGTCAATCCACCCACTGGTTGCATCCCTGCCTCAGGCCACAGCTTCTGGAGCTTCCCTGCCCTATCGGTTTGGTTCCTTGGGTTTCCATAACCACTCCCGTCCCATGATCCTTCTGCAGTGACAGCAGTTCCCTCTTTTTTCTAGTCTGAGGGTCCCGCAGTCTCCTTGGGTGACTTCCTTTCCTCCTGCCAATGCTTTAGAAATAGCTCCTCCTCCGTGAGATTACTATCTCGTGTGTGTTCTGCTTGCTGCCCAGAATGTTCAGTCGGAGAGCAAGGAAGATGTGGCTCGTCTTGCCTCTTCCAAGTGAAGTCATTGCTAGAGCTTCCGGTTGGCTGCCAGCAATTCCCGTGGGCATGAGCTCCTCATGCCCATCAGAGATCCCCACAAAAGCAGAATGTAAATACTTGGATTCCTCCATCAGAGATCTCAGCGTGGCTCAGTGGCTGTCACCTCTGTGAAGGACCTTAATTCTAGGTTGAACTTACCCACCTGACCCAAAGTTCTCACCCATTCCTCCTCAGCTTTGCTGGTTTTTCCGTCTTGGATATTCCCACCTAGGCCTATGGGACTCACTCTCTCCTTGCTGTTTAGATTTCTGACCTGTTACCAAGCTGGCATCACAGAATCTGCCCTGGCTTCACCTGTATGTCCTGTCCATTAGGGCTCCGTCAGTGGTCTCCAATGGGAGACACCAGTAGACACTGTCTCATGCCCAAATGCACAGTACCACTTGCTGATTTGAAGTCCTATTTGAAGGTGTTAAAAAGAAGAATTATCTAGTCCTGAAAAAAAAAAGTGTAACTACATAGTACAATCGCAGGAAAAAAAATTTAAATAGGATCGCTTGGGCTAGAAACAAAGCTCGGTGGCAGAGAGCCTACTTCAAAGTGAGAGATCGTAAGTTCAATTCCCAGTACTGGAGAAAAAGAAGAAAGCAACCACTGGCTCTAATTTGTGTATCAGGATGGGGGTGAATTGTTGTGTAAAATACACAACAACAGAAAGTAAACCTGGGCCTGACCAACGCAAATTATAGGACTCGCCAGAGCTTACTAAACGTTATGCTCTATTTTAAAATTAAAAAGAAAAATAGAGAGAGGAGTAGCAGGAGCTCCAAGAATGGACAGACTATGCAGCTGTGCTGCCTGACATCCAACCCTATGTCAGCACCTTCCCTTACCTTGCAAATGCCCATCACGTGGGACATGGTCGCTCCAGGGCAGAGGCAGCTGAGGGACTGTGATGGGAAGCAAAGCATCAGGGTCCATGCAGACCCAAGATGGTCCTGCAGGGAACGGAACCTCAAGAAGCCTGAGTAGGCTACACAATCCGGCCTTCTCCTGACTTAGATTTTCCAGACAACTTCGAAGACCCAGACGTTGACTCCACAAACGGAGAGAGATGTGCCCACGGCAATAAGACAGTACATGTGGTAGTAAGCTTGCTGTGTGTTCAGCAAAGAGGACAGGCATTCTCATACATGAAAACTCTGCCAGACCTCAGAGGGAGCCACCACCCTGGTCAGCACCAGACTCTATAGTGGAACTGGGAGCATCTGAGATCAGGTGTTATGCATTCAGATTTCCTCAGATGCAGATCATTAGTAATTAAACAACCCCCACAGAAATCCAACACCTGCAAACAATGCAAAACGCCCTAGAAGGCCTCTCACCCAACAATGCACAAAACATTTTATACGTAACTAAACGTCCACAACTTCTGCTATCAGTGACCACACATAATTTATCTGGGCCACAAAACAGCTTAATTCACTTAAAGCACAGGCTCTCCAAGTGTGGCCCCCAGCTCAGCAACAAGGCATCTCTTAAAAGCTCACTGAAACTTCAAGTTCTCCCGTGCCTCCCAAGACCCGTTAATTCAGACGCTCCAGGGGTAGGGGGCTAGACCCACTGTGCACTTTAACAAGCTCTCCAGGTGATTCTGGTTTGAGAGTTGTGGCTTGCAAAAAACAAGAACTACCACAAAAAGTAGCTCTAATCCCTTCCTCCTAATAAAACCTCATTATTTACTGTAAAGCCACATAACTATTTATTTTCCTTTTATGTAGAGTCAATTTAGCATTATCCTCATGGACTTGGGAATGCCACGGAACAATGCTAAGGAAGCCGTCAATTACTGGTTTAAGCACACCCTTCTGTGTAGGCTTTGCTCGCCAAATACTATGGATGTTCCCCGGATGCCCGGAGTCTACAGTGGAGGCTTGCATAAATACCAGCATGGTGACAGGAGCAGAAGGGGCAGGTGGTGATGGTGCTGGCCCCCAGCACTGAGTCATCTGGGAGCAGATGAGCACATTCCTAGCATGCACAATAAAGCTCACCTGTGCTGAGGATGGAGCAAGCTGAGTGTGCCCTCTGTAAAGGCTGTGCTAGGACTGGATGCTTGGCCCTGGATGCCCCAAGAAGCAACAGTTGGTACAAGAAAAGATGGGTAAGAATTCCTAGTTCCTCCCCAAAAGAAGTTCAATCGTCTCCTCTGAGGATTTCTAAGTAAGAACCACAGAACTGGCAGGCAGCGGGAGTGGGCACCCTGCAGGACTCTCCTCTTAGAGGAGTCCTCTTTTAAAAAGGCAAGCAAGAGAGAGACGAATTGCTAGGGAGTTGCATGTTTGCAGCAACTGGGAGACAAACTCCTTACCAGAAATGGAAACTCATGTGATATTACTGCACTGCATATGAATTATTAATGTTTATAATCTTTTTTTTGCCAATTAGGTATTCAAGAAGGTTCCTGTTGACATCATATTTGACATCATAATGCTTCATCATTCTAAAAGCTTAATGAAATAAATTATTGCTAGAAAAAGAGAGATGAAACAGACTTTTTTTTTTTGGCACTCAGGGGAATACCAGAAGCCAATTAGATAATGAAGATATTGTTTATAAGTGATGTACAAAGAGGAACGGGGGAAAACTACTGAAACCCACCGCTGCTGTAAATAGGACCAAAGAGCAAAGATTTTCTTATTCTACCCAAGCAGTCAGAAAGGGAAGAAGAGCCAATGGTTCCAACTATCACACATTCATAGGGCAAAAGAATTCTTACTCTAAAGAGCGGAAGTAATTTTTTTTTTACAAAATCATCTCATCCATGTAAGGGTACAGAACTTCATGTGAACTTTCAGACTGAAAACACACACACACACACACACACACACACACACACACTATAGAACATGGAGTCAGAGGCTAAAAGGATACTATTAAATATTTTGGGGTCATTCTGTGATAAAGTTCTATAGCACTTGTGCTAATATGCCTGATCTAATTTCAAATGTATAATTTCTGAGGTTCGATTCACGTTGAAGTAGCACCATCGTTTCTAACATTCCTAGCAGTGGCTTGGAATAAATTAAGCTCTTATTTGGAAATCTTGTTGATAAAGGGAGGCAAATGCCTTCCCGGGTCAAGCCTCTTAGCGCTCAAGCCTAGTAGTATGAGATTTATTCAAGTTTATAGTAACTGCTAATCATCGGGACTCGTTTTCTCTATCAGTTTTTACTCCATTTGGTTTCTAAATAGCGTCTTGAGGAAAGCCTTAAGACACAGAAAAATGGCCTCATTCATTATGTTTTTCTCTCACTAAACAAACACCAAGTGCCTGAGGTTGCCAGGTACTAAAATGAGCTCCTTGCTACTATGAAAGGCAAAAATACATAAGTTTCTCTTGAGCAACCAAAACGAAATACCACAGAGTTCATGAGCAGCCACCGTTCGAAACTACTGCTTCAGGCCTTCAAATTTCTTTTTAAAAACCCCACGTTAAGGTTGTTGCTAAATATAGCCTTTTTAACACCTTAAAATTTCTTCTAACACTAATTTTATGTTCCTGCTGGCAAGAGACCCAGAAAACACCAAACAAAAAGAAATTTGGTGCCCACCACATGCCTCTGTAACAAATATCTAATTGAATCCAGGTCTCTACTCCTTAGATAGACTGTTAATAATCAAAAGTAAGAAGAGAAGCTATCTACCGGCACATAGTAGGTATATGTTAAATGGTATTTTTTATGTTAATGGTGTTCACAATTGCTAGAGAAACATCACAGCTACCAGTAAACACTAATTAAGTTTTATGTGGCAGAATGAGATTCCATTTTACAAAAATTAAGTTCGTCAAAAGGCAACCCACTATTTCTCTTTCTTCCAGTGTGGGTGCACTTCATCCAGTGAAGACCCGGAGCCTCCTCACACTGGGCCAACTGTTGAGCGTATTTTTAACTACTAGATATACAATTGTATCTTTGTCAAGGAGTCATGGAATGGTCCCTAGTAACCTCCTGACTACTTAAGAGCTGCGTCTATGAAACACTAAGAGTTTAGTGCCGTATTTTTTCCTCTGCACAATGAGATTTGTCCTTGCTTTCTGTCTGCTATAAAGCAATTACATCTGACACAATGAAACCCTCTTGGATGTAACAGTGCTTTGGAAACATATAGATGTGCACTGCTGGAATAAATTTTCATCAAGAACTATCTAGGGACTGCCTTAACCATTTAAGCATCCCTTTCTACAGCCTCAGAATTCCATTCGCCCTGGAAGATGAGTGTGCAGAACCATCATCCGGAGGCAGCTGCCCTGAACTGAAAACCACGTCCCTCCGCTGTGACTCGGCTGGCATTCCAAACTCTGGCTGGGTTCTGTCAGTTATGACCAGGATACAGTCATCCCAGAGAAACACAACAGGTTCCACTCGGCGCTTCCCCCAGTCCCTTTCTGTAGCTCTTCAAACATAAACAGCCGGATTCATTCACAAATCCCTGCACTGGGCCACGGCGCTGAGAGCTCCAGCCAGCCTGGCTGACTGGCAGGTGAGGATCTGAACCGCAAGTGCTCCGGCACCCTGGTGCTTGATCTGCACCACACACAGATCCAGTTCAGCGCTCAGATCTCATTCAGAGCAATTCGCATGCTCTGGGTGATGAATTCATACTCATCCCTCCACTGGGCCACGGGCTGCCCTCCCTCCGCAAGAATCAGGCCGCCCCAACTGCCTCCCACCCCCCTCCCGGGCTTGGCACCCTCCACCTGTCCCCACCCGAGGACCAGCTAGGGTTGCTCCCCTGCCCTCCAGGATCTTTTCCTTCCCAATTCCCTGGGCCTTCAGCACCTGCAAAGATGAAAAGTAAACTCCTCCTTACCAACACTGTCTCCCCCAATCGGCCGCCCAACTCGGAGCCCCCTAGCCGGTGCAGACCGGACGGACAGCACCCCCAGCAGCCCGCATTTACCTTGACGCTGGTGTAGCTGGTCTGGGTCTCGGCCTCGGCGCTGCTGCAGCAGTGGCGCCTCCGGCCCCGGCAGGTGGTCGCGGCGTGGCCGGAGGACCCGGTGCTGCTGCCGCTGCCCAGCTCAGTCCGGGACCTGCGGACTCGGACAGCTCCCGGGGGTCCGGCCGCGCGGCTCGGGGGCATGGCGTCGGCGGCGTCGGTCTGCACGAAGAGGCCGTGCAGGGGCGCCGTGGGGCCCTGCGACAAGCTGCTGCTGGGCTGGCGGGGCGAGTTGGACTCATCCGAGTCCCGGCAGTAGATCACGCCGCTCTGTGAGACGTGGATGCTGGGGGCGCAGCCCATCCCTCAGCCGGGCTCCCCCCGCGCGCGCCCCCCGGGGCCGACCCGGACTCGGAGCTCCCGCGGCCACCTGCAGTGAGGGGGCGGGCGCGGTGACGGCGGCGGCGCCCAGCCTGTGCGCCCCCCAGCCCGGGTGGCCGCCGCTCTGTCAGGCTCGCCTCCGTGCCCCCTGGCGAGCGTCCGGGGGCGGCACGCGTCACCCCAACTTTCCCTCCCGGGCCATCTCCCTCCCGGAGCGGCGGAGCGCGCACACTCGGCCCGCGCGCCCTGGCGGCCGCCACCCTCCCCGCCGCAGCGCCCCAAACGCGCGCCCCGCGCCTCCGCCCTCTGCTCCACCCGCGCCTCGGCCCCGCGCCGCCCAGCTTCCCGAGCCCGGGTCAGGGCGCCCGCCCTCCCTCGGGCTCCGTCCCCCCCACTCCCACTTTCAGTCCTCGCACGTCCCCTCCCTGTCTCGGTCTCCCTCGGGGGTCCCCAAGGACTGCCACACTGCACTCTGCTCCCTGCCGGGCAGCGCCCCCCCCCAGCTCCTGGCTGCCAGGAGGCCTCCTTCAGGGGCCCCAAGCCCACAAGCCCCCTACTACCCTAATCCCTCTCTCCCTAGTCTGCACAAGCCCCTCTCCAGGCCCAGATGGCTGCATAGACCTCTGGGGTAAGTCTCTTCTCAAAACACATTTTCAGTGTATCCCTGAACTGTCACCAGGATGCCCTTCCCAAATAGTGGGGAGCATACATCTCAGGCCCACCAAGCCCACTGACTGTCTTGTCAACACACTTGAGTTAAGAGGAGACCCCATTCTTGCATGGCTTGAGTCTTTCACTTTAGGCCTACCTGCACCCCACCTTCCCACACATCCTCTTAAGGTTCAGCCTTTAGAAAAAGCCCATTCCCTGTCTGCATATCCTTCAGAAGTTCATGCCAAGAGATGGGCGGTCCCACAGGAGAATACATCCCAGGTTCCTTGGAAGATCTAAGAACAGAAAGCTGTCTGCGTGCTTTGTTTTCCTTTCTCCCCAAGTTTTCAGCTGTTCTCTCGGTGTCACTGACTGTTCACCTCGACATTGCCCACCTCAACTAGCCTCCCACTGTTCTTCCTCCGCCCTGGATTGGGCAACCCAAAACGGCCTGCCTCGGCCCCCTCTGTGGGGCCCACACTGCTTTAGCCACACTGCAGAGGAGAATTCCAGAAGCGGCTGTGTGTGCACCCGACCGGTGGAAATCTGTGTCACAACCTCCAGGCACCCTTTGCCCACTCACTCGTGGGCTCCTGCGGTGATTATGTCTCAGCCACAGCGGCACGGGGAGGTGGCTAGATGGTCTGAACGAGGACCTATCAGGACAAATGTCAATGCAAAACAAAGAAATACGTATCCAATTCAAAACAATGTCGTCGTTTTCCTTCTTTCCCCAGTTATTGGGTGAAGACATCAGACGACGTCTTCTGCTCCCCAAAGGGAAACAAGATAGACGACATCCCTCCACAACTTAAATTCAAGCTGCGTATGGTAGTTTACATCCATAATTCTGCAAATTGGGAGACTGAGGCAGGAGGATTACGCATGGGGTCAAGGCCAGCCTGTTGGAGAAGTTTATTTCTAGCTATGTTTGTAATAATTTATTTTGTACATTGTTGGGGGAAGGGCTGCCTAAGCCTTGGCAGTTTGTATTATCTGCAGGTGTTGTCTTGATGTAAATCTGTAATTAAGATGGCTTCCTCATGACCTGCAGGTGCTCACAACTCTCTGGCAGAGCCATTGTGGAAGGGCAAAGTTCTTGTGGCAGGATTCTTGTAGCCTTCTCTCCCATAGTCTCAGGCAACAAGGAAAGAACATTCCCCTTGGGCTTTGAACTCTCACTGTAAAGGTGACATAGCTTGGCTGCTAACAGATTGTGGGAGGAGACTAAGCTACAGGTTTCCTTCATTATGCAAATAGGCCTTTGGATGAGAGGGAGGAGTTTTTGTATCACCTGAGGAGCTTCTGTATCAATAAAAACACCTGAGATCAGATGATCGTGATTCTGCTGTCCAGGATGGTGATTGCAATTAAGGTGGTTCCATCTGAGGTCTGGCAGGGTTTGCATCTAAGAAAAATGTCTCCTTGTCTTTGTCGCTGATCTATATATAGTAGGGTACTGCTATGCCAGCCTGATCTCCATGAGTTCTAGGCCAGCTTGGTCTTCAATGCGAGACTCTTTGTCTCCAAACAGAAACCCCACCACATCCCAAGTGCAGACAGAGAAAGAATGTGTGAGTCAACCTTAGAAAAGGTTGAATAGAATATTCAAAGGTAGAATACTTTTGATTTGCATCTAGTTTAGTTGTAACTTTTTTCTTCACTTTAATGACATTAAAAAAAAAAAAAAGTCCATCTCCAGTTAATCTGGAGAAAAAAAATCTATGCTGTATTTTCTAATGGGCAGGCAAATAGCTCAAAGGATTTCTGAGTGGCTGAGCTCCCTAACAAACAAACTTTGAGGTGGCGTTTGGCAAGCAAGCGGTTTATTAGGTGTCTTGAAAGCAACATTTTGGGAAGGACAGAAAGGGAAAGGAGGGAAGAGATGTCTGATCTGAGGAAGAAGCTGAACTGGCTGAGGACATCCCGCATGGAGGATTCTGATTTCTGATTTCTGATTTCGGGATGGTGCTTCAGAGAGGTCCTGAGGAAGGACTGGAGAGAGGGTCCTTTATACACCCACGTAGATCAGTCACTCATATCAACTGTGCCAGTGACATATTTAGCTAAGGCACCCCCCATTATGAAAGGCAACAGAACCATGGTTTCTGTATGCTGGGGCATACTCAGCAGCTGGGGGAGGGGTAAGTCAGAGCCCTTCCTTCCTGATGTCAAGGCTTCCCGGTTTCCTCGCACATTGATTGGGCACCATACAGATAAGAATGCCACGTTACACATTCACTTAAAATGAAAGCTGATAGCTACCATCTGCCTTCCTCCTAGTGGCTCATTAAGGAAGGAGCCAACAATATCAGAGTTAAATTACAAGACCCCCTCAAAATCTCCATCCCAACTCCTGGAATTCTCACACCACAGCCACGTTCAGAATCTTCTCAAGGAGTTACTCAACGAAACCACCCATTGAAAAGAAAAGAACCAGTGACGCTTTGGAAGGCTAACCTATGATAAAACACAAGTTATACCCATCTTCTGGTGGAGAGCATGAGAGAGATGAATCATGACTGCGCGGACATGCAGAAACAAATTCAGGTTGAACTTATACACTATAGAAAATGAGTAAGCCTTGAAGCAGTTGACCTCAACGTAGCTAGTGGATAGAACCTGGCAGCTTTAGTGGGTTAAGCTAACATTTCATATTGGCTACTAGGACCTTTGGTTGAAGGTGACTTCTCCACAGGATAGAGGACAGAAGGGAAAGTCCCATTTCCCTTCTGTCCCAGTTCTAAAGTAGCCAGTAACTCAGGCACAACTTCTACCTCCAATTCTGGCTTGGTAAAGGGGGGGAAAAAAAAAAAATATATATATATATATATATATATATATATATATATATATATGTATATATATATATATATATATATATATATATATATATATATGTATATATATGTCTCTTTAATCTCCAAGTGTTCTCAGTGGGGACCTGCAATGCACCCCCATGACAGAGATGGATCTGATTTGATTGCTGCAACTTACAGGGGTATGTAAATGAAGAAGAAATGAGGTTCCAAAATCATTTTCCCAGCTTAGTTCTGAGCCCTGAATGCTGACCTCGGGTAGCGATTTCTGAACTGGCTCTCCTGCAAGGCCATTCAATGTGACGCAGATGAAGGCAGCTTCTGTGTGCCCAGACACTGCAGCTAGCGCTTCGGCCCAAGTTGTAAAATAAGCTCAGGAATCCCAACATTATAAAAAGAAATTAATTAAAGTGAGAAAATTTCAGCAACAATGTCCAAGAAACAAATAGAGAGCTAATAGAGTAAGAAATGTACTTAAAAAGAAACTCAGCTAATGTCCAAGGTCAGCTGAGCAGCTTTTATGTTTTTAGAATGAGATTAAGTAAGAGCTTGCTGCAGAATTATGACCCAGAGCATTGCAAGATCCTGAAGAATTAGGGTCCATTCCAATTCCAAAATGGAATGAATCTCCCAGAATTCCTCTCAAGGAGCAGAAAATGTGATTAATACATTTTGAATCACTGTTAACCGCAAAGGTTAAAACAACCAAGGCCATCTGACTGATCTTTAGATAATCAAACATTTAATCAACCAATCAACCTTACAGAACTTCTGGTTTCACAACATGTTCCTCACGGGGGAGCTTTGGGAATCTAGCCACCTGACAGGTCAAATGACACCATTTATTAGGCAACCCAGCCCAGCAGAAGGTTCACTGAACTCGGTTAGAAGGGTCATTCTGAAACCTGACTCTGTGTACCCTTCAGTAAGTCATTTAACCTCTGGGCTGCAACTTCCTGCAAGATCTCTGACCTATCCAAGTCACTGACATTTGGGACGCTAAGAAAGTTTTCATCCTCGTATGAAATAATTTTTAGTTTAAAATCATGAGCTTTTTTCTTTTCTTTTCTTTTTTTTTTAAGCTGAAAGAACAGTCCAAAGTGTAAGAGCACATCAGAATCACCCAGAAGAATTCGTCAGGAATACAATTCCCCATCACAGGTGTTCAGTGTTGATCCAGCATCTTCAATTTCTAAGAAAGTGGAAATCTAGTGTAGCCTGCACACAGCCTTCTTCGCGGGACCAATGGCTGAAGTCCTTACAAGTACTTGCGAAACCCACACAATGCGGCCGCTCTCCATCTCTGGTTGAGCTTTCTTCCCTCACTCTCCACGTTTTCTAGAGTTGGCTAGATACTCGTGGCAGAAGAAAGAGGAAAACTGTGTGGTGGCTTGAAGCTGGGAGCCTACTAGAGCAGGATCCCAGACCCCCAGAACAGTAAATCACAGATGCCCCCACACCAGCTGGGCCCAACGTGGCTGATGCAGATGGCTATCAAGTGATCTTTGCTTCCTGGTAATACCATCGCTAAAACCTTTAAAAGCGCCCACCCCATCAAGTATCTGGTACCACAACATAAGGAAAACCTCATACGAGTCAACAGAACAGTGGGGGAAATTAGAACCCATTCCCAGAATCCTCTGCCCTTTCCTCATTCCAACTGATGATAAGCCACCCCTCCATCAGTTTGACCATCAAAGTAACTACCCAGAATGCCACACTGCTACTCTCGCCTACTGTACTCGCCCTTGAAGTGTCGACCATTGCCTATAATAAACTTCACACTCCCCCCCACCCTCGGTCCTTACTTCTCTTCTGATTCTTTCATTGACAGAGACAAGAGCCTGAAAACAGTAACACAACCGCCCAGGCTTCACACCGTTTCCCTGGGAGATCTGGCATCCATCAGGAGCCATGCCCTCTGCCCAGCATGCACGCATCTCCATACTTGCATGGCCAACCTCCTCCCTTCTTCCAAGTCTTACGAAATGCCCCCTTCTCCGTGTTTCCTAGTCCTTCAGCCCACATCTCTCGGCAGTCACTGTGCCCCTCATGAATCCCCTCGGCCTGCAATGTTTTGTTTCATAGCATATGTCACTTTTCATTTTACTATATGCGCTAATTAGCTCGTTTGTGATATTTACTATCTATTTTCTCTCACTAGAATCTAAGTTCTCCGTAGGTCAGATTTTTCTCGTTTCTTATTTATTTTGGGATCTTATACATTGGTTGTATATCTGTGCCTAGCATACAGCTGGGTACTCAAATATTTGTTGAATGAAAGAATAAATTAACTGTTACAGCTCAAAATTAAAGAAGCTATTGTTTTAAGTAAGAAATTTCATATTCTATGCATGATTTTCGTTTTTAAAGTCAGTGAATGTGTTTAACTTGAAAATCCTTTTTAGTAAAAAGTCATCTGTATAGATTTTTGTTTCAGTGCTATTTATAGTAATGAAATGTTGGTGAATCCATACATCAAACACATAAGGAGCAGCCACGCAAACTGCACTACTATGTGAGACTATCACTATTAAATATGTTTAAATGAAGATTAACTTAAACGGCAATATAATATAGATATCTGAATTACAAATATGAAAAATATATGCACTTACTGAGGTTGGTTCATAAGTGAATGTCAAATGTGATCTAATAATTGCATTATGACAATCTAAGTGAGTTAGTGTAATGTTACCTAATTGTCTTCTTTAAAAAATGGCACACTGGGGCTGGGGAAATGACTCCCGGTTAAAAGCACTGGCTGCTCTTCCAGAGGACCCGGGTTCAATTCCCAGCACCCACATGGCAGTTCACAACTGTCCGAACTCCAGTTCCAGGGCATCCGATACCCTCACACAGACATATATGCAGCCAAGATACCAATGCACATCAAAGTAAAATAATTTTTTTTAAATGGCAAGTTATCTTTAATGGGCTTCCACTGGTAATTTTTCCATCAAATAAGGAGGTCGGTGGTAGGGAAAGACCGCAAGAATGAGAAATAGAGATGGAGAAATTGATGGATACACATTTACAGGGGAAACACAGAAGCAGACCCACAAAAATACACAGAGAGAGACAAAGAAAGACATAGCAGGCATTTTTAGGGTGGAATATTCCTAGCTACTGCGTTTATAGATGCAGCTTTCCAAAGAGGGGGGAAAAAGTTGTATTTTTAATTATGCTTGCATCACTTTTTAGATTTTTTTTTTTTGCCAACAACCAAATGAAATTAAGGAAAGAAGTTGGCCCATAGGACAGCTCTTTCTTGCCAAGTGTAGAAAATTAAAACAGAGAAGATGTAAGGAGAAAGTCACCTAACATCTCCGACTTCCTTAGGTTAACGTCACCAAACTCGCAGGGCACTGAGTACCAGGCTCTTACCTGCATAGTATAAAAGTGCTATGTCCTTCCCATTAACAAGAACATACGAGGAAAGGCTGGACCAGCTCCCAGGAAGAATTCTAGAATAGCTTTGCTCTTTGTCTTCAGGTTATCTTTGGGCCCGAGCTATCTGGCTATGAAGGATAGAACATTCATTTCCAAAATTCTTATAAATACATTTCACACACACACACAAAAAAAAATGTCCAAGACATAAAAGGATATTCAAATGAAACTTGGGGTACAGCCCACTCCACAGTGGAGCTTCTGGAGTAGTCAGGGATTTGGGGACTTACAAGAAATAACAGAGCATAATTGCTGGAAAGAGAGGAATGTGGGAACCAGGCTAGGGTGACTAATTATAGGAATCACTGCAAGCAAAGGCACAGAGGCACATCTAACATCGCTGGAACTGGAGGCCATAAACACACTGAACAACTGGACAGTGGCTCCTGGGCCAAGGACGATAAACCCAAAGAAGACAGAAAATGACAGATGCTGAAATTGTTCCTCTATGGAGATGTTGCTATGTGTTCTGCTTCCTTTACAGAAACACCCTATATGAAAATCTACATTGAGAAAACAAATCTATTGTCTAGCTAAAGATAGCATTCGCCAAGTCATTAAGTGTTGGCTCCTTAGACATTCATATATAGTACTTGAGTTTTTAGACATTCTGAATCATGGTACATATTTTTAATTCACATAAAAAAGCATTTAGTATACACAATATATAAAGCAAGGTGCAATGCGTATTTGCGTGTGTGCAATGCACATAAGTATAAAATTTCCTAAATGGAAATACCTCATGGGTGGGGTTTAAAAGTCCAGATTTGTTAGAGTGTACTAGTTTGCTTTCTAGTGCTATGTCGTGGCCAAAATCAACTTGGAAAGGAAAGGCTTTTATCCTCTTATCCATCCTGATCACTGTCAGTTATTAAGAGAAGTCCAGGCAGGACCTCAAGGCAGGATCGTGGATGCAGGAACTGAAGCAGAGACTGTGGAGGAGCATCACTTACTGGCTCACTCCCCATGTCTTGCTCAGTCTGCTTTCTTAAACAACTCAGGACCACCTATCACGGATGGCCCCGCCCACAGTGGGCTGGACCCGCCCACATCAATCACTAATCGAGAAATTGTCCTACAGACTTGTCTACAGGTCAGTCTGACGGAAGCACTTTCTCAGTGAGGTTCCCTGAGGTTCCCTCTTTCCAGATAACTCTAGCTTATATCAGGTATAAAAACAAAAACAAAAAAACCAATCCGTACATCAGGTGTTGTGACTTAATCCCAGCACCGGAGGAGGCTAAGGCATGGGAATTGGTATAAATTCAAGGCCAGCCAGTGCTACATAGCAAGTTCTAGGCCATCCTAGACTACCGAGTGAGACCCTGTTTGAAAACAAGCAGAAAACAGCGAGTAAACAAACAAGCCTAGGTTTCTAAGCAGACTCTCCCCGGCCAGGATGTGCACCTTGATAGGTAAGCCATTTACTCCAGAACATACCATCACTCATTCGTCCAGCAAATACTGAGAGCCAACTACATAACAGATGCTAACTCTGCACCAGGGAATAAGAAAGAAAGAGTCTCAATTTCCATGAATTTAGACCGCTTTAGGTGGAGGATTAGAAAGATAAACAGAGCTGGAGAGACGGTCCAGAGGTTAAGAGTGCTTTCTGCTACTCCAGAGGTCCTGAGTTCAATTTCCAGCAACCACATGGAGGCTCACAACCATCTGTAATGGGATCTGACGCCCTCTTCTGGCATACAGGTGTACATGCAAAAAAAGCACACATAAACGTAAAATATATAAATAAATAAATAAATATTTTTTAAAAGAAAGATAAACAACAAATTCTCTGTGGGTGGGGAAGGTATTTAAGAGTACTGAAATACGTTAAAGAGGCATGACATAATGACATGATTATGCCTAAAATCCCAGCACTTAGGAGGCAAAGGCAAGAAAAACGCTGCTAATTTAAGGCTGGCTGGGTCTCTATAGTGAGTTCCAGACCAGCTAGAGCTCCACAGCAAGACCCTGTCTATAAACAAGCAAGCAAAGGTGGTACCAGGGTAGGGCTACAGACATTTTCTCGGAGGCCATTTAGGCTAAGATTATCCAAAAACTTTCATCAAATGGATTCTTCCTTTGCTCCTTTTTCATCTGCCCATCTGCACACTGGGGACAGTGGATCTCACCAGCACACAGAGCACCGTGAGAGATGTGAAGAAATCCATCTGACGGTCCAGGCAGGAACACAGCGTGTGTTCATACGTGCTATGAGACAACAATACTAGCTCAGAGAGAAAGACGAGTTTGGGGAGCCGAGACCTGGAAGAGGCCACCAAGAAGATTGGGTGCAGTTCCTCAAAGAAAGGTCAGGATTTGAAGAACTAGAAAGAGAAGGCATTACAGAAGACCTCCATGAAGACCTAGAGGTGAGAACATTCACCAAATACTTCAACAATTTAAGAAGTGGTTTAAAATGTCTTGTGGCAAACCTGCTATGCAGGACGTTGGCCCACACAACGGACAAATAAAACATGTGGTGGTGTTTGATATTATTTGGTGTTGTCATGTTTCACGTGTCTTATTTTGTGTGATTGAGGCCGACCAGTTACACTATTGTTACCAAGGAATCAAACGCCAAGCCACAGAGCTTGGCTAAATTCTAGTTGAGAGAATCACTCTGATTCTAAACAGAGTAAAGGGCTATTTGACCAACCTGGAAATGGCTGCGTACTTGCTGACGGACCTAAAGGGTCAATGAGGAGTCAGACTAATCCAGACATGGGGTAGTAGGGATCTTTAGAGATCGAATTGTGGCCTCCAAATATACATGCTAAAACCCTAACCCGAGGAACTAAAGAGTTTTAGCTTATTAAGTTTATTATTATTATTATTATTTATTATATATAATATACAATGCAATATATAATATACATAATTATTATAATATAATATATTATATTAGTACATTATATTTATATATAATTATATATTGCTATAATTATAAATATTTTATATTATTATTTATTATAAATTTATTTTTATTACTTTTTATTATATATATTATTATATTATATTTATTGTATTATATATATCATATTATTTTATTATATTATATTATATGAATTTATTATAAATTAAATATATTTATATATAATTTATTATGATATTACATGTAATTATATAATATGTAATTTATTATTATTATTATTATTATTATTTATTATTATTATTATTATTATTATAAGCTCAGTAAGTTTAAGAGGGTGAGGAGGTTCAAAGAGGTCATAAAAGTGAGAGCCTAATCTACTAAGACTGCTGTTCTTTTAAGAAAGGCGACACCAGCCCTGCTGCCCACACTGAGGAAGGACCCTGTCAGTTCACACAGGAAAGGCAGTGTCTAAGCCAAAGAATGGAGCCTGGCCAAATACCCACCATGCTTGCACCCTGACCTGGAAGTTCTAGACTCCTGATGTGTGAAAAAGCAGATTTCTATTGTTTAAAGCACCCGGTCTGTGGTATCTTGTTGAGGAAGTCTTAGCATCCTGAGCTAATACGATAATGAGGGATAGATGGAGTTGTAAAAACAGAAATACGTGGGAAAATGGATTTGACAGATCTTATTGTGACTAGATCCTTAGGATCTGGTGTCTGATTAGGTGACGGGCCGAGGAGCTTGTGTTTTCAAAAGCAGCTGCAAAATTCCAAGCTGAGACACCTAGGATAAAGTGCACATGACAAGAACTGGAAGAAATGGCACCCGTGCGTACAGTCGGGTGCTTCCCCTGGATTTGCATTTCCTGGGGCTCAGAAATTTGACCCTGGAAACCAGAAAGTGTCTACTCAACACCAGGGCTGACATCTGTGCCCAGAACAGGACTCCAGTATGAGGCAAGACATCAAGAAGGCCTTCTGTGTCTACTTCTGGGCCTGGGGAGCCTACAGCTAGGGAAAATGGACAGTACTGTTGGAAAGAACAGGAGAGGGCAGATGAACCTGTCAGCCTCCAGGTGCTCCTCAGCAAGCGTGTGCCCACCCTTTCCCGTGAAACTGAGAAAGATGTCCATTTGCCAAGACTTCCTTGGGCTTCCCTACAGTCAAGCACACCCAGGGATGTTAATTTCTTGCTTCCTGTTGGGATTGCCAAAGTCAGCCTTTGAGACGCTTGCTGCAAGAACAGCTTTTTAAGCCCGTGGAATCTCACATCATTACCAGTTCCAGGTGTCTGGAGGCTGCGGCTCGGCCTGGGGCCCCTGCGTTAGCACGTCCTCTGGATCTTGTCTCTTAATCCTCTTGCTTTGGCTGCTAAGACAGTTCCAGAAGCCTTCTGACAGGAAGCGTCTTCCTTCCTGGAATTTGACATTTGTTCTGCGGCATGGCACTTCCGGTGTTATAGCATTAACCGTCTCCAAGGCAACACTAGCTGAGGCATGACTGATAACTTCTCCATACCTCATATCACAGACAGAAATAGATCAAGTCACATGGAAGAGAGATTTCCGGGCTCTCCAAACCAGTAGCAACCAAACTTTAGCATACATCAGAGCGGGCCATCTGCTAAAACGGAGATTTAGGCCAGGCCAGAGAGCGTGCATCTCTAACCCCTTCCTGAGTGACGGGACTGCCATTTACTGAAGAACACACTTTGAAAACCACTTCTATACCCAAAGTGAGATACGACAAACGGAGGCAGTGGCTGGAGCAAAAATCCTCACTTGTGATATTTGATTTTCAGAGACGCACCTGTGCCTGAACCGAAGCTTCGTCCCACCAAGGACTGCCATACGGCACCGTCAGCCGAAGGTCGAGAAGACGGGAGAGTTGAGGTGTCTCCGATCCTCTCACCCTTTCTGATCTCTGGAAGTCTGTCTGAGGGGGACTGGTTTCTTCACAGAAGCCAACATGATGTTGATATACACAACGGCAATGCATTCTCAGTGGAGCACTTGATTTCATTTTTCTTACTATAAATGATTCAAAACTATGAAGACTGTGTTTTAGGAACAAGAAAGTTTTGTTAAAAAAAAAAAAAAAAAGCGGCCTGGGAGAATTGGGAGGAGAGACAGTGTAAACTTTGTGTAGACACAAAGCAGACAAAATTATTTTCAGACTACTAGCCACCACGTGGGAACGGTCAGCAGCAACCATTTGAGCTTGGCGTGCCTATTTATTTAGGCTGCGCTTGGGTTTGTGCTTTTAGGTATGGAAACTTTCAACACCTCTTCCTCTGTTTACCACTGACCTGAATTCCCACCTAGTGTAGCTAATTACTTGTTTGCTCTAAACATTGAGTCACCCCACTTTTAGAAGGTCTAAAAACCCCACATAAGCCTTTAGCAAAGAAATCTGACCAATGCTGTTCACAATGCATCCCTCACTGAGATCTCAACACCATGTCATATCAGCGAATCTACTACTGTTTAAATAGCCACCCGTTACTAGTGTTCCTTCCAAGGGAAGTCATGGGCAATGCCTGCCCCTCCTCCTCAGGTCCCACTGACAAACTAAGGTACAATTCCACCGAAGTTCTCTCTGGGGAAACCAATGAGTTCATAGGGCTTACTTAAAGAGCAGGAGTTAAGAGTCACTTACTAGAATGTGGGTGCTCTCCCGCAAAAGGAAGTCCGTACCTGGCAAGGGTAACAGCTTTCCCATAGCTGCATAGACAGAGCCTACCTCCTCTAGTCTTCCTCAGTCTACATATTCTAGCCACTCCCCAAGGCCAAGTGCAGCTAGGGCAGCATACAATAGGTAGTAGGAGTTTGAAGGTAAGGTCCTGTGACTCTGTCTGCCCTCTTATCAGGGAATATAGATAGTGAACAAGCCCAGCTGGGGTGATCTTTTGCATGTGGGCACAGCCAAACTCCCCAAGATAGCAACTGTTTGGTTAAGAATATTCCTGTACAATATGAGCATAAACATTAGCTTAAGCGTGCACACGCACAGACACACACACACACACACACACACCCCTAGCTCTATAGAGCCTTGAAAAAAAAGGGCATGTTAGGGCATATGTAGTATGAGAATTGTCTTTAATTGTTAGATTAAAAATCAAGTTGGTGTTTGATATTTGTTTTTACTGTGGCAGGAAATGGAACTCAGCCCTAAAGTCCCTACATTTATAAGATATTTTAAGCACTACATTACTGGAAGTTAAGAAAGTATAGCCATTGTGATTCAGGTGGCGATGATTGCTAGGTAAGTTTCATTTAAATATCCCATGTTTCTGACTGTAAGTACAAGAGAATACATGATATATATAATGAAGAACTCGCAGTGTCAGATCTACGCATAATTCTCAGACTAGAAAATGTAAGATAGGTGTGGCCATTCATACATACACACACACATACACACACACACATACATACATACATACAGTGAATGACCATTCACTGTACTGCTTGAAAAGGCTTAGACAGTCTCCTAGAAACTTAAGCGAGCCACAGAGAACCCTGATACCCTCCAAATGCCACATCACCCCATGTGGAGACTAAAGTAGAGAAAGCATCAAGGGAAAACAACTCTGCAAAGACAAACAAGCAATCCGAGTTTTGCCTGGCATGCTCGGCATAATCAGATCAACAGTGCAGTTTCCCTCCCCGCTCTCGCCCAGGAGAAAATCTACCCTGAAAGCCAGCTGAGTCTACACCGAGAAGAGAGGCCCAGAAGCAAAGCTGAGAGGGGGTTGTGTAGCTACAAGTGGTGGGGCCGAGTTTCTGAAAGGGAGAGCTACATGTAAAAGAACACAGGGATGCCTGAGAGTCAATTAGCTACTGAGACATCCATGAGTGAGTGAGATTCTCCTCATCAGGAAAAGAGAAGCTAGACAGATACTCAATGTTAAGGATGCAGTGTAAAAGGAACACTTACACACTGATGGTGTAAGTGTAACACTTACACATGACCACAGGCTGGTGCAGCCACTGTGGACATCAGTGTGGAGGTACATCAAAAAGCTAAAAGTTGAACTACCATATGACCCAGCTATGCCAATTCTGTGTATACAATGTATACTTGAAGGAATCTAGGTCAGTACAAAACAGAGACTTGCACAACTATGTTTATTGTTGCAGTATTCACAATAGCAAAGATATGGAACCAGAGTAGATGCTCATCAACAGATGGATAAAGAAAATGTTACACACACACACACATACACACGCACACAGACACAGACACACACACAATGGAGTTTTATTCTATTGTAAAGAAGGAGCAAATTATGTCATCAACAGAAAAACAAATGGAACTAGAGATCATAATGTTAAATAAAAGAAGCAAGATTCAGAAAGACACATATCACATCTTCCCTCGTGTATACAGATTCTAGATTCAAATGTTGAGTGTGTAGGTGTGCACGCGCAAACACATACATGCATATATGTACATACATATGCCATGAAAGTAAGAGGGAATTATTTTGAGTAAGGAAGAGGTTTTAAAGGAGTGAGGAAGGGAAAAAGAGAATACAACAGAGGCAAAATATTAAAAACAACATGTTTTCTTTCACGTGTAGGTCTCTATTTACTTAATTTCAAAGGTGTATTTATTCTACTTTATGTGTACACGCATTTGGCCTGCCTGTTTGTATGCGTGTCACATGCATGCCTGGTGCCCACAGAGGTCAGAAGAGGGCACTGACTTCCTGGAACTGGAGTTATGAATGGCTCTGAGCCCATCATGCGGAGCCGGGAATGCAACCCGGGTCCTCTCAAGAATAGCCAGTACTCCTCGCCACCAAGCCATCTCTCCACCCCCTGGATCTAGTTTAATCACACACATACATACATAATATGAAATCAGGGGGACTATTTGGGAGGGGAAGGGGGGATAAAGGAGAGGTGGGGAAGTGGGGTTATAGGGCTCTAGGGGAGCAAACATGAGCAAGGCACGATGATGTCTTAGGAGTCGGTGATACTCGCTGCTTTGTGTGCCAACTAATCAAATAACCAAAACAACGAGTTTGAATAATTCCGTGAGAAAAGACTACCCTAGAAAGGAAGAAGCAAACCTGAGAAGGATCAATCCGGACCAAAATAAATTCAATATTCTACTAAGATTATTCTACTAGTAATCATTAAAAGATGACAACACAACAAATAACGTAAGCTTTAAAACACCTAGTAGAGTGTAGAGAGCGTGCGTGCTCACACTTGAGCCCTGGAGAAACCAGGCATGCTAATCACGCGGGCTGTCTCCTTAATGGAGGAAATGTGTACCTGTTTTCCACCCAGAAGGCTGGGAGTTGTTGTTGTTAATGACCTGGTGACCTCTGCTATCAGTAAGGCCAAGCCTCACCTGAATCTCCCAGAATGTTTGTCCCGGACTCAACCTCCCTAGACCTTTATCTTTAGCTTTGTTTCTCAGTCAGTGGAAGCCATCTTTAGGCGAGATGTCACATGCACTTTATAGCCTGGTGACTTCTACTCTAGATCAGTCAGAGACCACACTGGACCCTAGGCCCTCAAGCTACAGAACCCACCTGTAGGGTAGAGGCCACATGGGCTTTGCAAAAGAGTTTTGATATAGCCGCACCTCGAGCTTTAGTGTGTACAAATAATTGTTACCACGAAACTTTCTTCCAAGTTGTATTGTACTTACATATGCCTAAAATAAACTGCCTGGTGTCAAACTCCAGGAGTTTGAATCAGCCCTAAGTTGTGCTGAACGGACTCTTTCCTGCCTCTTGCCAGCACTAGAGTTTGCAGGAACCACAGCATGGGGCTGGTGAGATGGCTCAGCAGGTAAAAGTTCTTACTGGGAAGTCTAATGACCAGAGCTCAATTCCCAGTACCCACATGGTAGAAAAGAGAAGCCTCTGACCTACACACCTACACACACACACACACACACACACCCCAATCAGCCAATGTAAAATATCTATCATATAATAAAAATTACTAGATACACCACAAAGCAGGAAAATAGAATAATAAATTTTTTAGAAAATCAGGGCTGTCGACACGCTCAGCCAATAAAAGTGGCTGCTTGCCATGCAAGCTTGACAACCTGAAATTGATTCTAGGACCCCATGCATGCCATGGCATATCTGCATATAAACTCATATACACACACCTTACATATACACACACATAACATGCACATACATCATGTGCGCACATACTAATAATACAAATTAAAAGAACTGTCAATAATAGAAACAGGATACCAAACATATTAGAATGAGCAGACCAGAACATTCAGTTAGGTATTATAATTACTGCTCATGTATTGAAAGAAATACGTAATTTGAGAGAAGAGAAATTGAAGATTAAAAAATTATATAACCAAATAAAACTTCCAGAAATGAAAAATAGATGTTGTGGACTAGGGATGTAGCTCGGGGGTACAGCATTTGCCTTGTGTGTACAAAAAGAGGGGGAGGGGGGAGGGAGAAGAAGGGAAGAAGGGGAGGAAGGAGGGAAGAGGAAGAGGAAGGAGGGAGGAGGAAAAGAAAGAAGGAAGGTTCTGAAAACAAGAATCGAGACTGTAGAAAGAGAAATCAATGAACAGAAAGGCATGTCAACTAAAACTATTCAAATTGAATCACAAAGAGAAGAAAGCTAAAACATAGAGACCCCTCCACTCAGTGACTGATAGATCCAGAAACTCAGCAAAATAAACCCAAACAGTATCATCCTGAAACACAGCGTAGCACAATTTCCGAAAAACAACAATACAAAGAAATCTCTGAAAGGACCCTGAGAAAAAGACAACAGACACAGAATACACACCTTTGCGGCCTTGCTTGTAGTGCCAGGAATCAAACCCACAGCCTTGCTGCCTGCTGGGCTGAGCGCTTTACCACTGAGCTACAACCCCCACCTCCGTCTGCTGTTTCCCAAGACCTGTCCCCCACTGATCATAAAACAAGTCTTGACACATTTTATAGATAGAATTGACATGTGGAATAGTCTTCAGGCACGATGAACTTAATTATAAGTCAATAAGAAGATTATCTGAAAACCTCACAGGTATGTGGCAATCGAGCATCCCATAAGTGGCATAAAAATGACAAAGACTGATAATCCTGGAAAGACTCATCAATCTTTTGAGTTACCAGTTTCCAATCACCAACATCAGGATTCTGTAGTCATTACAAGACAGCAAGGGAATATGATGGACAAATTTATGTGAATTATTTCACAAGTTGAATAAGATGGACATGTTCCCAGGAATACTCAAAGTGCTGAAACTCATTCAAAGGGGAATATTTTTTAATCTAGATTTCCCTATACTTACTAAAGAAATTGAATTTATCTCTTAAAATGAACACACACAACACACCACACACACACGCCTCTTCTTGGTAAAGTCTACAAAGTCCTACAGAGGGCTAAGGTGTGGCTCAGTGATAGATCGAAAAGAGCTTGCCCAGCTTGTTCAAAGCCCTGGGTTTGATGCCCAGAACCACAAGGGGAAAAATTACAGAGAAAAGAAATGTGCAATAAATATATCTCTGAACATAGATGCAAACATCTAGCGACAGCTAGCAAATCAAACCCAGCAATGTATTAAAGAGATAACACGCCGTGACCAAGCGTAGGGAGCTAGTGGAGTGCTGAGTAGGTGTGTTTTGTTTGACTTGGGAAGGTCATGTCAAGGACCTCAAAGCCCTTCCCCCATGGGAATGGCAATGCCTTCCCCAGGTGCATCTCAGAGGAATGTCAAAGCCTTCCTCTGCCCCAAGTGCAAATGTTGACAGTGTGTGCAGAAAAAGTCCACAGTAGCTTCCCCCTAACCCCATGTTTATGGCCTGAAGACTGTTCCTCAGTAGAGACCACTCCTACCAAGATTAGCTAACCTGCCTCCTTGGTAGCTCTATATAATAATCTTGCCTCCATATTCAGATGTATACAACAACCTGGCCTCCCACTTCAACTGTGTGTAATAAACAGTCTGTGCTCGGCCCTAAACCAAACAGATGCACCAAACCCCCCTTGTCCAAAAGCTCGGGGTTCATTGCAGGAGAGGAGGTGGGAGAGATGTAAAAGCAAAGGTGGTGGATGCTTACAGGGAAACAGCATCTTCTGGACACAGCAAAACAGCGACACGTTTGAACTCACAGCAGTCGTGACAGCACGCACAAGATCTGTGCAAGGACAAACCAGGTCAAATCGCAGCATAGAGAGAAGGGGGTTAGGCATGAAATCCTACCCCTGATCTTGGAGCTATCGGCAAGTAGCTGTTAGCTGCTGGGAGAGGGAGAGAGAGTTTCCTCCGAGAGTACATTCGCTGGTAAGCCCACCACTGTCCAGACTCCTCATCCAAGCATATATGGACGGTACGAATTGGCCTTGATGGGGGGAGAGGGAGAGAGGGACAGAAGCAGGAGTGAGTCCAGGGAATGTCTGGGGAGAGAAGATGAGTATGATCAAAACACATCGTATGAAATTAAAAAGAACTAATCAAATAATTTTTTTAAAAAAAACCCTAAATTTGAGGGCTAAAACTCTAAAACTCTTAAAGTC
Organism: Cricetomys ansorgei; assembly: GCA_026225945.1. Classification (NCBI taxonomy): domain Eukaryota; kingdom Metazoa; phylum Chordata; class Mammalia; order Rodentia; family Nesomyidae; genus Cricetomys; species Cricetomys ansorgei. The sequence continues at coordinate 9,168,886 of JAMJFZ010003624.1, read as the reverse complement.
CTATAACCTCCACACTTAGAAGGTAGAAGGATCAGGAGTCCGAGGCCAGCTTGATAAGACTAAGAAGCAACAGTGAACTGAAGTAGGGATTCAAGTACCAACACATGTAGATAGGCTAAGTGAAAGGGGCCAGGCATGAAGAACAGTCCGGTCATGCAAACACCCAGCCTACTCTGACAAACTCTGACATAGAAGTCAGGGGGTGCCAGGGTTTGGGAAACTGGAGCATGAAGAATGGCTGCTTCGAGGGCACGGGGTTTCCTTTCAAGAGTGATTTTTAAAAGGGCTGGAACTGGATGGGGGCTGTGGTCACACAGCATTGTAAAGTTGAGCATACTTCATCAGACACTTTAAAATGCTGATATTATTATATTTATATATATATATGATATGATATTGTGTGTATTTTATCACAATAAAGCAATGTGATTCATCTCTTTAATAGGATAAAAGAAAAACATACATCAGCATCTAATAAATGTAAGTAAAGCATTTGACAATTCCCTACATATGCTTACTTGATAAGAAATCTCAGTAAACCATTTATTAGAGGCCCTGGGCCCAATCCACAGCCTCAAAAAAAGAGAAAGGAGAGGAGAGGAGAGGAGGGGAGGGGAGGGGAGGGGAGGGGAGGGGAGGGGAGGGGAGGGGAGAGAAGAGAGGAGAGGAGAGGAGGGGAAAAACTAGTACCATTCTTAGCTGAAAGTTATTCAAGTCCTCTCACACCAGGAACAGAAGTGCAGCACCCACACCTACACTAGAGCCCCTCACCACTGTCCCAGAGCAGGAGAAAAAGGAGACACAGGCTAGAAAGGAAGGACTGTTCAGAAGCACAAGTGTGTGCAAAGACAACTTAAAGCAATGGTTCTCAAGCTTCCTAAGGCTGCGACCCTTTAATACAGTTCCTGATGCTGTGGTGACCCCCAACCATAAAGTTGTTTTCATTGCTACTTCATAACTGTAATTTTGCCATTTTTATGAATTGCAATGCAAATATCTGATATGCAGATTGCCATAGGTGACCTCTGGGGGGTCGTTTGACACCCCCTCAAAGAGTTGTGACGCCCAGGTTGAGGACCACTGCCCTAAAGACTGCAGAAACAACCACTAGAACCAATAAGTGAGTTCAACAAATCTCAGAACACAAGGCCAATAAACACAGGTTACCTGTTTTCTATATACTAGTGATGAGTAATTAGCAATTTGACATTTTATGTGCCACTTACGATGTTATTCAGAAGCATAGACATTTCCCTGTGGCTCTCCTTGCTAAAAATAAAGCACCAAAGGTGTGAGAGACCCAAGCTCATCAAGATTCACTCGGCTCCTTGGCTGTGGCATTGTTATTCTCCAAAATTTGTTGGCTCTATTCAATACCATTCCAATCAAACCCAGCCAGGCATTTAAAAAAAAACAGAAGTTGTTAACCTAATGATTCTTAACTTAATGTAGAAGTACAAAAGATGTACAATAACTCAGCGAATTCTGCAAACAACGTTGAAAGATTATCCCTGCTACTAAGATTGAATAGAAAGCCACAGTGAACAAAACAGGCAGCGCTCACATCACAACAGACAAATAGACAAACGGAACACTACACTGACCAGGTCTAGGACCATGCATTAACTCCGTTTTGATAACAGTGCCACGTGCCAGCTGGTGACGCCAGGTCTTTTCAGCAATGGCATCAGGAGAATTATGTACACACAACGATGAAACAAAATAGGCAACACAAATAAAAATCCCTGACCTTACTTTACACACTCACAAATATTAACCATATGGGTCACAGAATTTAGCAAAGATCCAAGGCTTAAACATTTCTAGAAGTAAACATAGAAGAAAATGTTTGCAAATGTGGAGTATGCAAGGATTGCTTAGGGGAAAAAATATAAAAGGAATATCCACAAAAGGTGGGGGGGATGGAGTACGTTTGGAGTTTAATAGAAACTTAGCAGTCTGTTCTCATAAAGTATCTTTAAGAAGAAGAAGGGAAGTCACTGACTGGGAGGAAAATAGATCCAGAATATATTTACCTCCCAGGACTGGAAGCGTGTGTTAGGACAGGAGTTGTCTGACATAAGATCCTGGGTTCAATCCCCAGTGCCACACACATGGGCTTACAGACATGTACACACACAGAGACGTGTACAGACGCACACGTCCCTGCACGTTGACAATCAGAAGATAATTAAAAATTAAAATAGGACACCATTAAAAATAGGACACAATATTTTAATAACTTTACAGTATCAGAAATAAAAATGGACAGTCAACACGTGGAAAAAAAATGTTCTCCATCTGCCATCAACGAAATGCAAATGAACCACAAGAAACTCCCACGACCCAGCCACTGGTGCAGCTAAAATGCAGGTTTTCCATATTCTCACATAGGGAGACATACAGTGGCTTTGTAAATCTTATTATTAAGCGTACAGCACACTGGCCATAGAACCTTGCCATTTCTGCTAGTCATTTAACGTCCAAAGGCTTCCCTCAGGGTGTCCACGGCAGCTTTTTAAGTACTAACCCCCAACCAAACTCTAAACAGCTCAGAGGTCCGTTAGCCAAGGAATAAATTGTGATACACTCAGAAAACGAAAAACTGAAAAACAGAAAGTGACAAACTTCAGATATTTATACCGATATATAGGAAACTCCGTATCACACCGCGTGAAAGAGGGCGGCGGCAAAAGGCCACATACATGGGTTACTTCTCTGGCTACCAAAGACCTGCTAAGAAAGAATGAGAGGAGGAGGGCTCCACAGCCCCCGGGGCGGGTAATGTACGGTAGCAGGAAAGGTCCTTGGCTGTGGCAACAGAGACATGGGGCTGCCTGCTCACGTGTCAGTGGCACAGGAAGCAGAGTCGAGGACAGGAAGCAGGCAAGGTTATTCAACCTCAAGGCCCTCCCACAGTGGCTAGGCCTCAACTTCTTTTTTATAATACTTTTATGAATAATTTGAGTTTCATACGACGTATCTCAGTAACGCTCCCCTTCCCATTCCTCCCTGTTCCACCCTCCCATCCCTGGGCCCTCAAAAAAGAAAGAAAAAAAGACAAAAAAAAAAAGAAGAAGAAAGAAAGAAGATTAAGTCAAGCTTGGGTGGCAGGAGCATGGATGGCGGGCTTCAGCATGGTCTTTGGAGGCAGAAGCTGCTCTGATCGTGGACTCTGACCTGGCCCATACTAGCCTAAGATGAGGCATGACAGAGTTTGACCTGAAGTTGGGCCTCGCTGTACAAACCCCAACACCGAGTAGGCTCCCTGGTACTTTGCAAACACTGGGGCACCTCACAGGCCCTCCGACATCACACAGGGACCGGGGCCTCCCACAGGCAACCACTCATCCCTCAGGGACCAGGACCTCACATGGGTACCCAATCATCCCGCAGTTACCAGGACTTCCCACATACATCAGTGCCTCCCACAGGCACCTGGATATTCCACAGGGACCCAGATTTCCCACAGGCACTGGGGCTCTCTGCAGGCACTAGGACCTACCAGAGTTTCACTACCTCCCGAAACAGTACTATCATGTGCAAATACTTGAGCTTAGTTATGGTGGACATCTCAATTGAATCCATAACAATGTATGATATCATTGGCATAAGACTAATAAAGACAACTCTATCACAATAGAAAGGAGATCCATGGGTGCTTGAAAACTCTGGTCAGGGACTGACTCCAAGAAGCATGGGCTGGGTTGGTGGAACTATATTATATCACATTATAGTAATGATTGCACATTACACAGTGAAATTCTTCATCAAAAGTTATGAGTTGAGACAAGTTGTGTTGGTGGAAGCCTTTAATCCTAGTTCTTGAGAGGCAGGTGGATCTTTTTGAGTTTGAGGCTAGTCTGGTCTGTACAGTGAGTTTCAGGTCAGTCCGTGCCTTACAGTGCTATATATACAGAGACCCCATTTTAGAAAAAATAAATTCATGAGTTGTATATTTTGAAAGGTATGTAGTTTAATTTTTTATAAATATATAGACTTCAGTAAGTTTTGTTTTTTTAACTTGTAGCATTTAACTGTTACAAACAAACCTACCTCCCCAATTCCCAGCTGAATATATAACCCCTAATGGGACTATACTTAGAGAAGAGACTTCAGCAGGACAGTTAAGGTTAAATGATGGTAAGGATCCCTAATCCTGTAACACTGGTGTCTTTATACAAAGAGACACTGTAAAGTTCACACATACGAAACACACACAGAGAGAAAGAGAGAGAGCCACAGCAGGACCACGTGTATGCACAAGTCAGAAAGAAACATCTCCCAGAAGAGCCTCGACAGCTCCTTGGCTTAGGCCAAGACTCTCATCCTTCAGAACTGTGAGAAATGAATTTCAGTTGTGTAGGCATGTAACATTTTGTTATAGCAACCTGTGAGCAGACTAACACATCTCAGCTTCCGGGGACTAGAAAATAACTCAGCACTCCTGTCATTGTATTCTCAGACCCTTAGGATCTTTAGTCAGATGAGGTTTTCTAGAATAGGTGTTGTGAGACTTCCTAGCTGATGCAGGAGGCCATCTGACATAGGTGGGATCAGATAACAGTGTCCCTAGCCAATTCCCCTCCATCCCTCTACTAGGGGCTTCATTTTGCCCCAAGACCTCCTTACCAACATACCTACTGAACTGGGGTAGAAGTGAATAGCAAGCCATTAATGGCTCAGCTCTCAGGTTAGCACACAGAGCCTGGAACAGACTCAGAGTCTTGTCCTCATAGGCTGTAGTCACCCCACAGGCTCTGACACACTGCTTCATCTTTCCTCCGAGCATGCTCTAGAAGAAAACTGAATCTTTCTCTTGGAAACATGAAAATGAATGTCACAAATGGTTCTTTTGGGGCAGGACTTCCAGACAATAGCTCTCTGACAAAGAGGTTCTGTGTGGATATGGTTCATCTCAAGTCTTCCTAATATCATTCCATCACCAGCAGGGCCAGGGCCAGAAAGGCTCAACATCATTTTAAAGTGCTGTATTGCAAACAAAAATGTTCTAGAATTTTCTTTAGAGAACTCTCAGTGGAAGTAGAAAGCAGGTGCTAAAAATGTAGAGAAATCTTTCTTACTATGTAACCCACATGACCTCCTGGAGAGTGTGTGATGGTAAGGAACTCATGAATGTTCAGATATTTATTAAGTCACCTTCCTCCCAGGGGTGTGTCAACCTCAGGAATGACCTCCATAGATATTCCTTCAATAGACAAGTGTGCCAGAGAGCTAACCTTACCCTTTTCAACCCCTGCTCCCTTGCAGAGTTAGCATCATGTGGATGTTATCAAAGTTTACTGCTGGTTCATTGTCCTTCTTCTGGTGAGGGCCTTTTTGGTGTCTCGTAGCATGGCAGAGGGTGAGACAGAGCAAGAAAACCAGCTGAGGTTCCTCCTCTTCTCTTTATAAAGCCCCAATCCCATAGTAGGGGACCAGAGCTCAACAAAGACAGAAAAGCTCCCATGGGGTGGGTTGATGCCTGGGATCTACCTAAGGTCTTTCTCTGGCAGCCCCAGCCACGGTTCAAGCAGATCCAGATGTAGCAATGGCCACTGCTGAAGGACGCAGACAAAAAACCTTGGTAATGTTCACATGGTGTTAATGCAGCACACGTTCAGAAGATGAACCATGTGGTCATGGCTTCCTTGACCCATATTTCAAAAGATGCGTCAGAGAGAGGCCCTGGAAAACACATGTTGCAGAAGCAGAAGCATCACCTAGGAAATGTTGAGAAAAAAAATGAGCTCGGAGGTGCTTCAGAGAGTCCCCAACCAGGGCAATGCTTAGTGGAGCCACCGGGTATGACTCATATCAAGACTCTGGAATATAAGAAATCTATTTCTGTGTCTAAAGAGATGGCTCAGCAGTTAAGAGCACTTGCTGCTCTTGCAGAGGACCAAGGTTCAGTTCCCAGCACCCACATGGCAGCTCCAGTGGATCCAGTCTCTGTGGGCACCAGGCCTGTATGAAGGACACATCACAGATGCCAGCAAACACTCATACACATAAAACTAAATAAATATCTTCAAAAAGAAATGAATTTCTTTTCTTTGTAATGTACCCGATCTTGGGTATTCAATGACGGCAATAGAGAGCAGCCTAGCAGTATACAATGAGAATCTCTACTCTGTGACTTGTTTGATTTCACAGGCCCATGGCTGGAGGGTAATTTGCCTTAGGAATAATCTTGCTTTGAGTCTCACACATAACTGATTCAGATGTCAGTTCTGGCTCTGGACTTTCGACTTTTGAGTTTGTACTGGGATAAATTATGACTTGGGATGGAATAAGTATATTTTATATGCAAGAAGGACATGAAGTTTGGAGACTAAGGGGAAATGGTATGCTTTGATTAGATCCCTCAAAATATATGTGTTAGTAGTTTAAGCCCCAAAGCAACAACATAGGAGGCGGAGGCCCCGCCCTCATGAAGGGATTGTAGTTATCTAAAGAGTTTACGGAGGGGATTTGCTCGCTTTTCATCTTTTTTGTCCCTTCTATCGTGTGAGGACACAGCACTTTCTCTAGATGATACAGCCATCAAAAGCCATCTTGGAAGCAGACAGCCGTCCAGACAGCCCAAACCATTGATGTTTCCATCTTAGATTTTTTTTTTCCAACCTTGCGGAAACATGGGAAATACAATTGTGAAGTTTATAAATTTTCCAATCTTGGAGATTTTGCTATAGTAGCACAATTAGATTAAGACATTATATTACCTCACTCCTAAAACAACACTCAATTCTGGGTCGTGTTGGTGATTGTGTCATAAGTCAGAAAGCTGAGGCCAGACAACACCATTCCAGAGAATGTACTAGTGGGGGGGGGGGGGGGGGTGTGGAGCACACAGCTTGAGAGAGCTCTTGCCATCATTGTTAGATCTCATGAGATCTAAGACACATATGTAGACAAAACACCAACACATTTTGTATCACTAAGAAAAAACCTTGCTCCCCATTAAACAACATGACCACATAAGGACAGTCCTCCAGGACATAAGAACTGATCCCACTGGTTTCTTGTTCCTTGATTATTTTCATCTACCCCAAGGCATTCAGGTTGGTTACTTGACATCCAATAGATAATCCTTTTGTACACGTATCTCAGTAACAAAACACAAATCTAGCCTTATGTACCTGGGGGGTAGCCTTTCTCTAAAGTTTGTAAAATAGTCTAAGAAAGCAAAGCTAAAATTGCATCACTCCTTCATTGACAAATACTTATGTCATCAATATTAAATGTACAGCCCATGTTCTATTTCCTTGACTCTATGTAGTGCCCTCATGGAAAGGTCATGCAGTTGGGTCTAGAGGTCGCTTTTTACAGAGCTCATCCCAAAGAGCTGGTGGTAGTTTGGCCCCTCCCCTCTGCACTGACAGACCACAGGCAAAACTCCGCCCGCTCTCAAAAGGCGGGTGCAATTGGCACAATTGCTTAAGTCCCTGTCCCCCAGAATATGCCTATTCCAGCATCCCTGTCTAAATGAATGGCCTCTATCCCTGAGTACCAAAGACTCTCCCCTGCCTGTACCCCATAAACGCAATAATCCTTGCATTAAACAGGAGAGATGTTCCACTGACAATACTCTTCCGGAATTCTTCATGTTCTGTCAACTCTTAGTCTTCCTGATCTGGGACTTGCCTGGATGCACTGACCCACGCTCTGTGCTTTCCTTCCCAGGGGCTAAGCTAAGAGGCCAATAGCTTAGCCATGCGCGGGGAAGGGAAGCAGGACCCGACGGACGCAGAGGAAACTGTATAAACAAAGACCTTTAGTTTTAATGTCAAACTGCAACAGAACCCTTTGAAATAATCCCCATCAGCAACTAATCAACAGTGCATCCTTTTGATAGACACTTTGAAAAAACAGAAAGCTAAAAGGGTCTACACACTCACAGACGACAACAAATCCGTTACAGCTATTGCCTGGCTAATCAGATGCTGTCCCGCAGCAGCGCGGTCATGGAGTCGTGCTGGTGATCAATACACAAGACACAGTGGGCTTCACCCTGACGCTGCCCGGCTCTACAATAGGACCATGTCCAGAAACACAGTGTGTACAGTGTCTGTGGTCTTGTGGGAAGGCTCTCAGGCCACCCACAATTTCAGCCCTGGTCTTCCTTCGCCATACACGTACCGTGCACAGTTGCCACCACCTTTAACAAAAAGATACTTGATGTGCTTACTTATTGACATCAACCCTTCGAGATAATACCCAGAAAATCGAGAAAACTACACTTCCTGTCACGAAATGTGAGGGCAGGGTGTCAGAGAGACCCGTGAGATGGAAAGAGGAAACCGATCCTTTTAGAAGTACACAGGACTCTTCCAATAAAAACGGAGAGACGCATCTCATTCTGTGTTGCTTAATTGAAACAATGCATCATGGTCTGACCATCCCAAGTTTACCGAAGTCCTAACCCCTGAGTACTTCAGAAGGTGGCCATATTTGGAGGCAGAGTCTTTATAACGGAATTAGTATCAGTGAAGTTATTAGCGTGGACCTTCATCCAATGTGATCAGTGTCTTTGTAAGAAATCAGACACGCAAGGAGAGGACTAGATAAAGACACAGAGAGAAGATGGCTGGGAAGTGAGGTCCTCAGAGAAGCCAGTCCTGCTGGGACCTTGACCTTGGGCTTCTAGTCGAAGAGACTAAATCTCTGTGAGGAATCAGATTCCTCCTATGTAAGCCACCAACCTTTGGCAGCACGTGACAGCTGTCCTCACACACCGATATAGACTGCTATGCCTGTGTCATTTCTTCTTGGTCATATAGGAAAACAGCACTTCTCTGTGTCCATGTATCTGAGTGAGGTCCGTGCAACTAGTCCTGACCGAAGCCCAGAAAAATGGAATAAAGGAGCTTCATTCCTGAGCTGAGACATTTAAAGACAGCTGTTAATTTTCTACCATGTCTGTCTCCTTCCCTGCCACGGGACCACTGAGACCACATGTTCTAGGTGACAGAATTACAAGGCAGCAGAACTTCTCCCAGCCTGGAAGTATATGGAGCAAACACTCTGCTATTCTACTTTGGACAGAAAATGGAGTACGTAAACCCTTCGTTTAATCCACTGAAGTTGCAGGGTTGACCTATGACCACAGCAAAGCCACTTCTGACACACCGCTCTCCCTCACAAAAGCTAGGGCACCAGAGTGCATGAATTTCATATCATAACAAGTGAACCTATGATAAATTATTATTTCAGCAAGATATCCACAATAGTGCAATAGGGCTACTTATATCTTGGGGGTAATCAACAGGTGTCCAGTTGGACATAGGGCCTGCTCAGTGGGAGGAAACTCATTCCTGACACTGCAAACCTAGCCAAGAGCACATGACTGGAGAGGTCATAGAGGAAGTCATACTACGGCCATTCTCCTAAATTAATACAGCCTCCAACTGTATTCTAAATACTTATCCTTATAGCCGTAGACAAGAGCAGTTCTCCTTACCAAGGAAGCTTCTTTTAGCAGCTACAGAGGCTGCTGCAAACACTCACAACTGGCCAAAAGACCGAGAGTAAATACCAAGGGTGTCCAGCTACAGCTGGATCATCTACAATACAATTCCTACATGTAAGGCTCAGGACCATGACAGAAAGGAAACTGATTTTAAGAGCCTCAGTACTTGAAAGACATTATGAGATAGTATCTACTAAACATGTCAGGGAAACTGCACCCGTGACGCTTAACAATATGGGTGCTTGCACAAGACCTACAGAAGACCACACCAGCTGACATGCCAACAGGGATGGGAAAAAAATTAGCGAGGTCCAAACACTGGACAAAGAGCTACATGCAATCAATGGGCTATTGAGAGAAGAAGAGTTAGTTTATCCGGGGACACACCCCTGGCTTCCCAGTCCTCCGTGGTCAGCCCTAAAGGTAAGTACATATAAGAAACACTAATCGGATTGAGTGCATGTGTGTGCGTGCACGCGTGCGAGAGTGTGTGTGTGTGTGTGTGTGTGATGTAGACAGAGGTCAGAGGTCAAAAAGAAGGGATGGTGGGAACAGAGGAGGTATTTGAGGAGAGAAAAGGTTGGGTATGATGTAAAGGTAGTACTCACATATGAAGTTCTAAAAACTTAAAAGTTAAACAATCAAATTATCATGTTTATATGTAAAATAGAATCAGATACACATTATTTCATTTGTTCAACCTCCAGTTGCATATATTTACCTAATCTTAAGAGTTGGAAAGACTTTGGCAACCAATAATACTTGTAATATATGTATTGAAGTAATCTGAGTGCCCAATCTACTGGGAATTGGTTAAACGAATGGTGGTTCATACTTCTGACAGAGATCTATATAGTTATAAACGGTTCACTCTCTTCACTGTCATAAAACATTGCCCAGGTCATTTCAATAAAAACAGGAAAATCAAAGATGAGGAAAATTCCTACTTGTGAAAGATGTTCTAACTTAACTGCATTGAAACATAAAAATTACCTGGGATTTATATGGAAAATATAAATCTTCCCTGGCTCCCTTCCTTACCCCGTCTTTCACTCTGGTTGGTTGGAACTTATTAACCAAACCCAGATAGCTGGCCCAGCTTCACCATTTGCTAGCTATGTGATCTCAGGCAAGAAACTTTGGAACTCTCCTGTGAAAAAATTCAAAGAAACGGTTGGAGCTCTTCTTTCTGTAGGGGCTGAGAGCACTCCCGGAGACCCCACTGAAAGAGCTTAGGACAGTGCACATGGCAGGGCCGTATTCACATCCCAGGACGCTCATCTCGAGAAACCCAGAGAAACAAGATTTCTTGTGGCTTGAGTTGTATTGACTTTGGCTCTTTTACCTCTTAAAAACAAAAACAAAAAACTGTATGGTTTAAAATAAAAAAAAAGAACTATAACTCATTCTGCTTATTTCTCATCCTGAAATAAAATTAAAGAAACAAAACAAACAAACCTAGTGTTTGGTTTTCTGTTGTTGCTGTTGTTTTGTTTTAAAAGTAGTGCTTATCCCACTGAGCTCCGGCAATTCTCAGGCATTCCAATATTTAATGTTGCTTTTAAAGAGAACTTCATTATTTCATTACTAAACTGATAAACTGCTTTTCTGAGAAGTTAATATTAACTGAGTCATTCCCAGGAAAGTACATTGTATTTATCAGGTGTAACTGAAGGCGCGCGCGTAGACATGCATGCACGCATGCACACACACACACACACACACACACGAGATGTGCAGCACGCTGGACCTTCTAATCCAGGAGCCACGTATGGGCCCCCCTCTGTACCTGGGTGGTGGTGAGTGAATTTCTTTGCAGTGCTTTGTAGCCATTTTCAAGCTCAACCAGACCTTTCTGTTGTAAGGTCCTTCTCAGCACGTTTTGACTATAATACTTAGGCTTAGTCCCACGGACCTTAAGCCTGAAAGATCCATGTGACTTTACAGACTGGAATCGAAATTCAATTCACCCATACTTCTGATCCAATATCTCTTCAGACCGTTAATGCTTTAAAACAAGGATAGGCTGTCTCTGAACTCAGCAAACTGCTGTCAGAGAGGACCCCAGGACTGAGGGCTCCCGGTCAGCCTCTGTGGCTCAGAGCCCAGGGCAGCAGCTCCTGTGGCCTGAGGTTCGTCACAGCTGGTTAACCCCATACCGCTCCCGCCTCCCATCCCAGCTCTTCCCACCGCTGGCGAGTTATCATTCTTCAGTTTCTACTTCTTGGAAAACCGAGCCTCTGCAAAAGTAAAATAGCCCGTTCAAGGTCAGGAGGGCAGTCAAGCAAGAACTGGCAACGGCAAACTGGCAGATTATAAAACCTTGGAGGGCGGTCCTCCGCCTCTCACCTCCCTGACGTTCTGGGTAAATGTTTTTGTGGACCGTCTCCCAACATAGTTTTTTGGAAGACAGTCTTAGAGCGGCACTGCAAGTTTAAACTTCAGATTGTCACAGAAACTCCGAAGCAGGTTCCCTCCCCCACCCTGTACTGGAGGGAGACCCGAAGTTCAAACCTCCTGGGTCCCAGCAGGTTGCTGCAGGAGGTTTGCCTGGGGCCCTCAACTTGGAACAGGTAGGCCAGTGTATGCTCCGTGTCAGAAGCCTTACAGATAGTCACGGGTACTCTTGCAGGCGTTCGAAGACTGTAGAAGGTTCAAGACCCTTTAATAAGGCTTTTTTTTCCCCTAAGGCTGGTTCACACCTCTGTCTCCCACAATGGCAACTAAGTGCATTTCAGTTAACTGTCGACTCCTTCACAAGATGCCTGATGGGATACCCAATCCCTTCGTCCTGCTTAGGGTCACTTTTCTGTGATCCCCCAGGGCATACCCTCACAAGCATCCCTGCTTCCCGCCCTTGCACACACATATCTTTCTTACACTAGATGAGATGGGAGTCCTCCATCATAGAAAGTACCTATGCAGGAAATTGCACTGGGTCTGCGACAGCAGGAGGCGCCAGGCACACGTGCAGGCACCCACACCTGAGCCTATACCTGTACCAGCACCTATACCCACACCCGCACCCAGGGACTGAAGCTGCAGAGTCTTGCTTCCCGGAAAAGCAGCTAATCTTGCAGCCATTCAAAAACAAAAACAAAAACCACATTCGGACAGCAAGGATCCCCACACCCGGGAGTAGAGGGAGCGTGGGAACAGTGCAACAGGAGGCAGCAGGCAGGCCTCTGAAGGGAAGCAATGATTGCTGCCAGGGAAAGACTCGTGTGCAGGACTATTACTAAATTCTAGGAATTGCTCTTGCACCCCAGACGCTCCAGGTACCTCCCTAAGAAGGAAGATGGGAACCAGATACCAAATATAGGGAGGCTGGAGGAAAAGGAAAGGACCTTCTCAGCACCACGGGTTCTAAGCCAGTTCTGGAGAGGGCTCCAAGTTTATGCCTGCCCTGGGACAGTCGCGGGGCTCACCTGGCGCTCGCTCTGCTGCTGGTCCATGCTCGCTGCGATCCCCGACCCCGCTGCTGTCCCCACACGGGGGTGCCTGTGCCGGTGGCTGCAGCCACTCGAAGAGCTCACTCGGTTCTGCCTTTGCACCATGCGCCTCGCGCCCACAGTGAAGGGTCTGATGGCTCCAAGGGACTCTGCCTGCCAATCTGAGACTCCACTGCCTGCCTTCACTCCTCCAAAGGTCCCAAGGCCGGCGGGTATCTGGGTCCTAGCGCCGCTCTGAGGATGTCGATCCCCCGACTTTGAGTCGCTTAGCGGCTCCTAGTTACTGGACTCTGGGCAACGCCTTCCTGCAAATCCTCGGAAGTCAAATCTCACTGGCGATCAGAACCTGGCGCCTTTCTTGGAATTCAGGATTCAAGTTCTAAACATCTACTAACCTGAGCCAGGATTCTCCAGGATCGGCTCGCTGAGGCTCGATCCCTAAGGAAACAATGGATCGAGTTTGCCAACACTTCTCAACTCAAATATGTTTGCATGCCTCCCCCCCCCCGCGCCCCCCGCCTGTTTGTTTATATTTTTGTGGTACTAAGGTTGTAAAGGGTTGGTACATGCCACACATGTACCCTGAAGTGATATGACCTATATTTCCCAGATGTGATTATATTATTTTAAAGAGATTTTATATTGCTGAAATCTGTATATGAATATATATATACCTATACATACTTAATATGTATGAATATTAAATATCCCCATACAGAATATTATATAAAGACTGTTCTTCCTCAGAGATTCATATTCAAAGTAATATATAAATAGCACACAATTGCATGTGTGTGTGGGGGGGGTGTCCTTCAGTCTTAATTAGGTGGACAATTGGTAAGATGAATCACACATCACTTGAACCCTCCCCCTCCACCACAAATGTCCTGTTTAGGTAGCTAGACTCACTGATGGTCTAAACACATACTGTGAAGCTCCCAGAATCCTCTAGAAGGTAACTGTTGAACCTGTATAAATATCTCAGCTGTAAAAAAGGTTTGGCTTCATCTTGCCCGTGATTGGTCCAGAGGGTGCACATTACTGGACCCTCCAGGATGGAGGGATTTCTAACAGTGGCCTAGAGAGCTACTTACAGGACTGAGTCAGTTCGGCCAAAGTCAAAGATCACACAATCTATTCCTGTTGACTTCCTCATCCAGAGAGGCTGAGGAGATTTCTAATGGCGGAATAGAAAAATAAGCCATTTTTAGAAGTAACACCTACTTCAAAGGTTTTGGCGAGAGACAAAGAAAAAGGTTCTCTTGGTGTTAGCCACTATCTAGAGTGTTCTCTCATGAGATCGAGAGTCATATTGATATAGCTTGTGTGGCTTTTGTGAGGTATTTTCCCCACAAAGCGTTCTTTCTCTGTAACAGATTCTAAGATAGCCCCCAGGGGTCCCCAGCCCTTGTGTCCAGGTCCTGTGTCATCCCTTCCCCTTGGGTATGGGCAGAACCTGTGACTTGCTATCTACTGACAGAATATGCCGCTCCCAGTGAGGATGTTACCACAGAGAGTGGGTAATATAGTTTCGCTGGGAGACTCTGAAGCTTGCTGGCGTTGAGAAATCAGAAGGTCGTGTTAGGAGTCACACGTGATGAGGAGCTGAGGATGCCTCTAGCCAAGACCTGGTGAGAAACTGAGGCCCCCTAAGTCATACAGATGAGTTCTGCTAACAACTAGGGGAACCTGAATCTGAGTCATTGTCTGGGTGGGTGTAGCCAAGGCTACAGCTCCAGATGATGAATTGACTGCAGCTTTCAGACAAAATCCCGAAACGGAGAACTCCAAAGAGCCACCCCTACTTCTGATGCACAGAAACTGTGATAATGAGCAATGTCTGCATGAGTATGTGTTTGTGTGTGTGTGTGTGTGTGCGCGCGCGATGTTTGCATGTGCATGTGTGTACCTCAGAGGTTGACACTGGATATCTCCTTTTATCATGCTCCACCTAATTTGTAAGACAGAGTCTGTGACTGAACCTGGAGCTCACAAATCCAGTTAGACCAGCTGGCAAAGAAGCCCCAGGGGTCCTCCTGCCCCCACCTCCCCAGGGATTACAGGTACACACCTCAGCATTAGCACCAGCTTCATGTGGGCGCTGGGGATTGAACGCAGATCCTCATGCTTACACAGGAAGTTCTTTACTGATTGAACCAACTTGCCTTTTTTGAAACCGCTAAATTTGTAGTTTTATTGTTACATAGTGATAGCAAAACTAATACCCTTCTTCCTTCTGAGGATGGAAAGATGAAACAAAATAAAGTTAGTTAGAAGGGCCAGGACAATTTAAAGTAGCAGCGCAATGTATCACTATGTCACGCTCACAGCCTTTGGAGGCCTGTGCAGCTGGGGAGAAGCAGAACAGTAAAATCATCCGACGGTAAATAGCTATGTCAATGTTGAGGCTTGGTGGAGGACAGAGGAAAAATGCCAAGTGCAGCAGGTGAAGGGACACTTTGCCAAATTGGACCCAAGGGTGGGGGGACCAGAAATGTTCATAAAGACGAGTACATACATTAAGAGAAAACTGAGGGAGAGAACAGAAAGATTGTGGGAAGTGTTAAAAGTTGCCAAATTCCTTTTCTGATGATCTATAAAAGACAAATGCAAGCCATATCATTAGCTTTTTGGAGTATGGGGTTTTCCAGAAGAGCTCTCGAGAGACGCGAGGGAGAAGGAAGTCTATTTGCAGTATGTGTTGCAAATGGTCCATTGTTCCTGAGATATTGCATAAAACCAGACAATGTCTCAACACC
This sequence comes from Cricetomys ansorgei, assembly GCA_026225945.1. Lineage (NCBI taxonomy): Eukaryota > Metazoa > Chordata > Mammalia > Rodentia > Nesomyidae > Cricetomys > Cricetomys ansorgei. Next base: position 9,153,203 of record JAMJFZ010003624.1, on the reverse strand, counting down.
CTTAGCCCGCGTTCTGACAGTTCGCATGAATTGTAAGGCTTTAAGTATCTTTGGAAGGCTAACATTTACATTTTTTTCTAATGCATTTCTGTTGTGCTACGGTGAAACAGAGCCCAATCCTGAATATTTATCACCCACTGTGTACCTCCAGAGCCACTGTGGAGTGGTGTGCAACTCTAAAAGAGGAAGAGAATGAGGAAGAGGAGAATGGAAAGGAAGGAAGGACGGGGATAGAAAACCCAAAACCCAGTGTCTCAAGTGAGCATGTACTTGAAAATCAAGCTCCAGCTTCCCAGGTCCCTTCACCTCTTGCTTCCTACACCAACCAGCCGCCACATTCACTCTAGTGTCCCTACCCCATGTTCCTCCTTAGGCACCCTAATTCAAAGAATGAAACAAACTATTTGGGCCCCAGCCATCTTCCCTCTGATCCAACCCAAATACATAGACAAAGCCAATACAACAACTCCAACTCAGACCCACCAAAACATCCACTCTCCCTACGCACACCCATCAGTTTCTTCTCTCAGATCGGATAGGGCTTAACATCGTCCCAGTGTCTCTTTATTTCAGTTGGATCCGCACTGAACCAGATACTTTATGTCCCTCTAAAATCTCCATACAAGTTCATCAGGCTCAGCAAGATGGCACAGTGGGTAATGGTGCCTGATGCCAAGCCTGATGACTTAGGTTCGAACCTGGGGACCCATGTGGTACAAGGAGAGCGGTGAGCCCTACAAGTCGTACCCCGAGCTCCACACGTGTCATGGTACACGCACGCACTATTGTACACACACTCGTAAGTACATGCACACGAAATAAACAAATAAAAATATAACAAAATGTACTTAAAGGCCATTTATTGAGCAATCTCACTTTGCTCACATTAGGAAGATAAATATTAGCCACGCGGTAGTGGCGCTCGCCTTTAATCCCAGCACTCGGGAGGCAGAGGCAGGCAGATCTCTGTGAGTTCGAGGCCAGCCTGGTCTACAGAGTGAGTTCCAGGACAGCCGGAGTTACAACAGAGAAAACCTGTCTCAAAAACAAAACAAAATAAAAAAAGGAAGATAAACATTTCTAGGGAATGTGAATAAAACGGACAGCAAACCAGGTTGCACTAGTTCACAGCCTTGCTGAAGGCCTGCGTCTAGCATATAGACAGATATAAGCTGTGAGGGTCCATAATTCAGCAGGAAGATATAAGGGAAGAAGGAAGTGTTTTCCTCGTAGGAAACAACAATATGCCTCGTCACTCAAAATTTCCACAGCAGTGATAATCTATGGGTGACACAATTCTCATTCTATTAAGAAAGTTAAAATAAATGGGGGTGCACCATTGAGATTCCTTTGGGTGTGCCATTGGTCATTCTTCCTCAGAGACTGAGGGTGTTGAAGGTGCTTGCTGACAAGCTGGTGCTTTGCACAATATAAAAGACCAGTAAAAGCTGAATATGGTGGTGCACGCCTAGAATCCCAGCACTTGGAAAACTAACCTAACAGTATGGAAGTCCTAGGCTGGTCTTGGCTATGTAGCAAGAACTTGTCAGGAAGGGAGGGAGGAAGGAAGAAAGAGAAAAGAGGGGAGGGGAGGGGAGGGGAGGGGAGGGGAGAAGGGAAGGGAAGGGAAGGGAAGGGAAGGGAAGGGAAGGGAAGGGAAGGGAAGGGAAGGGAAGGGAAGGGAAGGGAAGGGAAGGGAAGGGAAGGGAAGGGAAGGGAAGGGAAGAAGAGAAGAGAAGAGAAGAGAAGAGAAGAGAAGAGAAGAGAAGAGAAGAGAAGAGAAGAGAAGAGAAGAGAAGAGAAGAGAAGAGAAGGAGAGGAAAGGTAGGAGGGGAAAGGGAAGGAAGACTAGCTATGCAGTACTGATGAGTGCTTCTAGTGTTGACAGTTCCTAGGGAAGTTGAAGCATGCTTGGCCTTCCATGACCATTGGAATCACTGTAAGTACCTGCATTAAATGCCCACCTACAGGTGAACTACAATTCATCCATTGTCACCCTCCTTGTCCCAAACCAAAGGACTAAACACCACCATCGTCTGACACCAGACATCATGTGACTTTGAGAAGCCAGCTCTGGCCACCTCACTTTAAAACCCTGTAGATCCGGGATACGAGTCCCAGTTTCTCATCATCATCTCGAAATACTAGGCAGAATCGTCCAAAGACCCTGCGAGGAAACCAAACATGCTTTCTACAGAATTGTAGACCAAACATTCCCAACCTGGATCCCTGTCCTTGGGATGGCTCCAGTCAGAAAGAAAGAGGAATATGAAGTTCAGAGGACACTCTCAGATGCCACGTGAATGAGCTCTACGGTTTGCAGGTATAAATTTGCAAAGATCAAGTGTAGCCACGTGGGGTGGCTCGCTTCCCTCAGTGATGAACTATGACCTGCAGTGCAAGATGAAATAAACCCTTTCCTCCTCTAAGTTGCTTTTTGGTCATAGTGGTTGTCACAGCAACAGAAAGGGAACGAGAGTAAAATCCCAAGAGAAGATGTCAGGGAGGCAGTTAGATCCAGTTATAACAAGGCCTAGCTATCTGTAGCCATAAACCTGTGCGCCATCTGTGTACTGACATTACCATGAGCTGAGATCTGGATGACATCACCTAAGGAGGAGGAGTCACCAGAAAGGAGCAGAGGACATAGGAATGCACTCTAGACTCTTAGGGGTTGAGTAGAGAAGGTGTCAACAGAGATGAAGGAGCTGGGACCGACAAGACAGGAAGACAACATGGACAGACAGTGAAATTAGCAGGAGGACTTGTCCACTGATGGGAACAGCTCGGAAATGGGGAGCCCTAGAAAGATTCAACGCAAGAAAGAGGTGGCGGTTTGTGCACTACATCTGTAAATCTGGCAAATGGGGACGCTTGGAGTGAGAAGACCAAAAGAGACTCAAAGATCGTTAGTAACAATTCAGAAAGAGTTGTTAAGGTCAGCAGCTTTGGGAAGGAGGGAGGAGAAGGAGAGGGAACATGGATAAATTTAGGACTTGGGAGCCCATGGTTGTGTGGGGGTGACCCAGGGATGCTGATTCCTCCAACAGGGACAGCGATGAGTTGTAAACCAACAAGAATGAACGAGGAGACGTTCTGAGCATGTGAGTTTGAGGCACCATATTTCACCGAAGAAAGATACCCAGCTGGTGAAAAGAAATGCAGCCAGCAAATGAAGGAAAAAGTCTGATTAGAACAGAAAGGTCAGGCGTCAACCCACAAATTAGAGGAGGCTCTGAGGAACCAACCCAATCAAGTCAGGGGAAATGGAATGGGTGGGTGTGGAGAGAGGATTTGCCTTCCGGCCACCAGCTAACATCAGAGTAAATTCTTCCAGAGCAAAGACCGCTGAGAATAAAGACATTTCCCCAAAATTCTACTTCTAACTGTACTATAGCCCCAGCCCTTTCTTGCTAAGTTATCAGGCTGGTCTTGAACTACTCTGGAGCCCATGGAGTCTCTGAACTTGTGACCTTCCCACCTGGGTCTCCTGCGTGGCTGGGATCACAGACATATCAGCAGGCAGTGTTCTGAGCAACACATTCTAGAGTGGAAGGGTTATTTTGTCCTTCAGAAGATGAGGTGTGGATGCAGGAGGCGGGGTCAATTACAAAACATTTCCCAAGATTTACCACTAAGGATAAAATTCATTTTCATCAAATTTCCACAACTCCTAGTGGCTAGTTTGTTTTTTTTTTTTTTTAAGAAGGCAATGCAGACAAATTAAGAAAATGTTGTCCCTTAGATTTTGATGGACTCTTTTTTTCCCCTGCTTCCTTTGTTCCTGTTCTCCAAATTGGTTTTTCTCCTGTTGCATAGAGAACCCTGACTAATACAGAAGACATCATCCTCAAATTCACAAATATCTCACTTAGCAAAGACTTCTGAAAACAAAGAAATTTTAGAACAAAATTGCCCATGTTTTAAAACCAGCCAGTTATCTTCATACAACAGGAGCCTGGTATTAATGTGGTTACGTAAGCCAATAACAACAGCATTGGGGGACCTTGTACCCTATCTCCAGTTGCTAAATGCTAAAACCTAAGCTAACGATGAACACGAACCATTTTTTTTTTTTTTTTGGCATGCTTTCCATTTATCTGTAGAGTTAGAAGCCAGAGGTACTGGTTTTCCGAAAACAATACAGTTAGTTCCACATCTGTCGCATACCTGTGTTCAGCTCGTCCAACCCAGACATCTCACTTTGTACCCACCTGACAAATCTCCTCATCTGCTTCTCTACCAAGACCGGTGACGCTGTGCATGTGTGGTTCGAGTGTGTTGAAAACTCAGGGCCCCAGTGTGATGAAACAGAGGGGCTGTGTGGACCTTTAAGAGGTGGGGCCTAGGGAGAGCTCATGAGGTCATTAATAATGGCATTGACCTCTGAAAGAACAGTTAAACTACGCATGGGAGCCCAGTTAGTTCCTGCAAGAGGGCTGTTATAAAGTAATAAGCTCAGCCACTCCTAAGCCTCTTTGGCTTCCTGTCTTGCATGTGACCGCTTTCTGGCACACATGTCCCTATTTGATCATGGCAGACCTAAGTGAACAAGAGGGAACTCCATCCCTATACAGCTCCCCTGCTAACACCTGCAGCCTGGGATAGTGTCCAACTTTCCCTACCTGGCCTACTCTCCACCTAGGTAGACAGCGCTGCCATTTCCAAGTGTCATCTCCACCTTCTGCGGCATGAAGCCCTTTCAACTGTCTTACTTGAGGATTTCTGGGTGCAAAGTAAACCCAGTCATCTTCACTGCGTGAGTAAGTAGAGAAATTGAGATCAGGCAGCAGGGTTTAGAATCTTTTAAGTGGCTGGAAAAGACTTTGGGAGGGACTCTCCACCACCCTCAAATGGCCTAAAAGGTGGCAGAAGCTGTAGTCTGGAAATTACTGAAAGCAGAAGAGCCAATAGTCACTCATCTGCTGCTCCTAGGTCTGAGAATGTTAGATCCTGGCGGTAACATTGAACTCCTCCTTTCTGAGGGTTCTGAGTGCACGTTTTTACATTGCTTGGTCGAGGGGGGCGGAGGGACAACGGTTGAGCTGTCCAGACAAATGTTTATCAATGGTCAGTTTGTTTCCAGGCACAGTGCTGGACAGTGGGGGTTCAATAAGGGCCAACCTGGCCCAGTTGCCGTATTAGCCAAGTTTGCAATCTGCTTACAGCCATCATCGTCAGACATCCCGTCACAATCCAGCTGATTCCCCGAGTTTCTTACTTTTACGTAAATCGTGGGATAATACGTATATTTGGAAGATATTTGTCAAAGGAAGGCACATTGCAATGTGGGTTTTCTTTGGGATCATAGAAATGCTGGTGTTAGGGATGGTCAGGTTTGATTTATGATTTCATGTCTGCATGCCCTCATCTTCTTCACCCATTATGCGCTCTAGGAAGTTAGCCAATAGACGGTGTATCCATGAGACCCTGGCTCTACAGCTGCCAGCCAGCCAGGGTTAGCCCAGGTCAGGGTTTACAATCTGGAATCACCGGTCCAGGGGTCGGAGCATTGGTAGTAGTTGTGTCCTTCAGCAGCATCTCCCAACCCCAACCCTTCAGTGGCTTCTTCCACGTCTTACCTGCCCAGGGGTGGAAAGAGCATCCCACGGGTGCTGTTCCACCCCTTAGACTCTCCCACAGCTGCTTCACAACCATCCATCCCACTCCAGAATGAACACAATTCACATCCCATGCCTTTCAATGTATAGACACAGAGTTGTGAATTCTTCAAGGGAAAAAAAAAAAGTACTTCTGCCTATGATCTTCAGAAGTATTTGGAAGCACACTGTGATTTGACTACTGCCAGGAAACAGATTTTAAAAACAAACACAAACCCAGAACTTATCATTGGTAGGACGAAAGTATGCCAAGATGCAGGCCAGGCCTGTGACGCCAAGGGAGGCACAGACACGGGGGCGGGGGGGGGGGGGGGGGGGGGGGCTGGCGACAACTGTTTTGCATTTCGAGTTCTAGTAAGGCACAGCCAGAGGAATCATGTTCAAACCTCACTGGGAGACTGATCCACCCGTACCAGCTCTTTCCCCGAGTCATGTCCCTAACAGGTCAAAGCACCACTTCCATTTTCTGTTTCTTTAGCTAGCCCTGTGTATGGAATGCATTCCCAAGCCCTTGTTCTTTCGCATGTTTACTTCTTTCTTTTCTCTTTCAAGACAGGGTTTCTCTGTCATAACTCTGGCTGTCCTGGAACTCGCTCTGTAGGCCAGGCTGGCCTCGAACTCACAAGAGATCCGACTGCCTCTGACTCCCGAGTGCTGGGATTAAAGGCGTGCGCCACTGCTGCCTGCCCGGTTCTTGTGTGTTTAATCCCTTTACATCGCCTCGGCAAGTGGCTTCTTCTCCATAAACGGTCAAGATTCCAACAGTCATCCCAGGCAATAGCTTGTTTTCTTTCTACACCCTTGGGTGACATTGTTTGTAATTACGCATGTCACCACCTGCTTGTGCCAGATTTATACTCAGTTATTTTTCTAACTCCCAGGCTTTGAAAGGTCTTGAGAGCCGGACAACATCTTACATAGCTTTGTTGCCTCTGACTGACATGTGGCAGTACTTCAAGAGTTGACATTTATAGATAAGTATTCGTGGACTGGCTGAAGAAATAAATGAATGGGCGAATGAGCAACCGAAATCATTTGCACTTGGGGTGCCAATACAATTTCTTCTGAGTCTCCAGAGACCAAACCACACTTCTCATAATTCTCCCAAAAATAGAAAATTCACAAAGCAAATGCCACTATATCTGAGAAGAAATATTTTCAGATTGTTTCCATATGTCTTTCCATATATAACGGTTTATGTAATATTTTAAATCACATTCAGCACCACGAGGGTATGTATCTTCTAGAAGCTAGTGATGACGATTTAGGTCAGAGCTTAAAACAATAACAAGAATGTTCTTAAAGGAGATCTGTTCATTTATTCTCTGGTTCTGTTCATTTTCGAGAGGTTTCTTGTCTAGGTATGACTCCAACATCATTAGCCATCTGAGACCTCTGAGTTCTCCAGGTGAAGCAGCTCTCTCCCCTGAGTTCCAGTGCCCTCGGTACCAAGCTTTGTCATGCCTTTTGAACCCCACTGCTCTGTGGAACTTACATGTCCATCTTATAGTGAGATGGTAAGTTCCTTGTGAGCAGATAACCTGTTCTTCTTTACCTCAGTCTCCCTAGATCTGTGATTGCTCCTGGCACAGCAGAGTATGCACTTGGGAAATGTGGGCGGGATTGGATTGACCTCACGGTGACTGTATACTTTGAACCCTACAATCTACCCGGTGCTCTCATTGGTTTAGCATCCCATGGCACCCACTGTAGGAGAGTGAACCACCTCCGCATCAGCACTTCTCACTGGCTAAAGAAAGATGAGCATCCTCTCAGAGCTAAAGGAGAGAACTTGAGACAGGACCACACTTCAAGTCATAGAATAGAGGGAGGAGGGGAGACTGGCGTGGCTAGAGTGTCTACTCGGTGCTCAGCCCTTCAGCTGTCACTTCAAATGCTCAGGATGTGTGCAGGCCCGTGCTGCAGCAGGACCTCCCAGAGTCGGTGGGACCATTCTTAGACACAGTGCAACTAGGGGCAGCTCTGTTGAGCTGGGTTTCAGGATGGGGATGGTGGTCTGGATTATCTCAAACATGCCCACAAAGCCACAGGGTCACCAAGCTCATTGTCTTCCACATACACCTCTGGATTCTCATTTCCGGGAGTCTGCAAACGCTATTCTCTCTACTCACTCTGATCTTCCTCCTCTTCCCTTTCCCTGGCTAATCATATTGGTCCTCTGGACAAGTAATTCTCAAGTTGTAGTTTCTAGACCAGCAGACTCCCAGCAGCATTACCCAGGACATTGGGAATGCACATTCTTGGGGTCCACTCAGATCCTCAGCCAAAACCTCTGCATGACTACCCCAGTACTTAGTAAGAAGTATATAGTACCTTCACCTCTGGGGAGCATTTGTGAGGGCCTGACGGGACACACAGAGGAACTCGTAAGTGGGTCTGATGTTAGGTGTTGGCTATGGAATTTCACCTGCTCCAGTTTTATTGCTGGGTAACAGCCTATTCCAGGCCTCCTTTTTGGTTTTTTTGGTTGGTTTTAAAGCGGGGTAACACTATGTAACCCTAGCTGGCCTGGGACTCACTGTGGGCCCCAGGCTGATCTCACATTAGCAATCCTCCTGCCTCAGCCTTCTGGGTATAGGAATATACCTCATCCCTGGCTATTCTACACCAGTTCAACTTCTGTTTTTAGAGAAAGGTTTCTGGAAAGTAGGCAGCATCAACCCGCGTGTATACACTCTCAATAAAACACAGGCAGTTTGGCTGGTTCATTGGAGACCCTTAAACCTAAGCGCAAAATCAAAACCAGGGACAAACCAAGGTCAGGGCAGTGAAAATCATCATCGCCACCCTCTTCTAAATGCCCAGGAAGATTTCAGGTGACAGGAGCTGGCACTGAGCCACTTCACAGGGTGGGTGTCCTTGTCTTCTTGCTTTAAGTCCTTAGACCCTGTTGGCTCACTGACTCGGAAGGCCCTGGGCCTCTCTTATCAGAGCTCTGCATCAGAATCCTGAATAACAAACATCTCTGCAACTGGGTACAAGGAAGCCCGATTTCCCCAGGGCCAGAGGCTGAAAAACACTCTTACCAAGCTGGCCTTGGGGGTCGTGCTGTCAGAGCAGAGGATGCATGGAGACCCAGGTGGGGCTTCACTTCCGGTGGGAAGAGGGACATGGGTTAGCTTAGAGAACCTCACCTGGGTTTTAGGCTCCCAGAGGAGGTGAGAGGGACACTTGCCGATAGTGTTGAAGACCCTCCTCCAGCAGCAGAGCAAGGATCTGGGGAAGGCTGGCTGTCTAATTGTGGGACACAAGTGCCAGTCTCTTCCCTGTAGGCTTGTCCCTGAATGCAGCTTCAGTTACATGGGGAATCATCTGGCTTACCCCAACATCTCCTAATCGTTTCTGCCTTTTGGATTCATCGTTGCTGTGGAATCTGCCCTGCCTTGAAGAAGTACAATCCCCAGGCGCGGCAGAGGATAGGCTGTGGTGAGCCCCAGCCTCAGCAGTTCTGGGTCAGGGAATTGCAACCCCACTCCTGGTCCCAGAGCTCCTTTTGTGTGGCCACAGCTAGTGCCCTGTGCCAGGACTGTCATGTGGCCTCACTGTTCCCCAGCATCTCAAGTGCCCATGTCAGGAAGACACAGACTGTCAAGAGTGATGGGTGAGCAACTGAGTGTCTTCCCCTATGGATTCTCAAGCACCTAGGTCCTGCAAGAGTGTGATTTCTTAATCCTTTGCATTGTTTTACCAGTTCAGAGAGTGAGAGAAAGAGGGGGGAGGGAGAGAGAGAGAGGTACCAGGATATTAGAGAGAAAGAGAGAGAGAATCCTGTCCAATCCTTGGATTCAAACTGAATATTTTTCTCTAGGCTCAGACGCAAATTCGCTTGTCATCGCTTGATTCCTAACAGAGAGGGGAAAAAAAAACACAATGGAAAATTAGATCCCGTGTCACAATGTCACGGGTATAAATAAAATGAAAGGCAAGCTTGACGTCAGCGGTGAGGATTCTCGCATTCCAGCCCACTTCCTCACCAGCAGATATTCAGCTCAGTTCACCCCCTTGGGTGATGGAGGCTGTCTGTATAAGCAGGTGGGGCTCTGATCATGGGGACCATGCTTCTCTCACGGTCCCATGAGGAAGGCATCATTTCCTGGAGTGGATATTTCCCGGGCTGAAGGAAATATTGCTAGCAGAGACTCTAATTCTTCCTACTTACCCCCTCACTGTCCTTCGGTCTACATCCTGTCCTATTCTGGTTTACTTTCTATTGTGTTTGTAAACACCATGGCCAGAAGCAACTTGAGGAGGAAAGAGTTTATTTGGCTTACACGTCCCAGGTCGCGGTCCGTGAGAGACGTCAGGGCGGGACCTGAAGCAGAGATCATGGAGGAATTCTACTTACTAGCTTGCTCCTCGTGGCTTGCTTTTTTATATAACACAGGACTACCTGCCCAGGGGTGGCACAGTGCCCGGTGTAGACTGGGGCCTCCCCACCAATTATTAATCAAGAAGATGTCCCATAGACTTGCTTCCAGGCCGATGGGATGGAGCGTTTTCTGAACTAAGGTTTCCTCTTCCCAGATGACTCTATCTTGGGTCGAGTTGACAAAAGAACTAACCAGCACACAGATCCCGATTTCCATTCCAGCAGTCCTCAGTCCTACAACCCCAGTCTCAGGAAGCGGAGGCAGGAGAATTTCAAGTTCAAAGCTAGCTTTGCCGCCTTAAAATGAAATGAAGCAAAACGAAACATCTCTCTTCTAAGGGGTGGCCAGACTTTACCAGACTCTCTCCCGGGAATCTGACAAGGTGCTATTTCTCTTCCCAGAGAGAAGAAAGAGGAAGACAGAGAGGTTCAGGTGGAGAGAGCAGCCTCTGTTATCTGCTCAACCTTGGTCTACTGCTGGAAAGCAACATATGAGCCAGGCTAGGGGTGGAAAGCAACATATGAGCCAGGCTAGGGGTGTTGGTGCTCATTTTAAACAAACTCTGGAATAGGACTGTCTGAAAACCCATGCCAAATAGTTTTGTAGTGTAAGTATCCTGCATGTCTCCTCATGACATTCTTCTTCTTTTATTGGGTTTTTTCTCAGACTACTAAGCACACTTTATGCTCTGAAGCTGAATATATATATTTATGTGTGTGTGTGTGTGTGTGTGTGCGTGTGTGTGTGTGTATATATATAGTCATATACACATGTATATACATGTGTATATGTACATATACATAGGCATGTGTGTATGTGAATATATATGTATATATACATGTATATATATGTATATATATATACATACACACACACATATATATACACATATTCATGTCTGAATACACTGTAGCTGTTAGTTTAAGTTCCGTGAGCATCTGCCATTGTGTGACTTAATGTTTCGATTCTTGGGGCCACGACACTGCATTTACTACACAAGTATTCGTATATTAAATCTTTGCTTTAAAACCACTGCATTCCACAGACATCAGTGAGTTCAGCTTTCTACAGGGGATCGGCCTGGGGATGGCCGATGGAGACAGTGGTATCCCTCCTTCCCTGGTCACTTCTGGACTGACCAGGGCAGGATGAGTTTAAGCACAACACAACGTAGTGTGGGAAAGAGTGGCCTTGGGTGATCCATAGATAAGTTGAAGTCACAGTATCTTTTCCTGGCTGTTTGACTCTGGCGCTTCTCTGTGAGAACGTTCCCTGCCCCCAGGTCTGCAAGCACTGCCAGAGATAACCAACAAAAAGTGCCGTGCACGGTACCTATGTCCTGATAGGTCTTTACCATGCTGATGGAGCCCTGCAGTTACTTTTCTTCCCTGTCTCTGCTCTCAAAGCGCATCTGCTGCCTAGAAAGAAAACATAAAAATGGCAGAGAAAAACCACTGTTTCATATACATAGCAGGTAGCTTCATGCTCTTACCAGGCCCTATGCATGCACACAAACACACACATACACAAACATGCATGTATACTCACATACAAATGTGCATGCGCATGCACACAAATGAAGCTTTAAGCTAACTCTCTATACATGTGATTACCCCAAGGCACACATTTCAGTGTTATTTTTAGAGCTACATTTCTAACTGATCCCACGCAGAAAGAGCAGATGAGATTGACAATGGGCCGACACAGCATCTGGCCATTTTCCTCTCTGTGTGAGCTCACTAGGGCAGGACTTACTTAGCGGTGCCGTGTTTCCCAGTCCTCACTAGTGGCCCATTATGGCACCGTGGATGGTGCTCTAGCCTGAATTCTGAGGGACCCATTTTGTAAGACATAGTTCTGAGAGGATTGTTTTTTCCTCATGAGGACTCTCAGGAGGGAATATTCTTCTTCAAGAACTGTGCCTGGACCAGCCGGAGGCAGAACTGTGAAAAGCAAGAAGATGATTTCCTCCAGTCTTTCTTCTCTCCCAAACTCAAGTGTCCTGCACCTGAATACCACAACTGGTGTCTAAGACCTTCTGGAAGATTCTAATTTGACTCCCTTTAAGCTTCCTTATTTCTTGTATCGCAAAACTCACCGCAACGTGGCCTGTGTGAAACCATGAGGTGGGATGGGGAATTTAGGCCTAGAAGGGGAAGGCTTTTGTTTTTGTGTGGTTTGTTGTTGCTTGTTAGAGAAAACTTTTTTGTTTGCCGTAGACTCATTTTAGAGATGTTTTCCTGCCAGAAGAGGGGTAAAATGGGAGCCGGGAGCCTCGTGCTCCCTTTAGAAATTGGATCCTCCACTCCAAAAGACATTCAGCATTTTGTCTTTCTTTGGAGCAAGTAGCACGCTAGAGTTGGCTTATACTGATTCATGGGAGCCCAGTTTCAAAATTTGGGGAATTTTGCAACATGGTGATCAGTAACTGTCAGAATTCAATTGTTTTAAATAAATAACACAGCTACATTAAATTATCTAGGTAGGCATACAACCAAACAAATATGTCAAAGGCAAAGGTAATCAATACTTAAGCCTCACCACATCCTGTTTCACTATGCTCCCTCCTACGGATGCACAGCGAGCTATTCGCGTTCCTTGGCTCTGGATTGGCACTGCCGCTCAGCCACGGCAGGAGCCTTGCACTGGGGATACCTCAGGTACACTCCCCTGGTGATACTGTCTCTTGTCACCATCGGGTCCTACAAGCTGAAGGACAGCAGTTTCGCTCATCGGTCACTCTGTATGCTGACACATGACGGGGCATCGAGACAAGGACTGAGCAAGTAGAAAGCAGAAGTAAACTTGAAGTTTCGCGATCTGACTTTGGAAACACCCTTTGGTTTTTTCATGCCGAGCACTGAGTCAAAGGAGATCATCTTCAAAAGAATCCAGCACTGTGCACTTAACACTGTCATATTTATTACATGCACAATTTTAAGAACACTGCTAACCCCATTATGATTCTTTTTTAAAACCCGTATCTACTTGGCTTACCATTTTCCACTTGACTGGCTTATCAGAGAGCTGGGATTTCTCTCTCCTCTCAGCCCTTGTGCCAGCTCGCCTGCTGCCTCACAGCACTGGGCTCTTTAGAGTTCCACCCTGGCCGTGTGTACCGCGTCAAAAGCAAGATCACTAGAAAGATTACCAGGCTGGCCTCCAGCACCTTAATGGGTGACACCAGCAGCCAAAGACAACGAGGCCATGGGATCTCAAGGCTGCATTTAACTGACTTGTGGAGAGAACTGAGGCTCACAAGGAGGTTCTGCTGTGAAGGACATGGAGTTCTTAAATAGTGAATTCCTAGAGAACCTTGTGGCATGTGGGTTTCTTCATTTGGGGCTGAAGGACTAGGTGACATTAAGCCTTATTAATCTCCTGGCCAGTTGGGCAGCGAGGCCAAGAGGGAGGAGAACAGCCAGCTTTACAAATAGCTGCTTAATAGTCCTTGGGCCAGACCCAAAGAACTGAGAGAAGAAACTCCTTCTTGTATCCTGGTAGTAGGAGTTTTTGTTTCATAAGATATGCCTAGAAATGTTTATATCAAACTGTTCTTAGTAGTTATTTGGAGGGAAATGAAGATTATTCTTTAAACTCCTCTATCAACACAGTTTTCATTAGGTAATTCACACACACACACACCCTTCCCTCATCTTCCTTTAAATCCCAGAGCACAATAACATAATCTTCAGTTTATGAGGAATATCAATCTTTGTACTCTTCTCTGTTGCCCCCAAATGAGTCACGTGAACACCGTGCCAAATGGTCCTATTCCCAAACAAGTCGGGCTGTAATCTCCCCAAAGAACTGCGGGGAGAGAGTAGTAAGAGGGTAGTGAGGACGTGCAAGTTGTCTTCCCAGCCCCCTCCTGTCCTAATGCTGCTTCTCCCCCAGGACCCCCCCAGAATTCTATTGATAACATTCATTCCTACCCAAAAAATTGAACTAGAAGGTCTTCTGTGCTTTCTCTGTTTGTTTACATGTCTGTCTCACAGATAAGGTCAATGGCAACTGGTTATTTTAGAAGGACATGTGGAAATCATGTTTAGCATAACTTTGCCATGAAGATCAACGCTCCCCTTTAACCTGTCTTTTTCATTTGAAGTCAAGATGTCCTCAGGCTGCTTACAATGAATAGGGAAAGAAATTCTGGGTGCAAAGAAGTCACTTACCACCAAGAACTACCGTGAATGGTTAATGATTCCTCATCCCATCCTCATCCCAACCTGAGATTTGCACTTTGGGAAAGGCTGTTCATGTATTAGGCCCCTGCGATTTGAAAAAGTGCTTGTTTGTTTGTTTTTTCTACCCAGTGCAACCAGCATTGCTAAAGTATTGAATAAAAATGGGCTAGTTTGCTCCTTGCTATCACACCCCCATTTCTGTATTCTCTTGCCAAGTAAATGTGACTCAGATGATAAAGTCAAGAACAGGGGAAAGGCTGCCATGAAGAACAATTAGAATTCAAGATACCTTTAGGGAAAGAAGAAAGAGAAAAGGGAGGGAAAGATCAGCACCAACAGGTACTGTTACCAGTCTTGAAAGCAAAATAAAAGCCCAGAGCAGACCTAGGTCACTAAGTATTTACTATCCAATAAACAGGGGGTTTAAGTTAGGAGCAGAGTAGACTGACGATGAGCAGAACTGGTGTGACTTGCTAACTCCTATTTTCGTGGTGCTGAGGATTGAACCCAGGGCCTCACACACACCAAGAAAGCCTTCTATGACTGAGCACCAGTTCCAAGGCCAGGTTGCCAACGTTGTTGACAGCTAATTTAAAATGTTTAATGTGTTCATCTTAAATTTAATTTTAGACTAGAATTTAAACATTATAAGAGCCAGATAATTATAAATTTTTACATAGGTAAGCTTAACGGGATGTAAGAAAAATATTAAAGGTGTATTAGAGAGAAAAGGATTACACAATTGGCTATTTTTTTTTTTAAATTAAGCTTTTGTACAAGGAAAGCATCCACAATGCCACTCTTCTGTTGAGTGTATCCATCTTCAATGCCCTCCCACCCTGAGATTCACCTTTTCAATTTTCTTCATTATTTTGACAGCAGAAACCCTTAATGAAATTCAATTTATCGAGTCTGTTCTTCTAGGTTAAGTAACTTTTGTGTCCTAGGAAAGCTGTCTACCATCAAGGTCTCAGACTGTTTCTCCAAAGCCTTCTTCCGGGACATCAGAGTTTCAGCTTCCACGCTGAAGCCTCTGTCTCCTCACAAGCTAACCTTTGCCTGCGCTGTCCAGACCGACAAACAGTTTTCTCTGTGCAGATATCCAAGTGTTTGGCAACATTTGTCAATAACGATTATCTTTGCCTCATCAAAATATCTTGGAGAATAAACAAGTCACCTGGCTGTGTGTGTATGGTCTACACTGACTGCTTTTTTCCACTAACTTTAGGCCTAACTTTTTTCCACTAACTTCCACCCATACCCTGTTGTCTCGATTAGTTCAGCTTTACTCTGTTTTGAAATCATGAGCCCTCCAACGGAGTTCTTTCTCAGCAATTCCAAGTGATCTTTGTCTCATTCCAAGTCTTAAGGTTAGCTTGTCAATCTCTATAAAATAATGAGGAGTTTCAATCGGGGTTGGCCAGAGTTATAGATGAATTTGGGACAATTAACGCCCTTTCAATATTAGATCTAATACATAAACAGTCTTTTGTTGATGTGTATCTTTGAGTTCTTCCAGCGGGTCTGTGTGGGGTTTTTTTCCTGCACATTAGGCTTGTTTGTGTTTTATCTAAGTTTATCTCTAAAGAACTGACAAATGACCCTAGGTCAGCAAATGTCAGAGATAATTGTACAAGTACAAGTAATGTTGTACTGTTTGCAATAGTCAGAAAATGGAACCAGGTGGATTTTCATCAACAGATGAATGGGTCAAAAAAAAAAATGCTACATATGGATAACAGAATTCTGTTCAGAAACACACATACACACAAGAAATCATGACATCTTCAGAAAAACTGATAGAACTGAAAGCTATTGTGTTAACCAAAATAAAGCAAACTTAGAAAGACAAATACTGTATTTTTCTCATATATGGATTCTGGATTTTAACATCTGTGCATGTGGCTAGATGGGTGTAGGGGACCATAAAGGAGACAGAGAGATCTTCAGGGAGGATGAGGGGAGCAAGAGGGTAATAGGATAAATACACGTGCCATGAGAGGTGGGGGGGAGACAGAGGGAGCTCACTGGGGTGGGGCGCGGGGGGGGGAGCCAGTAAGAGCAGAGTAGACATAAAAAGGCCATAGTGAAACTCGTTCCTTCCTCGTAACTTTTAAAAACTAATTAATATAATAAATGTGTCTCTAATGAGTTCAAGTTTTGATGACACTATAAATGGTGCTTTAATATGTCACATCCAAATTCTATTGCTGGTACATACAAATATAATTGATTTTTTTTTTTTTTAATTTTGGCCTTGTCTCTCACAATCTTGGTAAGTTCTGTCATTAGTCCAGGAGGAGTTTATTATTTGAGGGATGGGGAGACGTATTCCTCAAAATTATTACCTGATCATGTTTTCCTCATAAGATAAAATCCCTTACCACTCAAATATAAGACAACTCAATAAAAATGAATGAAACATTTAAAAATATGTTTAACAAAAGAGCTACACATATTCATTATCCATTTGAGACGCTTGCCATCTTAGCTGTGAGGGAAATGCAAATAAAAACCTAAACAAGATCCCCAGAAACACCCACTCATGTGGCTAAAATTAAACACAGCACAATCCTCAATATAGTAAATGTAGAGGAAGATGGGGAGCAACTAAAACTTGCCTTCGTGTTGGCTCAAGTGTAAAATATCACTTCTTTTAAGACTTTGCCAATGTCTTGTAAAAGTGAAACTCTCACTAATCCGGTCAGGCAATTCTACTTCCAGATGCTTAGTTAAGAGAAACACAAACATGTCCACAGAAAGATATATACTTAACTGTTCACATCAACCTTACTCAGACTAGCTGGAAACTTCTGTTCACCAATAGCAGTTGTTCGTTTCTTTTCACCGTTGTGTAGTATCCCATTGTGCGACTATGTGACATCTTGTTTATCCATTCTACTATGGCTTAAAGATATAATTCTGGCATAATTCATAAGCAAGAAAATTGTATTTTTAAACCATAGCAAAACAGGCAAAGGAAATGGCAGTCTGAGAGCACTTGCATCATTGATAGTAGTTAAGTTTGTAAGGTCCTTGGTCTAGAAAGAACCCTTAAAAGCAACACGGAAATGGTGTGCACACCTACAGAATACCACGAATGCAACAAAGGAGCTACTTGTAAATGTAAAATGGACAATAAATATTAAAAAGATAGCAATTCTTTAGAGATCAAAGAAACATAAATTAGAACAGAAATCATTTAGTTCTTATCTACCCTTTTTGTTTTTAATACCCTTCAGCCAGAAAGGAAATGATACTTTTATATCTCTAGAGAACATGGGCCGCTATGATCTCTCTGGAAGAAAAAATTGCCAATATGTTTACAGAATTCTCCTCCTTTATCACAATGCCCAGATGCAGGGCTTGCGGAGAGCCGAGGGTGTATTCGCTCCTTACACCATAACCTTTGGTTCAAAGACCCTCTGCTTTATGGCTCTGTTTGTGCGCTTCTATCCCATGAGGTAAATTTTAACCTTCATCGAAACCATCCTAGCTCTGTGGAAGGCCCAAATCTCAGAGACAACTGCTAGCTGGGAGACTCTTCCAAATACCTTTAGGAGATCAGAAACGGGATTGTGGCTCAGTGGAAGAGTGCTTGCTTAGCATGCATGAGGCCCTGGGTTCAACCTCAGCAGAGACAGACTAGAGACACAGAGACACAGAAAGGGAGAGGGAGAGAGAGGTGTGCAGCCTGTGCTTGTCTCAATCACTGTGGCCCAGGAGCAGTCCGACTGGCCAGCTGGGATATGTGGGTATATGAGGTATACCGGGTGTGTGGATAGCATGTTAGAATGAGTCCCCTTTAATTCAAAGAAGCAGTGAAGGGAGCCACCAAGGGCAGAAACAATAGGTCAAAAAGATACAGGCTACTGCAGAGAACCAGCATCAGCTTCCCTCCATAATCAGAATTTCTAGTTCCTTCTGGAATCCTGGAGGCTATTTTCCTGTCATGGTCCAACACCATCACCCCACATGGACTTTGAGAGATGATTCCTCTTTCTCAGCCTCCATGGGAGGCTTTTGTCTTCCCTCCTATGATCACAGGTGTTATGGGGACTGATCATACCCCCCCCTCGCAAAAAAAACAACCCTAGCATTCTAGGAAAACAATTAACCTGGAAGTGCGCGGCTATGGAAAGAGACTGCTACAGGGGTCAAGGCATTCCGCCCACAGCCCACCCATCCAAGCTCTGCCACCAGCACCCAGAGCTGGAGAATCAAGCAGATGTCCTTGCCCTATTTATGCTAATTAGCCCTGCTTTAACTTCCCATTGCCATTTCCATCAGCTCGCAACTGACCTCCTGCTTGCCCTTGCATTGTTCAAAGGTCTTCAGCAAATCTCCTTAGCGAGCAGGAAGGCCACAAGCCTACCCCCAGCTCTTAAGCTTCCTTGCAGATTCCAGCCCGGGCTGATCTCTCCCTCATCCCTCCAGTGCACGCTGCCAGGAATCACACTCCTGGTGGTGGCAGCTCCCCTTCTCTTGCCTTGAATTACTATGCATTTTTAGCACCAAGATTTACTCTGAGCATTAATATCTGTCCCCAATGGGTGTAGCTTACATTTCTTTACATCTCCAAGTACTCATATTAGTACATTATGTAATGTAGTACATTATATGTACTACCAGTATTATATGACCACAAGTACATATAATGAATGCACAGTGGTAAGAGGTGCCTCAAAGCACGCTCTCTCTCTCTCTCTCTCTCTCCTTCCCTCCCTCCCTCTTTCCCCCATCTTTCTCTGCTGAGGTTGAACCCAGGGTCACATGCTAGACAAACACTCTACCACTGAGCCACAACCCTGCCTCAGAACCTGGACCCCCGAATCAGGATGCCGTGATGTGAATTCATTGATACTGTATCTGTTGAGCCTTCCTCAGCCTTTGTCCTTTTTTTTTTAAATTTCATGTGCATTGGTGTTTTGCCTGCATGTATATCTGTGTGAGGGTGTTGGATCCTCTGGAACTGGAGTTACAGACAGGTGCAAGCTGCCATGTGGATGCTGGGAATTGAACCCCGGTCCTCTGGAAGAGCGTACCGTGCTCTTAACCACTGAACTATCCTTGTCTTTATTTGGGAACAAAGTAACACCTGCTTCTCTGGCCTGTCAGGAGGGTTGGAACATTTTAGCATGGGCCTGGCCATGTTGTTGAATACTAATGCAGGAAATATCAGCTGTAATACAGGTGCTTGCGAATGAACACTGATGGACTAGCTCTAATGGAAAGGCCGTTAAGGAAGCAGAGGACTGTGTTCTGGTTTCATTTCTGTTGCTGTGATAAAATACCCTGAGGAAAGGCAACTTAGGAGACAAGGGGTTTTATTTCTACTTAAAATTCTGGTTATAGTCAAAGTCCTTTGTTGTGGGGAAGGCAAGAACTCCAATAGCTAGTCACCTACCCACAGTCAAGAGCAGAGAGGAGTGAGCTCATACATGCTCATCTGCTTGCTGTGCTCTGCTCCATTCCTTCACTCTTACACAGTGGAACAACTACGTAGAGAATGGTGCCACCCACAGTGGGCCGAACCTTCCTATAGTGATTAACATAACTAAAACAATCCCACACAAATATACTCCCAGGCCAAGCCAGGGTAGGTGATCCTTTGGTGAGATTCACTTCCCAGGTGATTCTAGATTGGGTCAAATTGACAGTTAAAACTGTCACGGGCTGGGAAACCAGTGTACTGGCAGATATCCTGAACTGGGAGACAGAAAACCCAAGAGACAGCATGCCACAGACTCCAGAAGACCTCCGATATTGCCATAGCCCACGGAACTCTGGCTAAGTGGTAGAAACATGGGAAAGAAAAAGCACGACTCAAATAACTATCAATCACTCAGATATATTCATGTGTTTGTGTATATTTTATAATTGCAAATATTATTAGCTACTCAAATAGAATTAATTTGTACAACAAATATTTACTGGATATCCATTATGTGCCAGGGAAACAAGAAATTTCTTGTCTTAGAAATCAGGAGAATAACAGCTAGCATGTGTCATCTCTGTTATATCCAGCCTTCAAGCTAATACAAGCCGTTCGTCCTGATGCCTTCTGGTCTGAACGGAGGAGTCTCTCTCTTCCTTGGTCTCCACATCTATGCTAAACAGAGCTGGTCAGTGCTAAGGTGGCTGTAAATTTTCCTTTCTAAATATCTTTTTTGTGGCACCTACTTCTAGGGCTGTCTGTCTTTCCTGGATCCTCACACTCAAGCATCTCACAACCACACACATGACAAGTATTTGTATGGCACAGCCTTGCCTGGATGTCTATGTAGCAAGTGCCTTCTTAAGAGCGAGCGAGGTCAAGCATCCCATCCCCTGGGAAGCCCTCATTCCTCCAAACCCTACCTACCACCTGGTCACCTCTCCCGCAGCCATCGAGACCTATCTTAGTTTGCTTTCTGTTGCTGTAATCAAACACTGACCTAAAACACCTTGGGGAGGAAAGGGTTCATATGGCTTACTTCCCCATCACAGTCCTTCACTGAGAGAACTTAAGAAAGGAATCCGAAGGCCTGGATTAAAGCAGAGACCACAGAAGAACTGCTGCTCACTAGCGCTAGTTTTCCAAGCTCAGACCACCTGCCCAGAGATGGCAGCACCCACAGTAGGCGGGGCCATCTCATCAATTATTAATCAAAAAAAAAAAGCCCCCCGCCCCCCCCCCCCCCCCCCCCCCGCCGCAGTCATGCTTGCGGGCCAATTTGATGGAGGTAATTTCTCAAGGAGATTCCACCTTCCCAGACTATATCTAAGTCTGTGTCAAGTTGACAAATACCAAACAGCACAGAGCCCACCCGGAAACACAGAAACCACCTCCTGGGTTTAAATAGAGAGAATCCCATGCAGGTCACAGTCTTCCTGAGGGATGGAAAGCTGAGACATCCAAGTGGGGGGAGGGGGAACAGTGAGGAAAACTGGGAATTGGGCCAGTAAAGAGCTGGTGGCATTCTGGGGCTGGAAGGGCAACTGAGGGACGTTACCAGAGCCCAGAAGCCACGGTCACACTGCTAAGCTGGACTTCAGTGGCCTTGTGGAGCAGGAAGTGGAATCACAGAGGTCCACCCAGCTGATCTGAAGATCTTGAAGACATCACAAAAGGCCAAGGAAGGAAAGAGCCACCTGATTCCTCTTTCTCCTGCTGATTCTCTTCAGGCCTCAGTGCGTCTTTTGGTTAAAATAGCTGAAGCTGGCAGATTCTGAGTCTGAAGAGTTTCCCAGCAGCCCGCTGTAGGCTGCTCCCTCCTGCACCCCTCCCAGGTCCAAGGCTCTGACCCCTCGGTGGGGAGGGAGGGCCACCGCCACCCCACTTGCCAGGCTCAGTTCTCCTAGCCCTGCCTTCTCTAGACACCCAGCCAGCAGTGGAGCCTCCTTGGCTGGCCATGGGCTGCTTCCTGTGGGCTCACAGGTGGCCATGGCAGCCATGGCAGCAGGCAGACCTAGGTGAGGACTGGGCTGCTGGCTGCCTGCTCCTGGCCCAGAATGGTGCCACTCCATTGTCTATGCTTCTTCCATAGAGTAAACCTGACCTTTCCCAGCAGCCAGGGCCCTCCCACTGCCTGCTGCCTCTCAGGGCTGCTGCTTGGCTTCCTAACTATCCCTGCTGGGGATCCCAGGGGCCTGGCTGAAGCCTGGCCCTTCCTCCCTGGTGCCTGCCATGAGCCCCAGTGCCGAGGACCACTGGGGAGCCAGCACATTTCCTCTTTGTGGGAGCCTGGCCCTGAGAGGCCGGGGTGCTCCAGGGATTGAGACCACACACACACACACATGCACACGCACACATCCAGGAAAGTCCCCAAAGGGGACTACCAGGGACCCTACTTCCAGCCGGCTGTGGGGTCCCCCAACCTGGCAGAGTGGCACAGAAGCGGCCCCAACTAACACACATGACTCTAAGCTGGGCTCCTTGGACCCACTATAACTACTCAAAGAGGGTGAAAAATTCGACCAATCACAGGCCACCCTGGAAAGCTCCACCCACCTATCCCCCAAGCACTATATAAAAAGCTGCTTGCATTCTATTCAGTAGGGTGGAGCTGCCTTCCTCCTGAGTGAAGGCAGCAATGCCGGATAAATCTCTTTTGTGAGATTTGCTGCTTGGCTAGAATTTTTCATCAGGTCAAAGCATCGTCTTTAGCTCAGCTGGGGAAATTTCCCCTCAGCTGCAACATGTGGGAAACTTCTCCCCTAACAGCGGAACAGAGTTCCAGCTGGGGACACCTTCCCCACCCCAGAGCTGTGTGGTTCCTGGGCTGACTCCCAACTACCAGGGTACCTTCCTCCCAGAGCTGCTAACACGTCCACTGGGGACACCTTCCCCATGTCAGAGCTGGGTGGTTCCTTGGTTCCTGACTGCCATGGCACCTTTCCATCTCCATCTGAGCTGGGGAAACACACTAACACCCGCACTTAACCTCGCCTACTTCTCACTCTCCACACTTCTCTACCCTGGCAACTGAAGGAGCCAGGAGGAGTCTGCCCCGACTTCCACCTCCCTTAGGCAGGCAGCTTCCTTCTTCTGCCTCCTTAGTGCTGCCGTTCTGTCTTTGTTAGAATGATTTGACTGGCTGTGGCCTCTCTGCTTTCCTTAGAGGGCAGAGTTTCAGAGAGGCAGACAGTGAATGGTCCCTTCATCTTGGTATCTTCAATAACTGGTATAATTTACAGTTTTCAGTAGGTACTCAACCATCCTTGGATAGAGATGAAAAGAAAAGTCCTAGAATGCTCTCTCTCTCCTCTCTCTCTCCCCCCCCCTCTGTGTAGATTATCAAGTACTCTACTGTTGAACTATGCCGCAACTCTGTTAAAATTCGTTACTGTCTTTACTATTAATTTCTGTGTGATGTGTGAGTAACCACAGGTATACCTATGACGTGGAGGTCAAAGGACAACCTCTGTGTGCATCTACCTTGCTTGAAAACAGGACTGCTCATTCTGTATATGCCAGGCTAACCGGTCCATGAGCTTCCAGAGAATCTCCTATCTTCATGCCTCATCTGTCCGTATGAGTACTGGGATTTCAGACATGAGCGCCAACACATCTAGCTTTTTACATGTTTTGGGGGGTGGGGTGGGGGTGGGGGGATCCAAATTCAGGCAGTTAGGTTTGTGCAGCAAACTCTTTACCTACTGCACTGATTAGATTTTTGTCAACTAAGCTAAAGTCATTGTGAAAGAGGAACCTTAATCTAGAAGATGCTTCCAGCAGGCTGGCCCGCAGGCACGTCTGCGGGCTGTTTTCTTGATTAATGACTAATATGGGGGGCCTGTCCCACCGCCGTGGGCAGTGCCACCCCGAGCAGGTGATCCTATGTTGTATGAGGAAAGAAAAGTGGTCAAGCCAGTAAGCAGTGCTCCTCCGTGGCTTCTGCTTCAATTGCTGCCTCCAGCTTCCTACCCTGAGTTCTTGCCCTGACTTCCCTTCTCAGGGACTGTAAACTGAAGGGTGAAATGAGCCCCTCCCTCCCGGAGTTGTTTGTGGTCATGGTCTTTATCACTGCAACGAAAAGCAAACTAGAACACCCACTAAGCCATCACCCACTCCCCTCTCTCCTCTTTCCACCTCCCCCCCTCCATCTAAACTCTGAACAGCATTGACTCTGATTAGCAGTGACGAATGAAAAAGAAGTAAGCTCAGGGACTCTTTACCTCCCGTCTGCAAGCTGAGACCTTATATTTAAATGATCCCAACAATAATTATGATAGTTATTTTACCCATACACCATCAACACATCAGCCTTCTATCTTCCAGAGCCACTTGAGAACGAGCCATGGAAATTGCCTCAAATCTCCAAATCTCTTCCCTCTACCACCCAAGATGCTTCCAGGCCACCTCCCCCTGCTGTTAATCAGTGTGTGCTCAGGATAAACAAACTAATTTTAAAATCAGCTTAAGCAAAACATAATTAGGGAGATAAATTAGCTGCCCCCAAGACTGCATAATGAATGCCCAGGCAAAAAAAAAAAACGAGCATTTTTATTATCTGCTGTTTTTATTAACTGTGTAACATTTTTCCTTCAGAAGGAAAATGCAACAGAAGGAAATACCACTGAACTTGACAACCGAAATTGATGATCTCCACAATGCTTACTGCCAGATGAAAACTAGACTTAAAAGTCGTCCATGAGTGAAAGTGGGTATGTGCAAGTCAAGGACAAACTTAGGTGTCGGTCCTCACCCTCTACCTCATTAAAGAGCGAGTCTCTAGTTGTTTACGGCGGCACACGTCGTCAAGCTCGTTAGCCTAAAGCTTGCATGGCTTCTCCTGTCTCTGCCCCACCCCCACAACTCCATGTAGGAGTACTGGGATTACAGACACGTGGGGCCGAAGCTGGCCTTACATGGGTTCTAGGTACCCAGAAGCAGAAACTCACGTTCCGGGCAAGTTCTCCCACCGAGCCCTTGCCTCAGTCCGAGAGAGGTTTGTTCATTTCTAAATATGTATCATCTGTATATGTGTGGATACACCTATGCCAAAGGTGAGAGAGGTTTGTTCTTTTCTAAATGTGTATCATCTGTATATGTGTGGATACACCCACGCCAAAGGTGTACACATGGAGGTCAGAGGACAATTTCGTGGAGTTGGTTCTCTTTCCACCTTTGTATGGATTCCGGGGATCAAACTCAGGCCTGCAGGCTTATGGACCTCGCACTTTAACCTCTGAGCTATTTCTCAGGCCCTGTTTTATTCTTCCTTTGTTACATGTGTAATGCCGGTCTAGTGATAAGCACGGAGGTAATGAGTCACGTGGCCAGGATCCTTGGCTCTGGTTTATGGCGGGACGATCCTGGGCGAGTTGGGTGACCTGTGGCAGACCAGGTCTCTTCCTGCGAAACAAAGATGCACCCACCTCAATGACACCAGCAGAGGACACCGGCTTGCTCCGAGGTTCAAGCGCATTCCTTTCATTGTTACTGTGACTTTATGAATTATTTACCAGTATTGCTGTATATAAGGAAGCACTCAGAGGGATTAACTTGCTCGAGAGGGTATTATGAAAATTGGGTGTGATTTTGTATATTAAAATCAGGAAGCAATTGTCAGAGATGTAACGAGAGCTACATTAGGGTTCTTAAAATTATTCTTTAAAACTGCCCCCTGCCGTTAATAATATTGACTCGTGCTCATAAAAATTAATCTTGACACCCCCTGATTAATAAGCCTGAACCTAATCTCTGAAGCGCGATACTCCAGATGATCACTATGCTCTCCATTTCTGTGTCTCCCCGTGCAAAATGTCAGGCCATTCGCAGCTGTCAATCACCGGCCACTGGAGAGGACTCATCTGCAGTACAGTTTGTGGCTTTGCATAATGTTTGCACTTTTCAAAAATACTGTCAGTGTTGAAAAATCAGGTCTCTCTCTCTGTCCATCTCTTTCTCTCTCTTTCCAGCCTTTACTTTAAATTGAGCAGCTACTGCCTTTGTTTACTTAGAGCAAATAATGCACCAATTTGTCCTTGTCTCCATTCCTTGTGCAGATGTATGTATCTCGATTCAGTGACTGCTAAAATGTCTCCCACATGCCAGGAAGAAGCCACGATTGCCTGGCAAGTGGACACAGTTCCCCAGAGGAAGTGTTCACTGAATGCTGACATCATAGAGTGAGCAATTCACTGTACTAAAAGTCCCGAAACCCAGGAAATTCCTTTGTCCTAGGCAGACCAGGTTGCACTCCCCGTGTGCGAGCGACATCACGGGATCACTGCTGTGGTGGCCTCTGCAACCTGGGATTGTTTCCATGCTGGGCTGCACTCTGGTGACTCTGCACCACAGTGCAGGCTCCAGAGATTCTGGGGTATGAAGCCAAGAACCCCATATTGTGAAAAGAGATTGAATAGGTCATATAGAGGCTGTGCATCTGGACACGAGTAATGTGACCTCTTCTCCCGATGGGGCTTGGTGTGGACTTGGGTAGGTCAGTCAGTGTGCCTCTGCCCTGCAACTTGTTGGTTACTAAATATTTAGTGACTGTCTTCCATGTGCCAGGCACCATCCTCGGCACTGAGAATATAGAAACGGCTAGGTTCCTTAGAGAACTCACATGGGGGTGTAACAGTACACCTACGGGATGGCTCAGCACAAAAGACAAGAAGGCATTTTCATATGTGGAATCCCTGCCAGACCTCAGCAGAGGGAACCACCATCATCACAGCAAGTGCTGTACTGGACAGTGCAACTCTGAGCATCTGAGATCAGCTGTTTTTATTGAACCAGAATGCCTCAGTTACTCTACTGATAGCACATGCAGATCATTAGCAATCAAACATCCCCCACAGAAATCCAACACCTGCAGATGATACAAAATGCCAAAACCTAGGCAGACCCTTTTTCCAACAGTGCACAAAAACAATTATTTTAAACACAACTAAAAATAAACTTCCACAACAGGGGTGGGGTGGGGGAATGGGACACGACACAGAAAGTGCCTTGACAACATCTGACAAAGGCTGGTGATGTAGCTCAGTCAGGGAGAGTTTGCTCAGCATATTCAAAGCCTTTGGTTCAATTCCTGGAAATGGGGGGGGGGGGAGACAAGTCTGATAGAAACTTAGGTGGTGACAGTCCTATGGGCCATTTTGCCATATGAAGAAAACAGTTCACAGGGACACAGGGCCATGGGCAACTTGGGAGGATGCCAAGGAGCACCAGAGGTAGGACTCAGTTTTCCCAAAGCCTCCAGTTGCCAACACTATGAACTATACAACTGAGAGTTGGGCGAGTCGAGAGTATACATAACTATCTAATCACTCGATTACGGAATATTGTTTCCTCCGTGAGAAGCAGCTTCGTGGTTGCCGTCCGTATCAATATCAAACCCGGTTCTTGCATAGGTAGATTGGAAACGTTTCAAGACAAACTCATCCAGACAATAGCACAGGACTTGGGAAAGGGGAGAGGCCAAGCTTATTAGCAAATCTGACAATGTTTTGTTAAACAAAGTGTGGCTGAAGCCAGGACTTCACCTGCTAAAATCCAAAACAAAAAACTAAGTAGATACACTGTTATAGAAATGGACTGTGAGACAGGTACCCTCAGTACCCCCAAAGCTGTGGACGCTTTCAGAAAAGGAAACAGGAGGATTATAGCAAGCAAAATGAGACACAATTACACAATGCCATTCATTCATTTGTTCACTGCACAAACAGGTATTGAGTGCCTACTGTGTAACCAAGGTTGTCATCCATAAATGAGATAGTACTCATGAATTCCACTTATCCATATCTTAACTAACTTATTTTATTCTTCTGATTATAAAATAATGGATTTTTGTTGTTAATTTGGTTTTTCACAGTGCTGGGGATGGAACCCAGGACCTGTGCCTATTAATCAGGTGCCAGGAGCCAAATCTAAGCCCTTCTACTTTTTTAAATATTAAACACATCTAAGTTTAAAAAGTATTAACAACTGCCAGGCACTGTGGTTCACACCTATAATCCCAGCATGTGGGAGGCAGAGACTTGGAGATCAGGAGTTTAATATCATCCTCAGCTCTATAAGTGAATTTGAGGCCAATCTGGGCTCCATGACACCCGGTCCCAAAACAAAACAAAACAAAAAATCAAATACAAAACAAACAGACACCTTCCTTGAAGAGAGTGTTTCTCAACGCCAGGTGCTGTTGGCATTTAGCAGTAAGCAGTCAGCCTGGGGTAACCTGGCTTTCTATGCATGCTGAGTAGTTCATCAGAATTCCTGGCCTTAACATATGAACCCTCTTCACCTCCGGATCTACTACCATCAAAATTCCCAGCATTCAAACGGGCATGATTTGCCCGACAAATTACCTTACCAAGAATCACCACTGTCAGCTTCAGGCAGAGATGCTTTCTTTGTAGTGGGTCAGTAGATACTCAGAACTGGTCCAAGGGCAGAGAATAAAACCCATGCATCAGGGGAACACCCTTTCACAGCACTCAAGGCTCAGGAAACCCAAGGAGTGGAAAGAACAAGAGAGCTAGAGGAAATGGGCAGTGGTGTGGAAGACTGGTTTCTGGGAACGATATGTGACGGCTGATCTTGGTTGTCCACTTGACCCAATCTGGAGTCAACTAAAATGCACGAAACTGGGCACGCCTGTAACAATACCATCAACTCGGGAGTATAAATCCCCAGAAAGGGGTGGAGCCCCTAGGAGCCCCTCCCCTTTCCGTGACAGACAGTTGATGGGTCCAATCGTGCAGGTAATCAGAGGTACTATGCGTTCAAGAGCGTGACAGCCAAGTTGTCCCTCCGTCCCTCCTTCCTTCCTTCCTTCCTGTCTCCCCTCCTCCTCTTTCTTCTTCTTTGTAACAGATTTTCTTGATTCGATTAATGATGTAGGAAAACCCACCCTAAACATGGGTGGCGCTTTCTGTTGGCAGCCTAGATAAAAGGATTTGGAAGAGGGAAGTTTTGCCTTTTGCTTTCTTTCTTGTTCACTGACAAATTCCTCTATCCCATTGCTGTGGATTTCCTTCACCGATATGAGAAGCAACCACTCTGGGTTCCAACATAAAGAGCAGCAGCTCTCCAGGGCTCCTCCGGCCTTCAGCACTAGATCAGGACTAGACTTTCAGGTTTGTGTTCTGAGCAACCGCGGGCTTCGCAGCCTCGCCAGTGTGAGACAGCCGTGGACTACACAGGCCACAACGTGTAAGCCAATCTAATGAATCCCCTTTTCATGCATATATTCTATCAGTTCTGTTCCTTGAAGAGAACCCTGACTAATACAACATGGCTGTTACCCTCTTGAACTCAGTAAACTCCTCCCTGAAGTCCTGTAACTAACCTTAATGAAACTCATTGGGTCACCAGATTTTATTTTATTTATTATGTATTACTGAAGGGCTGGAGGGTGTTCATGCCACCGGACTCTGGACAGCTCTGGAGAGTCTGATCTCTCTCTTTCCACCAGGGATGGAACTGGTGGAAAGATCAAGAGGCTTGTCCTTCCACCTGCTGAGCCACCTCCCTGCTCCTGCCCTCAAAAGAGCATGAAAGCAGAAAGGGAGCTATAGTTGGAAAGAGGAGAATCAGTGGGAATCAGAGAGTAAAGGGGTGTGTGTGTGGCTATGGTAAGATGCACTATGCACTGGGATAAACGCCATAACGAATCCATTATCATGTATAATTAGCATATACTAATGAAATCACTCTTTTAAATTCCAGTATTCAAGAGAGCAAAATGGTTTTTAAAAAAAAGAAAAGAAAAGAAAAAGAAAACCAGCTGGGCGGTGGTAGCACTCCGGAGGCAAAGACAGGCGGATCTCTGTGAGTTCGAGGCCAGCCTGGTCTACAGAGTGAGTTCCATGACAGCCAGAGTTACAACAGAGAAACCCTGTCTCCAAAAAAACAAAACAAAACAAAAACCAAATACTAACAACACCACCAAACACCACCACCACCACCTCCACCCACTACGGTCCCAGCACCTGTTTGCCCTTAGAGGTTACCGAGTGGTAGTGAGCCCCACACCTCATTCTTCAGCCTCAGCTTCGGTCTCCCAAGCCCTCATCAGAGAAGCTTCATATCCCACCAGGCAGAGGTTTATGCAGAAACCTGTAATCACCTGGGAACAAGTAGTGGTGGAGTGCTCTTCCCTAAATAGGACAGCTGTGTCACCCTCTTCAAGGCTCAGGGAACATCACGTAAGAGGGCATGGGAAGAACCAGCCCACCGATGTTCACCATAGACGGGAGAGGAGCTCATGAAGCCCCGCCCTCCTTGAGGAACCCTTGGAAGTTAACAGCTGTTGGGGGAGGGGGTGTCTCTTTTGTCAGTGGCAGAGCCTCTGGTATGTTGCCCTTGCTCCATTGCTCCATTACCCCCCCCCCCCCGGCCCACATTCGGACAAATAACTCATCCAACTCAGTGGACCACACACATAAAAAGAAGACATGCGTGCAAGTGGGAGGGGGGTTTGTTTGGGAGGGGAAGCTTGAGAGAAAGGGGAGGGGAGAATGATTTATATTTATAATGCAAATGTATGAGGCCGCTAAACAATTATAGTCCTCTTACTTCCCCGGGTAAAGCCTCCTGTAAGAGAGCAAGGCATTTTTTTCCCTTCCCGTATGGAGGCTTTGAAGTGTGGACAGAGTGTGGCTCCTTTCCCTGTGGAGAGAGGGGTGCACCGGCTCCAGAGGAGCCCTCAGCCGTCCTGTGTGGATGAAGAAGGTGGCCCTCTGCAGAGAAAGGCTGGCCTGGGAGTCTGGCCAGTAAAGGAGGACAGGCTTGGCTCTGCAGGGGATCAGTGGCCTCGGGCTTAGGTGCGTGCGTCATACTGTCATCCAGGCCATGCCCCAGACTTGCCCTCTCCCAGTGAGCTTTGCTGACGACACTGGAGATAGCGCGCGCGCACACACACACACACACACACACACACACACACACACACACACACACTCTCACACAGTTTCTTTAAGCCAGGCGGCTCAGAAATGTGCCCTGAACCTGCTAAGGAGCAGGTAGCCGAAGGCTGCCCGGCCACTCCCCGCCGCCAGGACTTTACAAAGAGCCCATTGTGCTCGACCTAATGCAAAGCACCTGGACTGGGACGGTTATTCGGGCACAAGCACTATTTGTAAAGAAGCAAATATTTTCAGTTGATAAAAATGAACTCAAGCCTGGCCCAGGATTTGTGGGTCCCCGAAGCCCGGGTCCTGCTTGGGACAAAAGGAAAAAGCGGTCTGGTGTGTTAGCAGGTAGCCAAGCAGGTTAAGTGGCTTCTAGTCATCGCCGAGTTTGAGGAGGGGTGAGAGGACCGGGACTTGGCTGTCATGTCTCAGATAATAACCACGGAGGCCCCAGGCAGTCCAATTTGGTTTCCATCAAACCCTTTCACCTCTCACAAGTTCAAAACCTTCCAAAGCTAGCAGTCAGCTAAATGAGGCACCCACTCCTCAGCCCCCCAACTTGTTGATCTAACCTGAGAGTCTGCAAGACCAGTTTTGACAGATTTTTCTAGATTTTCTATAGAAACTAGAAAACAGGATCTTTCTGCGAAATCTTTTTCACATTTAAGTACAGATTGACATCTTAAAACCAACTCCTAAGAGTCAAAAGCAGGGAGAGATTGAATGCAATTATGCATGCTACTCGGCTCACTTTCTTTAGTCTTATACAGTCAAGGACCCAAACCAAGGAGATGGTGCCACCCAGAGTGGGCTGAGTATTCCATCAACCAACATGATCAATACAGTCCATCACAGACATGACCACAGGCCAACCTGATCTAGACAATTCTCTGTATCGAGACTCTTTCAAGGTGATTCTACTTTGTGTCAAAGTTGATGAAACTGTCACAAGTCTCTGAGCAGAGCGTAATGTAACAGTCAACACATTTGAATGTAATTGCCTTATATCCCTACCTGAAAATTACAAGTCCAACCTTCACTTTCTACAGTTCGAGGATCCACTGTGTGCACAGTTCTCTTGTATGGCTTTACTAAACCTTGTGTCCTCCATCTGCCAGTGTCAATTTGGGTTGTTTGCAGGTGTTGACTGCTATGAATAAGCCACCACGAATATTCACAGACAAGTCTTTAGGTGGATGCGTTTTTAGTCTCTTGGGTAGGTTTCTAGTGATTGTATGGTAAATGCATGCTTAACTTAAATAAACATGACAAATGATTTCCTAATTCTCCATTCCTATCAACGGTGTGGACGGCACCTGTGTACGAATCCCACTCCCCTGTAGCTAACACATGCATCCATTGGCTTTTCTCCCTTTTTCCCTCTCTTTCACTTCAATTTCCCAAAATTACTTCCCCCAAAACTATATGCACCAAGTCATTGTTTCTGAGGCTTCTTTCAGACATATCTGACCTAAAGCACTCCATCATAGGACTTGATATAAACTGGGGCGCATCCATGGACAGGGGACAGGAGGAGTCTGGTCAATAGAAGGAACAGGTGTGATACAACCCACTCGGTCATTGAAGGCAGAGAACGCTGCAGGGGATTCTGGGAAGGGCATCTGTTGACCACCTGGCACGTGAGCAATAAATGAACATAGCATGAGATATGGGGTGTGCTCCCCAACCACAGTCACTGCGAGTCTCTGAGAGGCCTTGAACTTCCTGTCACAGGAAGAACAGTCAATGACACTGTCAAAAAGACTCCAGGCAGAGCAGACCAGGGTGTCCCATAAAGATGATAGCTTGAGGTTATGAAGCTACACACATTCCCTGTCTAAGTGTACAATGTACTTTAGCATGTCCATTTTATCCATGAGGAAGTAAGGCACAGACAGGTTAGGTAAGCAGCCAATGTCACACAGCACACAAGATGTAGACACCTTCCTTAGGCTTTCTAGATACCTTACTCTCAACCACTGTCCTCTTGACTCTAAAACAGAAGCAGCTTAAAGGCTTGCAGATGAGACTATACAAGGGTAAAACCAGAGAATGGAGATTCAAGGGAGCCCCTGCAGCCTGTCCATCATGACTTACCCTCTGACCCCAATGATCTGTGTCACTCCTGCATACAGAACTCATTCACTCTCTAAGGTATCTAAGAATCTCATAGCAGCATCTTCTGAGTCCAGAACACATCATCTAACCCACATCCAGCTGTGGATAAGGCCCCTTGGGTGTGCTTTCTCTCAATCTATAAAACTAAAGACAAGTGTGACTCCTAACTCCACGGAGCAACAGTTCTAGTCAAATAGGTATCGAAATGCCCATTTTGAAAGGACACTGAAGAAAAAGCTACTAGCCATTGGGTAGCACATATTTCTGGTGCTAGCCTGCAGGAGGCCAAGGGGAACGGTGGGATTCTAACTGATCCTCTGCAAAAGCAGCACAGGCTCTTAACCATGGAGCCAGCTCTCCAGTCCCCCCAGAGTAAGCTCATGATTTTATATCTTTTTTCCTCTGCAAGGATGGAGAATTTTCAGGCTGATGAGTTCTGGCACCGTTTTGGTCATCAGCTTCTCCCCGCCACTCCTGTCTGCCCTCCTGCATTTTACTGTAAGCCCCGAGAAGGAGCCAGGTGGTGCGTTCAATATTTTACTGCGAAATCATCTCAATAGCTCATCCAGATCCACCACTTACTTCACGCGTGCAGTGTTCTGATGATTCACTGGTGCATCTCTGCCTTTAGGACATAGCGTTTGAGAGTTTCCTTCACAGTCGTGATTTTAGAAGAATAGGTGTGTGTGTGGGTGTGTGTGTGCGCGTGCACACTCGAAGGCAAGTAAAGTAGTGCTTGAATGTTTGGAAACTTTGACGACTGCTAAATTCATATGTTTTCTTTCTTTCTTCTTTGGTTATTTAAGAAGTGCTTGGATTTTTAGAAGAACCCTGTTGAGTGTCTAATTGGAGCATTAAATAGACAGTAAATAGTAGTGACTGCCTTCTTCTGGACAGAAGCCTCTAGGATGTTGATGAGGTTGATAAAATCTTTTCACTCCAGCAAGATTTGCAAGGAAGCTACGGCAAGCCACAGAACTGTGGAGACCTAATCCGGGCGGTATCGGACTGGCGAGATCCTTTGTGGCTTCACGGAGGAGCCGCTGGTGTCCTGCAATGCTGCTGCCCTGAGTCCCTCTAGTGGTTAAGACTGCGAGGCACCTCGCTGGAGCACCGAGAGAAAACTACTTGTGCTAAGCAATCATTTTCCAAGAAGTTACATCTGAGCCAAGTATGGTGGTGAACAAGTCCAATGCCCACACTCAGGACAAACTGAGGCATGATGGTTACAAGTTGAAGTCCAGCTTGGGCTTCATGCTGAATTACTATCCAAAAAAGAAGAGTTTTATCTGATTAACAAGATGGGGAAAAAAAATCCAGAAATTCTTCCTCCAGTGCTCTTTTGATATTTAATCTCTGCAAAAATGTTTCCTACGTCACTAGACACCACAGTCCCTTTGATCATCTTTAATAACTACAATTGCTTCCTTCTCGGTTGACATTCTGTCCCTGTAACCTGTGCTCCTTTGCCCCCATGCTTGTCCTCCGGACTGCTGAGTATTCTAATCTCTACCTGACAGTCCTTGAGAAATATTTGCAAACAGCGTCAGCCCGCCCCTTCATCTCCCCGGCAACACACAGTTCCTTCGACTAGATCCATTTGACCCAGTTTCTAGATTCTTCTCTCGGTCTCAGTTGGTCTATTCTGGGTTGTCCACCCTCCCTGAAGACATACAGACTGCCAAGACCTGCCCTCACACTACCTGGAGATGTGGCCCACGCATCCCAAGGGATTGCTGTCCACCAACTACCCTGTTTCCACAGCCAGTTCTCTCTGAACAGCGCTGTCGAAGGTAGGCTGCAAGGCTGGGCCTGCTCTTGTGTGGACTGTGCACACTTCACACGTGCCTTGCTTTACCCTCTTTGTAGCCTGGAAACACTTCATGTTCTCGGACCCAGCTCATCAGTTCGCAAATGCAACAAATACAAATAACTGTAGGCAGATGACCAGCTCTGCATGAACTTGACACACAAACAATCAGAGAAATCAAAAAGAGCCTCGGGAACGAACTGCTTCCTGGTGAGATGGCCCCTGGGTACTTGGAGCGGGTCTCTGATCTTTGGGTTGGCAGATGACCAGCCTAAATCCCTTCCTCTGCATTTTAAACTCATTTCCTTCAATACTGCCCTCTATGGACAAAGAAGAAAAAAAGACTCAGTGTCAATAATGTAGCATCTCTCCATAGTGTGAAGACTGATATTCAGTCTGTGCACACCTCTCTCCTCTGAGCTAATGGAGACTTTTCCCTGAAGGGCTGTTTTTCAAAACCCTTCATCACTCGCTTTGTCTCCCCTGGCTCCACTCCAATCTCTCCATAACATTCTCCACTTATGGGCCCCAGGTCTGAGCAGTAGGCTTTAATGACCTATATTGGCTATAGATTAAAAGAGTTCTCTCTGTAAAAATATTTCCTTTATAATACAGCTGGCTGTAACTAAGATTTACATGCCTAAAGACTCCTTGGAGTATAACTGGCAGCATTTAAAACTTTCTTTGTGGATCATCCAGTTTGATATTTGGGCATTTTCTCACAGAACTATTGTTCATTGATCGGATACTGGGTCTCCCAGCCCAGCTAGCAAGAGAGAGTTTCATCCACAGGGCAACAATGATATTGGCTGGGTTTAGAGAGTAAGAATTCTCTTATCTTGGGGGAGAAAAGGAACTGTGAGCGGTGGGATGGCTCAGTGGGTAAAGGCGCTTGTCATCAAGCCTGACGACCTCGGTTCGATCCCTGGGACCCAGGAGGAATGAACCAATTCCTGCATGTTGTCCTCTGACCCCTATACATGTTCTATGGCATGTGTATACACACCTGATAAATAAAATATTATAAAAGCAGACAAAAAGAAGATAGACTGGGGATTGCTCTCAGAAAGGAGATTATTTTTTAATGACCTCTAAATCTTTCTATTTCTTTCATGTGTATAGATGTTGTACCCCTACATCTGTGCATGATGTGCATGTGTGATGCACTCGGGAGCCACAAGAGAGCATCAAATTCCCCAAGACTAGAGCTACAGGTGGTTCCAAGAGCCAGCCACAGTGTAGGGAACCAAACCCTGGTTGGCGGGAAGAATAGCCAGGACTCTTAACCACTGAGCCATCTCTGCAGGCCCTGCAGGGGGATTCTTAACATGGGGTGCTTTTGTCCTCCATATCTTTATCTGGCCTTCGAGGTCCTCTTTGGGTCTTTATCCCGGTATCTGACGTTTCTATAATCCTACATCTTACATCTCCCGGAATGCTGTCTCATTCAAATCTCCCTACAGCCTCCTGCTTCTGTGCTTCAGTTCATCTTAGAGCCTGTCTCTCCCCTCCATCCAGCTTCGGATCATTGTCTTACTGAATTCCTAAGTGACGTTCTCGCTTTAGCTGGGTAGCTTAGTTATCCAAAAGGGCCATCTCCAGGCTGGAGAGATGGCTCAGTTGATAAAGCGCTGGCCTTAAAAGTATGAGAAACTGAGTTTAAGTCTCAGAACTCACATAAAAATGCCTGGCACGGTGGTGTGTGCTTGGGATCCCAGGGCTGGGGAGGTGGAAGAGGAGCCCGGGGACTCACTGCCAGCCAGTCTCACGCAACTGGTAGTCTCCAGGCTGATGAGAGATCCTGTCTCAAAGGAGACGTGTCATCCCCAAAGACGACACATGAGTATGTCCTCGAGCCATCCCATGCATATGGAACTTAAATGAACATGCGCCCGTGTAGGTGCATGTGCACGCATGCATGCACGCACGCACGCACGCGCTCACACCATCATTAGAGAAACCTCAGGAAGGGTCATAAAATGATTAATAAGGATTCCACAAGGGAAGATTTTTAGGGACGTGGACACTACTACAGTAGACTTGCTTATTGCTCTGCATCTGCTCAACTCAGGCAGCTGGGGAACAAAAAGAAATTCCATTGGAAATCTACACTGAACGGCACCTGCTCTCCACAGACTCCGCGTCCCTCCATTTAGGAATCACAGACCATATGCTTGCTTGTTAGTACTTCTTAAAATTGTCCCTCTTTGAGGCTGGCTGGCTAAGTAGGTAAAGGCACCTGCTGCCAAGCCTGACGACCTGAGTTTAATTCCCAAGATTCACGTGATAGAAGGACTCCCTCAGTTGTCTTCTGCTCCTTACTCATGCTGTGATACACAAAGAAAGACGAGAGAGAGAGAGAGAGAGAGAGATCCACACTAAATGAATGCTTATTTTTTAAATGTAAAACTGTCATTATTTTTTAGAAACTGTTAAATGAAAGCAGTGACACCTCCAAAAGTACATATTCACATGAAATTCTAGGAAAAGCAAACCCATCCACAGTAATATAAAGCAGATTAGTAATTGTCCAAGGTCAAAAAAAAAAAGAGTATGAAGCCACTATACCTAAAGGCATCGGATGTAGCCTAGGTCCCCAGCCCCTTGTGATACTGTGAGGTGTTTGAACCAGGAAGAGGTAGAACCAACTTGGCGGTCTTCTGGTCAGATATCAGTGTTCCCAGAAAGAGGCTATCCGGACCCAGGCCTTGCCATTTTCTCTCTTTTCTCAAGTGAAATTTTTTCTCTACTCTGCACCCCTGTTGTGATGTATTTACTACCTCATCACAGGCCCAAACACCAGCGTGGCTAACTGACGACAGACCGAACCTCCAAACTGTGAGCCGGAAATCAACCTGCCATCTTCTCCATTTGGCTTGCCTCTGTTATTCTGTTATAACAGTAGCAAGCTAACACATCTGTCAAAACTCACCACGGTGTTTGTTCTCAATATTTACCATCTATTCTACATCAATCACCCCTCAAGGGGGTGGGAGGTAAAAGAACAATATCAAAGGGACCAACTGACAAATGTCAACAGTGTTTCATATTTCCTGGAGCAGTAAGTTAATATAACATTACATGCTGTGACATCAGAATTCCCTGTGAGCTTGGAAAACCGAATCAGGGAAACAGCTGAGGATGGGGGGTCCTCGGGGCTCCAGCGGAAGAACTCAGAGGCCAAAATGAAGACCCAGACCGACTACTCAGGACATCGCTGCTCTAAATAACTCCCAACTATAGTTGGAAAAATTACCACAGAGTCAGATCATGAAATTAATGGAAAAGTAATCAATTTAAAATGGATGCCTTGGGAGGAAAAGACGTTGCCCCGGTGACTAGGAAACAAGACTGCTTTAAATGATGTATGCAAAATGGAAGAGAAACTGACAACGAGGACAGATGAAGAAGAGAAGGCAGTTACCCAGCCGTTTGCAGGGCTGAGGTGGGAAGATTACTTGAACCCAGAAGTTCAAGACCAGAGTGGGCAACATAGTGAGACCACTTACCAAAAACAAAGACAGAGAAGAAAAGAGCCAAATAATTTTGGTAGCAAAAACTTATAGGCACTGAAATGCAAAATTATATATATACACATATATATACATAAATATATAATTTAATATACATATATATGTGTATATACATACATATATACATACTTATATACATATATGTGTGTGTGTGTGTAGAAATCCTCAGAATGTACTACAGAGATAAAAATGTGTAAATGAGTAAGAATTTAAGGTTCCCAATGACAGGACACCTCTAAGAAAGAAGGGACATACAGAAAAGGGAAGAGATGATACCACAGAATTATTTTATGAACTGTTAAGTCGGGAATTCTGGGCCAGGCCCGATGGCTCACACCTGCAATGACAGCACTCCAGAGGTAGGAGGATTGTCTAATTCACATTCAGCCAGGGCTACAAGTGTGAGACTCTACCTTGAAAATAAACCAAAAATATTCTAAAGACAGGAAGTCTTAGATTGGTTAGTGCATTGGCTTGGTATGTTGTTACCTAACAAAGTGCCCTGGAATTTAGTGACACCACCATATTTCTTTAGCTCAGTCCTATGCACGTGCCTCACCTGGGAATTTCCCTCCATCTTGGGTTCTCAGCTGCATTTGTGGCCAATAGGCAGATATGGTCAATGGACAATGACCTAGCTTCCATTAGCCCACAGAAAGCCACAGGGTAAGGAGAGGACCTGCAACCTTGAGGCCCCTGAAGAGCCTGCTATTTTGCTTGGCCACCATGGCACAGATAGACTCCTTGCAAAGCTTAGTGGCTCTGTGTTCTCAGTTAGTGTTTTTCAGTTGGGTGTTTTGTTTGGTTTTTTTCGAGACAGGGTTTCTCTGTTGTAACTCTGGCTGTCCTGGAACTCACTCTGTAGACCCTGCTGGCCTCGAACTCACAGAGATCTGCCTGCCTTTGCCTCCAGAGTGCTGGGATTAAAGGCATGTGCCACCACCACCTGGCTGACTTCAGCTGGAGGTTTAAAGCTCTGTTATATAGCATTTCCTTTTACAAAGATTGTGACTGAGGTTGACTACAGCTTGTTTCCAAGAGGAAAGCTGGAGTCATTTTAATTAGTGCCTTGACAGTGCCTTTGTTATTGCAAGCCTGGGGTAACTCATCATTAGTTTCACCTAGGATTCTCTGCATCTCTTCTAAGTTTCTAAATGAATTGTTTTGGCCAATGTTAAAATTTTTGTTCTAAGGACTATAGTACTGGGTTGTTTTTTTTTTTTTTCATTTTTGAATTATGGTTAATGTTTAAGAAAAAACAGGCATTATCTTTACACAATATTTTAGATTGATGCATAGACAAAGTAAGAAATATTATAGAGTACAGGAAAGGACAGCAGGTAGAAGAGGTGAAAATAGAGCTGGGTATGGTAGCACACACCTGTAATCCTATCCCTCAGGAGGTAGAGGAAGAGTTCAAGGCCAACCTCAGGTACATAGTGAGTATGAGTCCATCCTGGGCTACATGAGACTTTGTCTCAAACAAAACAAAACAAACCAGGTGAAAACAGGAAGTTACTTCTTCCCATTTGGCTTCCCAAAACATGAATCATTTCAGTTAGGAAGTGAGACTCGGAAAATTCTCTGTTTTCCCTAAATGAATGTCACGTGGAATCTTCACTAAGCAAACTAGAAGTGGGAAATAAGGAAGTGTGGATAATAATCCCAATAGACTTCGGATGAACATCTGTTCTAGAAACGCTCTGTTCTGGAGGAGATTCTCAGGTCGATGATCCTACCATAGCTGTTCTATACAAAACACACCAGACACTTGGCAAAAACCCTGCAGTGTTACTTGCCTGTGAAAACTCCTACCTTAATCAGCTTTAGACATGACAGCGGGACCTGTAAATGACCACTTGGAGAAAGGCAAGAGAGGGAAAAACTGAGGCAGCTTCAGGATGGGATGGAGCAGAGAGGACGGCGACACTGGGGTCCGAGGCTGGCATTGACTTCGAAGGTTCAGTATCTGACCTCATAAAGGCCTGTGGACTCATCACCCGATGTTCAGATTCTTGTTTTGACAATTTGATCACTACCACCATGGGAAGCTAGAAGGTGTCTTCTCTGGTGTCTGGGTACCCGTTCTTGTTTTTAATGTCTTCTGGGCTAGGCAATACATCCATGACGAGTGGAGAGTCTGTTGGTTCAGTGTCTTCCTTGGCCTACCGAGACTTTGGAGTGCTTAAATAATGCCATGCCACACCACACCCATTTATATCGATTTACTCCTGAAGGTAGAAAATTACCCAGTTGGACAAACTTTATAAAATATGAGGGTGTAGTAGTCAGCTGCTGTGATGGCTCAGCAAGGAGACAAGGAGGCATTTTCATAGACTCAAACCCTGCCAGACCTCAGCAGAGGGAACCACTGTTCTGGCCAGTGCCGTACTCAATATTAGAACCCCGAGCATCTCAGCTCTGGTGGTTTATTGATTCAGAATATCAGTTCTACTGATAGTATGTGCAGACCATAAGCAATCAAACAGCCCCCACAGAAATCCAACACCTGCAGACAATACCGAATGCCAAGACCTAGCTTAGCCCCTCACCCAACAGTGCATAAAACAATTTCAAATGTAACTAAAAATAAACTTCCCCAACATTTCTCCTTTTCTGTATATAAAAAAAGGCTTTACCTTTACAACACAATTTAACACTACACCAGCAAAACTATCTAGAAGAGAAACAATCATGAGTGTTGCTAATGCACAAGACCAAATGAAACCAAACATCTATCAAGTTTTTACAGTGTCTTTAGACAGCAGAAAAACTTTATCAATGTCCCATTATCTGGAATTCACTCACCATCTTCTGGGCTCCTCCAAAGGGCTTGGGTCACTTCTCTGGCTCTGCCCTCTGCAGCGCACACAGCTTGTCCTCAAGGCTGTGGCTGGCTCATACCACTGCTGCTGCTGTTCTTGGTGGTCATCCCATACTGGCATCCCCAAAACTGCTGGGATCCCTTGCTGCAACTGGGCTACACTTTCACCAATAGTCTCTCCTGGGCTCTTTTCATGGTGCCAAGCCTCAACTTATCTGCAGGACCTCTTCAATCTGGGCTTTCAACTGCCACTGAGGCTACACTTCTACCAATGGCCTCTCCTGGTCTCTCACAGTGCCAAGCCTCAGCTTCCCATGACCCCTTCACGCCTTCAAAACCAGCAACCCCTGGGTGACTCTTACAGTACCAAGTTCGGCTGCCAGCAGGAGATACAAACTTGGTCAATTCTAGAA
The DNA here is from genome assembly GCA_026225945.1 of Cricetomys ansorgei. Lineage (NCBI taxonomy): Eukaryota > Metazoa > Chordata > Mammalia > Rodentia > Nesomyidae > Cricetomys > Cricetomys ansorgei. The sequence continues at coordinate 9,111,959 of JAMJFZ010003624.1, read as the reverse complement.
GACAGTTTCTGTGCACTGACTATTGGGAAACACTTTCCAGATTTTAAGACAGAGTCTGGTGTGCAGGAAAAACAACTGGCCACCTTATCTGCAGGAAGGGTATGGCAGAGTTCTCATCCCTATCAAATGTGTCTTATCAGGATCTCTTGTAGACAGGTTTGCAGGAAAACAAAAAAACAAAAAACAAAACCTGATCAATTTAACTAAGCAGCATTTTGGCTCCAAACTGCAGCTTCCACAACAGCAGGGGGTCCTGGGCCAGCGGGAAGAATCTCCACTTGAAACATTCTGGCAGTTTGGCATTTGTAGCAGTACGCTACAATCTTTCACCTTCAATTTAGGGAAGGAGAAAAGAAGGATAGAAATCTTCACCGCTTTTACAAATGGCCTTAACACAGAAGGAGAGAAAGGTAGAAATCTTCACAGCCTCTTTTTAGACTGTCCTAAGCTCGAATCTCTCCAACCTTTGTTCTCACACTAACGACAGCAACCCGACCAACGAACTACAACCAAAGCTCACGCCAACTCTTGGGGCTTCAGACCTTTTATGACTTAAGAGAAAAGGTCCCATAAACCCATGCGGCACGCCATCCCAAAGACAAGCTACAGGTGCCAGAACGACTGCACCCAACCAAATTATAGCCACCTGCATCAAGCACTCCAATTCCAACTCATAAACAACTACCACACCTGGGAACACAGACCTCTAGTGACTAGTCAGTTAAACCAAAAGCTTTTCTTAACATAAAAATTACAAGTGTTCCTCTATCTGAGGGCAAAGAAGAGCTCACAGTTAGAGCAGGAGTATTTTGGCAAGGAGACCTATCTCAATTACTTTTCCTAGCGCTGTAAAATACTCTGGTAAAAGCCACCTAAGGAAGAGCTCATTTCAGCTCACAGTTCACAGCAGGGAAGCAAGCTTGAACCTGTAGCGGAACACTTGGAAGAAGTTTTTGTTGTTTTGGTTTATTTAAAAACGTAAAACGGCGTTTGGATTAGGTTTGCATGTCCACCCCAGCTGTGGTATAGTTGTTAAAGAGTTGGATTTGGAATGCTTGATGCAGGTGGCTATGATTTGGTTAGGTGCAGTTGCTCTGGCACCTGTAGCTTGTCTTTGGGATTGCGTGCTGCATGGGTTTATGGGAACTTTTGGCTTAGGGGATAAAAGATCTGAAACCCCTTGAGTCAGGGTGGGTGTTGGTTGGGTTGTGTGTGTTACTTCCTGAAAGAACAAAGGTTGGAAGGATTGAGTTTATAGACCACAAGCTGAGATGCTAGTTTGACTCACTATCAGCTAGTCCTCTTTAAGCTTAGGGCAGCCTAACAGAGGCTGTGAAGATTTCTACCTTTCTCTCATTCTATATCAAGGCCTCTTACAAAAGCGGTGAAAATTTCTTTCTATCCTTCCTTTCTTCTTCCCTAAATTGAGGGTAAAAGATTGTAGCATACTGCTACATGAACCAGCTGTTCACATTGCATCTGCAGTTAGGAAGAAGAGAGTGAAGTATGTTTGTGCTCAGCCTACTTTCTACTTTTTATACAGTTCAGGCTCTAAGCTTAGGGAATGATGCCACTCACAGTGGGCAGGTCTTCTGACCCCAATCAATCCAATCAAAATAATTCCCTATAGGTATATCAGGAGCCCCATCCCTCAGGTGACTTTACATCTTATTAAATTGACAACTGAGATTAAGATTAATCATCAAAGATGTTTCCTGCAGGTGTATAGGGATACTTCCAGACACTAAAGTTTGACTATTGATATTTTCTATTTTATGTGAAGATGCTAGGAATCACATAGCCATCTCTTCTCAGGTGGAGGCATCAAGACATACCAATATGGCCACTAGAAATCTTGGGCAGAGACTCAAATAAGCTGGTTCTGCTTTGATTTTGCCTCAACCAGTACATCCAAACTGAGCTCCTCATAGTCTTCCTTGCTGGAATCCATTCTCAACCCAGGTACAGTTCTCATCCCCTTTCTCAATAGATCATTGGACGTATTCACTTTTCCCAGCCTGATCACATTTTAATCCAGCTGTATCCATGCACCCTCCATTTACAGTTCCTACCCAAAAGTCTCTCATTCTCTGCGTGTTGTCCAGTTGTGGGTCTCTGTGTTAGTTCCGATCTACTGCAAGAAGAAGCGTCTCTGATTATCGGTTACTCCCACAATGTTTGTGCCACTAGTGCTTCAGCATTGTCTTATAGGCAGGTCAGTGTTACTGTGTGAAGGATTTATATCTGAGCCGGTGTTAACTTTTATCCGATAGTACACAGAATACCTTCCACTGATACTCAGTAGGGATGAAGCCTCTGTGTAGGCACCAACTAAACTTCTCCATGTTCAGTGAGCTATGTAAGTTGTTTTTAAGAGTGAGGTCTTAACATCAGTTTGTGAGGAGCAACCGATAGCCTTAGCAATTGGCTGAGGTGTCTAGGGGTTTCCATGGGGCTCTTTGGCCAACAACTCAACAAGATAGAACCCGTTACTGGAACTGGAGGTTTCACTTGGTAGTAAGAGATATCTGTCTAGTTGGGACTTTGTCCTGCCTGCTACTCAGTGACTCCATTTAGATGCTGTTCCTATATGTATAATTTTAGGAAGCTTCTTCAGTGGCAGGCTTCCATATGGTCTCTTGAATGGACAGAGATAAGGAAGCCTCATTTCTCAACTCAGTAATCCCAGAATTCCTGAATTCTCTCTAGTATGTGTACATTTTCCTTTAAAACTGGCTCTTTCCTAAATGCTTTTCTTCATGAAGTACAGGATCTATTATATATATGTGCAGTGATGGACAGCTAGCTCTCATTTTTGTCCCTTTGCCTTGACCAATCTTTCAGCACAAATTCAAATATTTTCTCTATATTATTCCAACTCGCAAGTTTGACACTTTTAGAAAATACTTCATCCCTCCCTGCTTTACGCAGACCACCATTTTCTTTCTAATTTCTGTCACAGTTCTCTTGTGCCCGTGAGTCTCCAAACCAAGGCCTTTTTTTCTCCCCCTTCTCTTGTTTTTGTCTCACATGATTGTTATCAGTTTCTCATGCCAATAAGGTACCAATGTCTCACACCAAAAGCTATTCTCACAAAATGCCATGCGGAAAATATCCAAAATTGTAGTGGCTTAAAATAACAGTAATATATTCTCGGTGACCCGTGAATCAGCCAAGTGTTGGCAGCTGCAGACTGGGCTCAGCTGGGCTCTGATTCAGACTTAGCTTGGCTAGAGCTAACTGGCTTTATTTCACATGCTATTTATCTTCCTCTTTGGACTACCAGCATGTTCTTCTGTTCTGGTGGCAGAAATAGAAGAGAACAAACCCGAGCACACACATGTGCTTTTCAAGCCTCCGCTTGCCAGCTATCCACCACCATCACAATGACCAGGTCAGCAAAATGCCCAGGCCTAGAATTAAAAGTAGGGAAGTCACTTTACCAGCGTAAGTGGGAGGGAGGAGAGTAAATCTTTATTTTTAAGATTTTACTTTTGGGGCCCTGGAGAGATGGCTCAGCAGTTAAGATCACTGGATGCTCTTCAAGAGGACCTGGATTTGATTTCTAGTGCCCCGGGTTTGATTCTAGCACCCACATGATAGCTATCAATCATTCATAATTCCAGTTCTAGGTGATCCAACATCCTCTCCTGGCCTCTGCAGGTACCAAGGACATACGTGGTATACATACATGCAAGCAAAACACTGATACGCATAAAGTAAAATTTTTTTAAGTTCTTAAAGATTTTACTTTTATTTATGCTTCTGAGTGTCTGTTTGTGTGAACGTGCGGGTCCACAGAGGCCAAAGGATGGAGCCCAATACCCTGGAGTTGGAGTTATAGGCAGCTATGAGCCACAAACAGTGGTGCTGGAAACTGAACTCCTCTCCTCTGCAAGAGCAGCAAAATCTATTATGCACAGAGCTATCCCTTCAGCCCCTGAGGAGTAAATACTGTGACGACAATCTAATTTCTTACATACATTATTGTGGAATTTTAGATTGAGAAACAGTGATCATGTGATCATGAGTCACGAGGTCCCGTTAACTTACCCTGGGTCTTTTCTCTGGAAGCTACTAGAGAAATTTTTTTTTAAAAATTAAAAAGACTAACCTCCCCCCCCCAAAAAAAATACTAATATATTTTTAATGGGTGGGGTGGTAACTACCGTAATCCCAGGGATGGAAAGGAGGAAACAGGCAGCTCCCTGATGCTCAGTGGTTGACCAGCCAGCCTTACCCGGTAACTTCTAGGCCAGGGAGAGACCTAATCAAGAAAACAGTAGCTAGCATTTGTGGGATGTTGTCCAAGGTTGTCTTCTGATCTCAGCACCCAGGTGCACATACATTCACACAGACACACACACACACAAAGGCAGGAACAAAGTGTCTCTGTGTGGCACAGGCTGGCTTGGAACCCACAGTGACCTTCTACCTCAGCCTCCTGAGGGGGACTTCAGTCACGCCCACCGTACCTGCCTCCATGTTTGTATCTAGCTTCTAAAGAGGGAAGTGAGCGTCTCCGTGAGTCCAGGCAGTTTAAACATTGGCTGCTTCTAATGTAATCTTATAACAGGCTGCAACTTACCTCCCGCTACCTCCCCGAAGGAGTTACAGCTATATTTCGGTCCAGCCTTTGCGGGCAGCCATTGTCTCGCTCAGGACTTCTCCCCTTCGTTAATTATTCATCGTGTATTGCTTGGACCAACTTGTTAGTTTTCCCCTGACGCATTCCAGTTTGCCAAAATAATCCTCTAAATGCAGTTCCCCTAAATAACTCTGCCCTGATGAGACCCCAGAGTCCTGTATGGGTTCTGATCAGCGCAGGGTACGGTGCCGCGCTGTTTCCCCTGTGCTTTAGACTACCAAAACAACTGAGTCTCGGTGTGAATCAGAAGATGGGAAGAGATTTGAAAAACACAATCAAGGCCATGGAAGAGTCTCATTAGACAAAAACATACTTAAAAAAAATTTCAATCTCAGAGCAATATTTTTCCAGTTCCCGGAACTAACATGGGAAACAGTGAGCAGCCTCTGCTGACGAAAATGCAACAGACAAACATGTAGAAGACGGGTGATATCATGCCAGTTCAGTTACTGTGAAATACCAGTGAGTAATGCGGGCCAATGTGAAGGTCACGGGTTGTACCTCCCACAGCCAAGAAAACTGAACGCTAGTCCCACAGGAGGAGCAGGAGAACAGAACTAGAGAAAACTCTGACGAGCAGCAGCACCAATTTACAGCAAATTACCAGGAAACAGGAGGACACTGCTCCCTCCAGTGTGCACAACTAGACAGCTCATGCCTGGCCCCAACCCTCAGCCCTCCTCTGGAGAAGAGAAACCTGAGCAAATAAACTAGCTGGGGAGGGGGAAAATCCATTTCCAAGCTAGGTGATGTGATCGTTCATTCAAGCTGTGATGAGACTATTAAGAAAAAAAAAAACGTTCCTCTCCTCTCCTGACCATCCTGGCTACCCACAGGCACGCCTAGAATTCTAGATTCCTCTGGCATCTTGATGAAGATCCCCTAAAGGCTTGCTGAAGAGAAGACAAGATTTATTATTTTATTCCTCTATGTGTTCGTTTGAAATTTCCCATAATAAAATGTCTTGGAAGAGCCTTACACAACTGAAACATTAACACTGGCAAATACCCATGATGACTTTCTAATAATTGTGTGTCTTTCTTCCCATGCCAAGATACATTTTAAACCAGGAGGTGCTATCAGCAATAAAGTAGCATGAAAATACTGGCAATTTACTTTTGTGAACACATTTGATCACATACCAGACTCCAGACTGAATAACTGAACAAAGAAATAAACTATCCTAACTGTTTTTATACTGCAAACTGTTAGCAAATAAAATTATCCTTATGTTACTATCTGGTTATTGGCAAGGGTGTTAAGTTTAAGGTGCTTTAGCCTGGTTTCTACTTTAGTCCACTGTGAAGTGTGTGTGAGTGTGTGTATGTGAGAGAGACAGAGACAGAGACAGACAGAAAGCCAGAGACAGAAGCATACACACACACACACACACACACTCACACTTGTATGCAAGTGCGTGTGAACAGAAGCCAGAAGATGCATTGGTGTCCTGTTCTATCGCACCCCACCTTATTCCCTTAAGACAGAAGCTGCACTTACTTTCTTTTATTTGCTCTTTTAAGGGCACAGGGGTGGGAGGGTGGGACAGGGAAGAATGGGAAGAGGGTGTTATCCAGATACATTGTATGAAACGCAAGCTATTAATAAAAGTGTAGATAGATAGATAGGATCTCTCACTGAACTGGGAGTTAGACTGGTAGGCCGCAACCCCAGGCATCCTGTTTCCAACTCTCACACCCCAGTACAGACATACCTGTAGCCATGGCCAGCTGCTTACCTGGTGCTGGGGATTTGAACTCAAGGCCTCATGCTTGCTCAGCAAGTGCTCTTACTTACCTGCTAAGCCATCTCCCCGACCCCTGAGTAGATTTGTTGTGGAAGTTTATTTTCAGTTACGTATGAAACAATTGTTCTGTGCACTGTTAGGTGAGGGGCTGCCTAGGTCTTGGCATTTTGTATTGTCTGCAGCTGTTGGATTTATGTGTGTGTGGGGGGGGAATCTTCGATTGCTAATGATCTGCACGTGCTGTCAGTAGAACACTTGAGTTCTTGGATCAATAAAAACACCTGCATTCAGATGCTTGGGGTTCCACTGTCCAGTATGGGGTTGGCCAGGATAGTGGTTCCCGCTGCGGAGGTCTGGCAGGGATTATATCTATGAATATGCCTCTGTGTCTTCCTTTGTGAGCCTACACAGCGGCGTACTGCTACATAGATTTGTGATCATGATTTTGACTTGGACAAACTCAAAGTCAGAACCACCACACAGGCAAAATGCTGCCAGGATACAGCCAGGATATAAACAGACTTTGACCTCGTCCTGGCAAATGTACCTAAGCATTGCTCGCCAACTTCCATGGGCTCAAGTAAAGGCTCACCTTTGAACTTGAGAATGGTTAGTATGCTAATACCAGGGAGAAGCTCTCCCCTACTAGAACCTGGTGCAGTGTTTCACGTTCCTTTGGTCCACTCACTCAATCCAGTCACAGTTCCAGGTAACCATTGACCAGCTTCACACAGGGGATGGTGTCTTAGTCCAGACACCAGACCACCAGATTTTACTCCAGCACTCCGACACGTGATGGGGCACGTGATGCCCTGGATGCCTGTCAGACAGGCATGAGTACGCAACTGAGAAATGCTGGGAAATTCCTCTTTTTTGGCTCTCTGTGGTGGAGGTGTGTAAAGGGTCAGAAAGAGCATGCCACTGCTGGTACTAAGTGCAGGTCCAGTGGCAACCGTGGAGAACTGTGGAGAACAGGGATGAAGTACAGGTGGAAGGAAAAGCCCCAGATCACGTGGGAGCTGTGGTATTTGAACAACACAGTGACGATGTTAATTACAGCGCAAGGAACAGAGTATTCACTGGACTTGTGAATCGTTTTGGAAGTCCTGAAAAAAAGGGAATGACAGTCAGTGAGCTTACTAACTACTCAGACATAGTGGGAATTGACAAGGTCTCCATGGCAACATTGAAAGAAACATCTCTCGTGGGTACAGGGGATACTGTCTTGAAAAATCAAGCCACCCAGTAATGGTTATGAAGGAGCTAGGATGGAAAGCCAAGGCAGGCAGCCTCTTCCAAAGTTAGGATCCTGCTTTTAAACTTCAAGGTCTAAAGTGACAGTGTTTGAAAATGCTGAGTCACTGGGCGTGTTTTAGGCGTCAGGGGATCAGGGTCCACGCTGCTAGGTGACCCTGAACCAAGTCTTGCCCTGCAGAGCGGTGCTTGTTCTTCAGGTCCCTTGCCCACGTCCACTCACGGACTCCTGGAACACGACAACCAGAGGCAGGGCTCAGCTCAGCAGATGGCGAAGCATGGTGCTGCTCTAGTAGGAAATGGCTTATTGAGGAAACGGAAGGATGAGCTAAGTGCGCAGGGGGAACCCGGACCTGCTTGTCGCACAAGCTTTGAGGCTGTTGGGGAAGAGCAGAAACAGAAAAACTAACTAATACACAGACCGTGTACATCCCGGAGCACGCTTTCTTGATTTAAATCTATGTCCTGACAAGGTTACTGGAACAATCCATAACCAGGATGGTTTTCTCAGACTTTGGCAAAATAATGGCCTGCAATAACTCGTGTCTAGACGCTAGAATATTCCTGGCATAGTATTAGGAAGGAGGCAGAAAGCCCTGAGAGGAGGAAATACAGGACGAGATTTATTTATTTATTTTCTTTCCACTGCTCATTCATGACAGGTCTCTGAAAACCTTCACTGGGAGTCATAGCGGCAAATGCAATTTAAATTTACGTGAGCATATGTTTTAACTCTGTAGGCGACACACATAGATACCACTATTCCAAACTGAATTTGTGTCAGTGCCATCAAATGGCATGTACTGACAAATAAAACACAGTTTCTCCTTGAATACTCGGGGCTAACTTTAAGACAATGTTCACTGTATAAAACATACAGAAGGTTAGTCACTTGACCCACCTAAAGTGTACAGTTCAGTGTCCGGAAGTATATTTACACCGTTGAACAATCACCACCACCACCTATCAGGTCTCCGAGAATATTCTCATCAGCTCAAACTGAAACTGTCCATTAAACAAAACTTTCTCAGTCTCCTCTTATCCCACCTACGGACACTCTTTATGTTCCTGTGAATTTTATGTGTGTGTGTGTGTGTGTGTTTCCAAGTATCTATTTCGTAGCATATGTTAGAATTCCATTTCCTTTAAAATATGAATAACAGGGCTAGAGAGAGAGAAAGCTCAGCTGTTAAGGGCTAAGACTCAACCAAAACTTCAAGACTATAACAGCTGGGGACGATAGTATATACCTGCAAGTTCAGGACTTGAGAGGCCGAGCTAGAAGGACCGCCACAGTTAAGACCCTCCTGAAAAAAGTGAGTTCAAGGCCAGCCTGGACCACAGAGTGATTTTATAGAGTATTCTGCTTTATGTGAATACCATGTTCTATCTATTCATGTTCGGATATTGGAATTTTTGCACCTTATGGCTTTTGTATGGGTTCTCCCACATCAATCAAGGCAACTAGGACAATTCTTTGGGTGAGGTTCCCTACTTAGACGATTCCCACTTGTGACAAGTCGACATTAAAACCAACCATCCTTCCCCATTTTTCATGGTTTTATTGAAGACTTTTTTTTTTTTTTTTTTTTTTTTTGCTTTTTCAAGACAAGAGTCTCTGTCGTAACTCTGGCTGTCCTGGAACTCACTCTGTAGACCAGGCTGGCCTCGAACTCACAGAGATCCACTGCCTCTGCCTCTCAGGTGCTAGGATTAAAGGTGTGCTCCACCACTGCCTGGTGATACCAGACCCTTCTAATTGATCTTAGGGGTCCATCTAATTGATCTGGGGTCCCTCCAGAAAAGAATGGACATTTGCTATCATCTTTACTTTCCTGTTCAAGGGATGGCAGCTCTGCCCATCTAATCAAGCAGGATGTTACCCCTGTAATTTTTCCTCAATCCCCATGGTCAATCTTCAAACACACTGTCTATTTCATCTACCAAATATCACTCATTTCTGTGGATACCTCCACAGTCTAAGTTTCCATCTTTCCCTGACCTTGGACAATACCCTCCTGGATTATGCCCTTGACTTTTGCCCATCTCACCACTACCCATTCTTAATTTAACAGCCAAAGTGTTTTGTTTTTAATTATTGTAAGACTCCAGGCAGCAACTTCTGACACCTTTAATTTCAAGACTGCTGAGAACCTTCATCTTGAAAAGATGCTGACTCTTATCAAGTTATTTTGACACAGAATTTACAAGATCACTGCTGGACACCTGACTTACTGACGGGAAATGGCTGAGACCAGAGGAAGATGCTATTATCTGAGACACCTGGCTCCCTTATGGCCCAAGGCAAGGGGTCACTGGGCTAGACGACTCAGAGGCACCGGGGCATGTACTGCGTCCTTCGCCCCTAGGGGTGCAGCGCCCGTGAGTAGCTGACAAAGGGCACCTATTCTCCGACCTCAGAACAGCATCTTGGAGTTTCTTTGGCAAGCTGCAGCTTGTCACCGTTCCCTCTGCCTTGCTGCCGGGACAAACGCAATTATGACACATCCAACATGAAGCTGAGACGCAGATTACCCATAGTTCACTGGCAGGCTTTGTAATTAGCTATTAAGCGCCAGGTGCCAAGCCCCCACTGCAGATCTACTCAGAGAAGCGTTAATTAGACTTGACTTTCTCATTAGAAGCCTATGGTTTCCTTGCCCTTCCATTCAGACCATGGGCTGCGGGTGATGGGTGTCACCTTGTAACGCCTTATCGGCGTTGATGCTGTAGCTCTTGACCCTACTTTAAAATAGCCCCCGATTTTGCAGAATACATCTTTAGGACAAAAGACTGCCTGTCTAACAGTTAAACACGCCGTGATGTAACAAAGGCAGTATTCCAGCTCCCAGCTATGATCTGGAAGTTAAGCATGCTCTGGCAGTGATTCTGACGATGCAGTTGGCCCACCAACATCTTTGAGGTCTGACCTCTGACAGTGCACATGCATCTGTCAGCAAAAAGGACAGCTGATACCACGCATGGGTCTCTCGCTGATATCCTAGCTCAGGCAGAGATGGATGTGAGCTGAGCATCCAGAAGAAGGCTTGGGGATAGACACAGCTTCGGTTAGCCACTACTGGAGTCTACCTCTCCAACTTAGCAAAGATCCCACAGCCTTGGGCACAAAGTCTATGATCGTTGTCTGTGATAGGAATGAGCAAAACTGAAACAGCTGAGGACATACTCACTGTCGCCTTTAGAAAGTGGGCGAATAGTTCATTGTCTTACAGGTCTTTCAACTCCATTTGTGACGTCTCCAGAGCCTCTTCTGTTGTCCATTTATTCAAATAACAGTAAGAACAATTCCCTATATATCCTAGTCAGAAGATTCAATGAATTTCACAACCAGAACAAATTTTTGAGATTGACTTCATCAACCCCAAGTGGTAAAATGCCAGCTCTGAAAGAGTTTTCTTTGATTGACTGTTGTATACATAGGCGTATGAATAAAAGAGCAAGTTAAAAAAATAAAAAGAAGCTATTACAGTAAAAACATACAAAAATGATGACATTTTTTTCAACCATTAACTTTAGGGGGGCTGGAGATAGAACCCACAGAATCACTGATGATAGGCAGGGACTCTGTAATTGAGTTCCATACCCTTGAGACACACTGATGTATTTTTAAGGAGAAAAAAGTCTTAGACCTACATAATGATCTGTCACAGAAAAATGAATATTGTAATTTAATAACAAGCAACAATCATCACAATTAACGTGAAAAAACCCTCAACCTTAAAGATCTTGCTCAAATCAGTAAAATATGTAATGTACGAATAAAAGTTTCCCTCACTAAATAAAAACATTACATTTGACAGCTCCCACTGTTTCGAATTTTAAACACAAATAAAATCTCCAGTGGCCACAGAGCTGGAAGTTCTGTTTCTTCATCTTTCAATCATCATGCAATGATTGCTTTTGGGAGGACTTTGTGGTAGAAGTGTGGGAATAGGGGGATCCCCAACCCTGGGGGCCCAAAGTACACTAGAAGCGAGCTACAGATTTCAATCTGTTATTAGAATTTTTTTTCTGCAAAAGAAGTATTCATTGGGGTCAATGCAAGGTTCACTTGGGAGGGAGGGTGGAAGCAAAACAATGCCTATATAACTGGGAATTGGTGTGTGTGTGTGTGTGTGTGTGTGTGTGTGTGTACACACATGCGTGTGCATGTGCAGGCACATATGTGTATATGTGTACATACATGTGTACATATATGTATGTGTACATATATGTATGTGTATGACATGTATGCACGAATGTGGGGGCCAGAGGACAGCCTCTGCTTGCCAAGTAGGATAAGCTGGCGGACCACTGAGCTCTAGGGATCCACCTGTCTCTGCCTCCCCAACACTGGGATTACATGTATCGGCCACCATGCCTGGATTTTTTTTTTTTTTTTAAACAGGGTGTCTGGGGATCAAATTCAAGTCCTTATGCTTCAAGGCAAGACTCTACCAACTCAGTTATCTCCCCAGACCCGACTGGTGGTTCTTTCAACTCCCGTGTAGAATGCCATCATCGAAGGATAACCGGCACAAATGTGCGCATTTGAAATGCACATACACATTCACGAAACTCAAGAGTAATTTCAGCAGCCGCTTAGGGCTCAGCCCAGTCAAAGATTTGGGTGTGTATGTGATAATATTTTATCCTTGGCTTTTATGTTAGAATTGACGGAATGTGGTAGCATTTAAAAGCACACCAGATTGGAGGACACCTGTGAAGAACCTACAGAAGAACCTTACTTGATGGGACAAAACAACTGAGTATTTCTAAGAGGCTTTGCAGACAAGGATACCCCTCTCATCAGTTTTATTTGATATTCTTTCAGAAGTCCTAATATTGAGGAAAAGGTGTGGGGGGGGGGAGTGGGAGAGGGCTGGGAGAAAGCTCTGGTGCGTGAAGTCCTGAGTGAATGTATGTGTTGGCATGAACTGGCTATGTCAAGAACCCAGAGCCTCAGACCCATGGTGGAATGGGAAAGCCTTCCCTCTAGCTCAGAAGCATGCAAAGCCTTCCTTGGGAGGCCCAGCGTGAGTGCTGATAGTGTGTGCATAACAGGTCTACCAGAGCTTTCTCCCCCAGCTCCTAGGCATTTACAGCCTGAAGACTGTCCCGGTACAGTGACTGCCCCTACCCAGATTAGCTAAACCTGTCCCCTTGGCCACGCTGCATAGTTAACTCTGCCCCCTTGTTTATCTGTACGTAATGACTCTACTTCCTTGTCCAGCTGTACACAGCAACCCTGCCTCTCTGTCCAGCCCTATATGACCAATGCACTGAGCGTCTGGGAAGCTGAGGCTTTCCCAGCCAAGAGCGAAGGCTACCTGAGCCTTTTGTAAGTGTGTCTGTCCATCTGTCTGTCTTTCTTCATTCTCTGGCCACCACAGTCAAGTCCAAGTCACCGGAACCATTCGAGGCTACAGCAGAGGAGGCAGGTACAATGGAGTAGGAAATGATAAAAACAACTTTACCAAGAGGAGTAAAAAGGGCTATTGTGTAGCTGCTCTGTCTGGGTTGACATGATGGCTGCCATCTTGAATCACCACACGAGACCCTCAGGAGGCTGAAGCTATTGACAGGGCCTCATGGTGGGAAGGTAAAGATTGATGTGGCTCACCAAGCTCACAAGAGTGGACAACAATTGCTTGGGGGCAACGTTTCAGGGCTGTAGCTGCCTGTAAAGCTGCCAGTAGCTGTCACCCATTCGGGGCTGAACTTCTAGGGTTTTTTTTTCTTTTTTCTTTTTACGGTTTTTTGAGACAGAGTTTCTCTTTTGTAACTCTGGCTGCCCTGGAACTCACTCTGTAGACCAGGCTGGCCTCGAACTCACAGAGATCAGCCTGCCTCTGCCTCCCCGTTGCTGGGACTAAAGAAGTGCACCACTCCACTCCGCTTGGTGTGACTTAACCATACAACTGCATGGATTGTCCAAGCTCCGGTAAGCAACTCCAAGAAAACTCTCTGGTTCACCAGGCAAGACTTGGACTTTCTTTTAATGCCCTCTCCATGGAAGTCACAAAAGTCTTCCATGGAGAGTCACAAAAGAGCAGAGAGGCTAAGAGGCCGCTGCACGCTTTCAGGGTCAGGGAGTAGCAGAACCAGACTCTAGAACCATGTTGCAAAGCCTGCGTCCTCAGCTACTTTCCTGCCTTTGCGCCCTATTGCACACCCCTAGGTTCTTCCCGCGTGTAGAGTCAGTGGAGGGCTTCCATTTAGAACAGACAAGACAGGGTGGGGACTGAGGCCAGAACCTTGAGTTCCGGTCTCCACTCTGCACCTGCTCCATGCACAGGACCCAAAGTTAGAATTCAATGAAGTCATTTATATGTTATTCAAATCCAGCAGTATGTTTGAGGTATCCGGCATTCCTGCTCTCCTTGATGCTATCAACAGACAACTTATGGAGGAAATGGAAACTCGGGTTCACCATCAAATGGAGACCTATAGCACTGAAGCATGGGGAAATACAAGTTCAACTTCGTACTGGCAAGCAGAAGCATAACAATGGCTGTCTGAAAGTGGAAATTGCACTGTGGGTTTGTTTGAAGTATTTTTCACGAAACTTTCCCACTGTCATAGGAAACCAAGGCAAAAATAATTTTAGATGCCAACTTTAGAGAGCTTGAGGTCATCTGATCTTAGGGAACATGGATCGGAGCACACTGGTGATCATCAATAATCTGGACTTGTGGTTGTTAACCCCTTGTCTTGCCTGGCGCATCATGGGATGGAAATCTTTTCCCTGTCCACAATCCTGTTTTTAAGGAGTCCCTCTCATAGGGGACACTCCCCTTCCCATCGTGGCCCTTTAACGCCTAGAGTTGACTCTCCGACCTGGGTGGTCAGTCATCTGAATATGCTTTAACAGAAATTACAAATGTGCCCAGTGAAGCAGCCAGGGAGGCCATTGTAGGGCGCCTTAGAAACACAGGAGAGGAGAATGTGAGGTAACAGAGGCGGTCCTGCCTGGAGAGGGAACTAATGGATTCTGGAAAGGAGTTGAAAATCTGGGACAAATCTCTAAACCATTTCTTTCTAATAGTTCTAAGAAATGTAAATTGATTTCTAATGCCTTTCTGAGAATTCCCATAGGAAGACAGCTTCCCCCGCCCCCCACCAAAACAGTGATCCAAGCACACAGCTCTATAATTCATGTCCTCACGGAAAAATCTCCATAAATACTTTCCTAAAAACTGGGTAGCATAGCCCTGTTGATACCTTGATTTTGACCTCCAGTCACTAGAACTATCAGAAAATACATATCTGATGCATTAAGCCATTCCATTTGTGAAACTAATGCACTAAGTTTGACCTTGCCTCCCTAGGGGCTAAAGCCAGAGGACAGCCTGTGATATGCACCAGGCCCTAGTTGTTCTGGGAATGCAGTGTACCGTGACACTGTGACTTCAGAGAAAGTTCCGGGATCTACAGAGAAAAAACACCGTGGGACGCAGTGGACAGTTTCGAGGGACAACATCACAGTTCTGATAATGAACTTCACACAGATGTTCCTACAGGGTACCTCCCTGAAGTCAGAAGATAGGACATCAAGGGACAGTTTAATGAAAGCCCATCTGGAAACCAAATGAAAGAGAGCACAACCCTATCAATTGACAGCAATAAAAAAGACTTGAATGTTATCAATGACTCTATCCAGCACACGGAAATGAAACAGACAGGTCCCTGGGTAGGTTAAAAACTACCAAACTGTCACAATAAGAAGCAAATAATCAGACCTGGAGAGATGGCTCAATGGTTAAGAGCACTGGCTGCTCTTCCAGAGGACCTGGGTTCAATAACCAGCAACCACATGATGGCTCACAACCATCTAAAACTGGGGTCCGATGCCCTCTTCTGGCATGCAGATATACACGCAGACCACAGGACTTACACATTAAATAAATAATACATACACGAAGCAAATAATCCATAGACCTGAAACACATGAGGAGATTTAATTAGTACTTTTTTTTAAAAAGGAAGAAAGGAAGGAAGGAAGGAAGGAAGGAAGGAAGGAAGGAAGGAAGGAAGGAAGGAAGGAAGGAAGGAGAGAACAAGTTAATTTTACCCTCCATGGATGGGCAATGCTCCTTCCAGAAGCCACAGGCTACAAAAGAAAAGTCCCAGTGTCGGGTGTGAGATAGCTCCCTTTGATTGTTGGTCAGGCAGGTCCCAGAGGCCCAACACAATACAGGCTATTGCCACTGCTCTTGGCTGCCCTAACTGGAACCGCTGTATCACCCCCACCAAGGACCAAGGAAATGTCACAGAAGAAGAGGCAGGAAGAACTCAAGAGCCAAGGATGGAGGGATTTACGGGGATCTGATGTAGCCATTGCACTCGGGAACTGGATGAAGCTTGGTTATCTGAACAAGACCTTCAGGAGACCCGGCCCAATAACATTTCCTCAGGGCTTTGGGAGAGACTTATGAGGCTGCACCTCTCCCTGAGGGGCAGTTGGAAGCTAATGGTCGTTGGGGTAGAGGGTGTCACTTTCTTCAGTGGTATAGCCACTGAAAAGCTACCCTCGCTCTAGTAAATGGCCCCACCCACATTCGTGCGAACAACTCTAATTAAACTCAGTGGGTTGCACGCAAAGGCAAGAAAGCAGGAGGAGCACTTACTAGAGTCAGGGTTCCAGTAAGGGGGGGGGTATGACAGAGGGCAATGGGAGGTTGAAAATGACTAAAGCTCATTATAGAAACCCGTGAAACTGTCCAACAGCGACAACAAAACATGTCCACAAAGAAACGCCAGGACCCAGACAGCCTCCTCTGTCTGAGAAAGATATTCTTTACCTCTCAAGCATTTCCAGGTCTTCATAAACTCTTTCAAACAACTGAAGAGAAAAAGAGCATTTCTCAGTTCCTTCACCGAGGCCAGATTAGTCTGGTACACAAAGCAGATAAAGTAGCATGCAAGAAAAACAGCGACAGCAAAAACTACAGGACAAAACCACGTGGGGAGACGCACCAAGATGCTGTACTCCGAGTTCATGGGTGTACACTTTCGTGTCGTAGGCAGTCTCCATAAATACCTTTCTCAAACTGTTAAGATTACTTAGCAGATTTCAAGCTATTTCTACATGAATCTGAAGTATAAATGTTCTGTCTTAATAAAATTCGGGTCAGTACTCTTTGACAAATTCCAGAGCAGCAGACAGAAATAGGATATTTTCTTTTAATGAGAATTAGAAGTTATTTATATATTGTTAAGAGAATAACAGAAGTTAGAGGAATTGCCCCTGCCAAGATATTACAAGCAAGGTGCAGTGAAAACCACCTTGGGTAGAAAAACAGTTTATTGGGGGACAGGTTGCTGGGCTGCCTCAGAAAGTAGAGAGCAACAGCTCGTTTGAAACCAAGCAGATTTATATCATAGGCAGCGGGCTGGGGCTTCTGAGCTGATGTAGCTATTAGGGTTAATTGGGAACTAGATGTGCTTTGCCAGAAGTATCTGATCATTGTGGGCAGAGAAAGTAGTGGCTTTTCTGGCAAACAGAAACCGGCCTTGCGGGGTTTCTGAGGAACGCTGAGTCTAGGTTTCTGTTTACTTGGTAAGACTCTGGCCAGGGCTGGGCTGGGCCATTATCTCAGGTCGTCAGTAGGACTGCCGCTAAGCGACCTAACAGGTATGAACTGGAGATTTTTTTTTTTCCAAGCTGGAATTTGCACAAAGGATATCAAGGAACGCAGAGTTTATTGGAGTCATTAGTTATTTTGATGCATATTTTGTAATTTTGTTTGAAAATTAATTTTTAAAAAAAAACAGAGAAGAGATGTCTGCGTACAGATACTGTTAAATATGGCATCAAACACATGAACGACAGACTCTTTCTCTCTGATCTTAAAAAGGAATCCCAAACGCATCTTATTAGTACAACGAATCCGTAACGTCAGGAGACCGCAGCCACCATCTTCAAGTTTTGAAAAGCCATCACTTTCAGGCGTCTTTGGCTGTTCCCCATTCACTACAGGGCTCAACTGTCTCCCCCTGACGTCAACACCCTTGGAGCTGCACCTCCCTCGGCCGTAACCTTGAGGACAGCTTTGCTGAAATGCTGGACTTCCTCTCAGTTTCCAGCTTCTGCTTTTTGGCGGATGCCGTGGTTGTCGAGGTTCACAATCCCAGCTGGCTGTGATGTGGAGGCAGGCAGACGGGTCTGATAATGTGGCAAGGCTCGATCTGAAAACATCACGAAGAAAGACGCGCCAGATATGGAGCATACATCCTTGTGAGCCCAGCATTCTGGAGGTGGAGACAAAAGGAGACATCACCAGTTCCGGACCAATTTGGGTTTATAACCAGACCAATTCTGAAAGAAAGTGTGGTGGGGGGAGGGGCCCTGCCAGTGAAGTGGGCTTAGCAGGATGGGGGCTGCCTCCGAGCCTCGTGACTTGAGTTCAATTTCCGGAACCCACGGTAGTGACACACACCTTTAATCCCAGCACTCAGGAGGCAGAGGCAGAGGGATCTCTGTGAGTTCGAGGCCAGCCTGGTCTACAGAGTGAGTTCCAGGACAGCCAGAGTTACAACAGAGGAACCCTGTCTCGAAAAAAAACCAAAAAAAAAAAAATTTTTTTTTTCATATTCTTCACTACATGGTCAATTTTAAGCCAAATGACTGAATCTTGTGCCCACTACCATTGGCCCGTATCCCCAGCCTTCCCTTTTCAATTTCATTTTGAGAAAGAGTCTGGCTAAATTGTCCAGGCTGACCTAGAACTTGGATTCCTTCTTCTTTGGCCTCAGTCACGGTGGCACACCTGAGCTGCCAGATGGATCTCTGAGGCGCTCGAACAATAGTAACGCCTTGGGCTGGGGATGCGGCTCCAGGACAGAGCTCTTTGCAGCAGAGACGTCATGGGTTCTGTCACCAACACTGAAAATAAGTAAATAAGTGAGACCTCTTACTAAAAGATATGTCATAATTAACTAATCAAATGCAATAAGTTCGCTAATGGGGGAAACATCAAGAGATGGTTTTCAAGTGAATTCACTTGTATTAGATACTTTTCTTTAAATCAGGTATCTGTAACTCTTAAGTGTCCTTTCGTCAAAAGGCTGTAGGCAGGCCCACTGCATGAGACGGAGCCATACCTGACACTGTAAATAAGGCTAAGAACCTAAAACTAAATGGGTCATAGTCCTTAAGGCAGAGCCTACTACTATGATCCTGCAAAATGGACACAGCAATAAAACTACTCTCAATGATGTATCGCTATACCCACAGATGAAACCAGGGCATCACCCAACCTTCATCAGAGAAGCCTCTTCTTGCAGCAGATGGCAATTAACACAGAGACCCAGAACTAGACAGTGTGCAGGGAGTAAGAGACAGACTTTGGAGCACTCGGTCCTAAATGAGCTGTCTGTATCACACCCTCCTGTCAAGGCTCAGGGATCTATGATGGAGAGGAGGCAGAAAGCCCGTAAGAGCCGAGGGTGTCAGATGACTCCAAGGAAACAGCGTCTTCCAGGCATAACAAGGCTGGTGCACATAATAACTCACAGCCTGTGACAACACGCACAAGACCTGTACAAGGGCAAGCCAAACAAAATCCTCGTGCAAGGAAGAAGTGGGCACAGAGTCCCACTCCTAACTGAGAAGCTATTTGCAATTTACACCTGCTGGGAGAGGAGGGGACATCAGTGTCCTCTAATAGAGTCATGCTGTATATCAACCACACACCAGGACAGGCCTCATGCTCAGGGTAGTTGGCCAACACAGGGGGGTCTCCATGTGCGATGACTGTTTTTGGCTGTCAACCTGACTACATGTGAAATTAACTAAAACCCCCAAATGGAGGGCACACCTGTGAGAGGCGTTTGCTTAATTTGAAATGGCAAGAACCCCTTCTGATCGAGATCTTTGAGGTAAGAAGACACACCTTTAATCCAGACCTTTTGAGGGGGGAAACCCACCTCTAACCTGCCATCCCTTCTGCTCGAAGCCTGTATAAGGCCGTGGAAGAAGGGAGCTTTTGCTCTTTGCCTGCTTGCTCTCGCTAACAAGTCCGTTCCTTCACTGGCAGTAGAGACGACTTCTTCAGGATTCTGGTGTGTACTGAAGAGCAGCTGAGGCATCTAGCCTCCTGAACTGAACAACTGGATTCTTGGACCTTCCATTCATAGGCAACCATTGATGGATTAGCTGGACCACAACTGTAAGTCATCCTAATAAATCTCCTTTCAATATAGAGAGACAGATAGATAGGTAGGTAGGTAGATAGACTGACTCATTCTGTAAGTTCTGATACTCTAGAGAAGTTTTATGGGTTTTTTGTGCTTTTTTATTGGTTTGGTGAGTTCAAAAAAAATACGATTCAAAATACATTGTACAAAAAGAGTTTAAATAAAATATAAAAGGGGGTGGGGAACCTCTCCATTGCAATTATTTCTTTCAAGATACCCAATCAGATTTTTCCTCTGGAACCATTCTTGACATAGTATAGAGAAAATTAAAAAAATAGACTTTCCAACTCTAGTTTTACCTATCAGCTTTAAAAGAAAATAAGATGAAGAGGGTTATATTAATAGTTCCATGGCAGAGCATGTGCTTAGCATGAGCAGGCCGAGGGTTCACACCCAGCTCCCCCATTCCTAAATCTCTTGAACCAAAGCAGTTAACGCGGATTGTGTTACTTATCCAATGAGTTCTTGTTTTTTTTTTTTTTTTTTTTTTTTTTTTAATATCTGTTTGCTCACTGTCTCCTGACTAGTAAGGCTTCTTGACCATTGTTCATGTGACTTACTTTGACCAATAGAATGTGAGCAGCGCTGTAAGTGGGCTAAAGAGAAGGGATGACTCAGATAAAAGCAGAATTCAAGTTCAATTCCCAGCCCACATTTGGTGGCTTGTAACTCCAGTCATTTCCAGGCGATCCATCGCCCTCTTCTGGACTCCACTGACACTGTACGCATACATGCACAGACCCACCACCCCCACCACCCCAATATACCGTTAAGTCATTTAAAAACTAGTGCAGATTTTTAATGATAAAGCGCAGAACGTGCCAGTCGTGCACGAGAGCTAAAGTGACTTCTTTACGACTATCTGCAGATTAAAATCTACATGGCGGGAATGTTTTACACGGCTGCAACAGCAAACACCACACAACAAGACTTCCCCTCAACCTGCAAAGCCCCAGAGCGCTCCCTTCGGCGGGCAAGTCTCGAAAGAGTGCATCTTTCCACCTGGAGCGTGGAATACAGGAAACGGCCTCGGGACCAAGCCGCCTGCAGCGGATGCAACTGTTGCTGTGAATCACGCAGACGCTGTTACTGAACCTACTCTAGACAAAAGTAGTACCCCATGCCAGCGCTTTGGGGACCTCAGACCTTCCTCCTCAGACCCTGATTGTAAGGATTTCTGACTTGACCAGAGGCCTCAAACTGAAAGACTGCGAGCGGCGCGCCCAGCGGGGACCCGGAGGGAATCAAGGTCTTGGAAGGTTAACGCAAACGTGCAGAGCCTGGGTTCACATTGTCGGCATCGCCGCGCTCCGGCACCCTTGAAGAACCGGGACGATTTCCCTAAACTAGCTCTCCACCCGCTGCTCCGAGCCCTGCACCGGCCGGAAGGTTTGAGAGGGGCTCCGCGGCGCCCGGGCGTCTGGACCACGCGTCACCGCCCCCCCCCGACACCCCCAGACGCGCGAATTGAGCGCTGTGTCTTTAAGGGGGAAGCGGCGCTTTCCGTTCAGGACAAGATGTCTGCGAGGAGCCGGGAGGAGAGGGGCGAGCATCGGGGCGTCCGGGTGAGCGTGGCCGGGGCCCGGCGGCACGGCGGGTGGAGGGCGGGGGCGTGGCGGGAGGGTCCGGACGCCTGCGGTGCGGGAGTGGGGGTGGGGCATGGGGGCCGCGGGGACATCGGGGGGCCGTGGGGACATCGGGTGGGGGGCGCGGGGACTTCACGGGGCCGTGGGGACATCGGGGGCCGCGGGGACTTCACGGGGCCGTGGGGACATCGGGGGGCCGCGGGGATATCTGGAGGCCGTGGGGACATCGGGGGGCCGCGGGGACTTCATAGGAACATCGGGGGGCCGCGGGGACTTATCGGGGCCGTGGGGGACATCGGGGATCTACGGAGACGCTGCAGCGCGGGGACCGGAGAGACCGCGGGTGGAGGCGTGGCGGGAAGGTCGGGACGCCTGAGGTGCGGAGTGGGGTGCGGGGAGCCCCCGGGCCGCGCTACACCCCGGCCGGCCGCAGCGGCGGGCTCCTGCTGGATGCCTGCCACCCCCTGAGGCCCAGCCAGTCTGCCTCCCGCGCCTCCCGCGCCTCCCCGGCTCTCTGCGGTCAGACAGCTCCGGGGAATGATGGAAAAACCATACCCAGAAAGTTGCCTTGGTGAAGACTTGACTCTGAGCCCAGCCAGTGGCTGAGAGCCTAGCAGGGGCCTCTGGTCCTAATTGTGACTTGGTTAATGTTTCCCACCTGTGTCGGGGAGAAAACCGGTGCGAACCAGAATCCCCTCCTCCACTAGACACAAACAAAAGAGTTTCCTTATCCTTTCGCTGCACGCTGGAGCTCTGGGCTGTGCAAGCCTCTGGTGACCCGTCCCAAAGCTTTACTAAACTGGATGAGGGATGAGTTTTCCCTCACTGGAAGAAAAAAATATACCTGTTATCCATGAGCGCCAAAGATAAGGAGTTTAGAACAGGTGAAGAATTAGTTTCGTAATAAATAGTGTTATTCCTGATTTTTTTTTTTTTAAGATAAGGTCTCACTATGTATCTGTAGGTAACCTGGAACTCCCCTGTGTAGACCAGGCTGCCCTAGAACTCAGCGACCACCGGCCTCTGCCTCCCAAGTGCTGGGATTAAAGTTAAGAACCACCACTCCTGGCGATTCCTGTAATTTATTATTAGTACACCTTTTGGCCTCCAGAATAGTTTCAGGCAAGTGACAATAGAAAGCAAAGGAAGTTGTGCCAAAAAAGGCCCAAAGTCCAAACCAGGCAATTCTCAATTTAAAAATCTTTAAGGCCTTCAAAGTAGGGCATTTTAAAATCCTTGTGATTCCTTTGAAATCATAGGTGTCTTCAAAATAAAAAGGATCACCACCTTCTCATTTTATATATATATATATATATATATATATATATATATATATATATATATATATAATTTCCATTTTTAAATAGAGTTCGTTGCTGGCTTTTAGCTGACAGAAATAGCTGAGAGTTTAGCTTAAAACATTCAGGCTGTTGTGCCCACGTTCAGATCCCCAGTAATCACCAAGGAGTCTGATCTGATGCAAAACACACGGGGTCTCTTTAATTCAGAGCTCGGGCCACACACCTCCCTGACACAGCCCTGCTCACAGGGGGAGTTGAGTTTATATAGGAAAAGAACTAAGGGACTTACATGCCTTGGCAGTTCAGCATTACCCCCAGGGGGCTGACCTCTAAAATGACTGGTAGGTGACCTGGCCTGGTGACCAATGCTGCAAGGGAGGGGTGAGGAGGTAGGAAAACAGTAGTTTGCACAGAGAGGTTGGGAATTTTCTGATAAGCCTGTTCTCAGCAATGGTGGGGGGGGGGTTGCACTACTGGACTCAAAGTTCCCTAGGGGAGGGGGGAGACTGTGAGGAGTTGCAATTAAGTTCAGCTTTCTAGCTGACATTTTACTCTCTGTTCTCTTTCAAGGACAGAGAAGCATGAGAAGCTTCTTAGTTGAGTCATCTCAAGGAAACATCTCTGCTCACTAAATAATTAACTATAGCCCCCCCCTTTCACATCCCGCATATTACATTTTCCTAATCTTTTCACACTTTATAGCTCAGTCATTTTTACTGACTAAAAAGATTTCTTTTTATTTCTTAGTGGAAACCAGAAGAGGGTGTCAGATTCCAGAGAGGTGGAAATGATAGGCAGTTACAGCCAGCTGGACCTGGGTGCTGGGGACAGAACTCTGGGTCCTCTGGAAGAGAAGCAAGTGCTCTCAACCACTGAGCTCTCTCTCCAGCCCGTTTACTGGCTTTTAACTTCATGTTCAGGCTAAGGAGTAGAGATGAATTTTTCAAGTCCGTTTGTAAATATGAGTACATGGCAGGAGACCATTAGGTGAGCAGAGATGGACGAATCACAGGTGAATGAATTGTTTCCTGGCCACTTCAGCTGTCGAGGCTAATTATCCAATCATCATGTTCTGCTTTGATTTAAACCACTGTTGGATGAAGTACGTGAAAGTGTCATTGGTGTTTCCACATAAGCTGAGTGGATTTCATAATGACGTCTGTTTCTCATGTTAGATCCAGGCTCAATCAACACATACGTGTTTATTACTCTGCCTGGCAAACCCAACTGAACGGATTATCCTTGACTACAGAAGGGCAAACAGGACTGTACTTACGTCATTATTTCCTTTTGAAAATATTTCCTGGTTCTCTGGCCCCTAGCCTAACCCAACCCTTCTTATGTGTGCAAGCATGAGCATAAAATAATTAATTTTCGTGAGTGGTTCATAGGACCGCATGCATTAAACAAAGCCAAATAAAGGTGTGTACTTCAAAGCAGGAGAATTTTGAATGAATTAGAAAAAGAGAGGGAGAACATAATGTTCTTAGGTGTGGGTTGAGAAGGTCTATCATAGATATGAGGGAGATAGAGACATCTAGAAGGGTCCAGACTGAACGGGCCCATGAGAGGAGAGGGGTGGGGGAGAGCGAGAGCGGTGCTAAGAGACCAAGACACTGAGTAGCCAAAATGACTGAGGTTATGTAGCAATCGGAGGCTGGGAGAAGGGAAGCCCAGCCCCTGGGCTGGAGAATTTAGGGAAAGGGGTGGGGTGAGGAGTGAGGTGGTCAGGACTCTGTCACAGGTTTTGGCCATGCTTAGAGACTGGCAGCCACATTGTCCACTTTGTCCACTCTGTCCACTTTGGTATATTAAATAGGCAGTTAGCCATTGTCCCAGGTTTGAGACCTAACTTAGGGCTTGCTTGCTTTCTCTTTCCCTTTCTTTCTTTCCTTCCTTTTTTCTTTCTTTCTTCTCCATTTATAGGGGCTGGAGCTCAGTGGAAGAGCAACTTGCCTGGCATGTGTGAGATACCAGGTTCAGTCTGCAACAGCACAAAAACAAAGGAACCACCACCAACAAAAGAATTAATAGATTCAGTTCATCTTTTCCAAACAGTGGAAATGTCTGCTTGTCTTATGACATATTCTGTAGTCATACTTATGCATAAGAAGACCATATTTATAGGTTATTAAGAGTTTTGCATTTGTGTATATATGCGTGTGGGTCCTCATGTGTGTAGAGGTCAGAACACAGTCTATGGGGGTTCTTCTCCTTCTACCATTTAGTCATAGTGGCGGCAAGTGCCTTTACCTGCTAAGCCATCCCCACGGCCCCGTATTTGCAGGTTTCAATGGCTTCCTTCTGCCTCCGTGTTGGTATTGGGGAGGTCATAATGAGGACTCTGGGTTTAACTTGATAGGTTACTAGAAGAATAGAATTTCTTCAGAAGACTCAAAAACAGGGCTAATTAATAGGAATGTGGGCTTTATCACTCTCCTTCCATAGAGTGGTGAAGCTCAACCATAGGAGAATTTAGAGGCATAGCACCAAAGTGGTGTTCTCCCATTGCCATGAAAGACTTAAAATCGCCAGGCGATGGTGGCTCATGCCTTTGATCCCAGCACTCAGAAAGCAGAGGCAGGCGGATCTCTGAGTTCCAGGCCAGCCTGGTCTACATACAGAGGAGTTCCAGGACAGCCAAAACTACACAAAACTACCCTGTCTCAAAAAACAAAACAAAACAAATCAACACCCCCCCCCAAAAAAGACTTAAGTATGACTTTTTCACCCAGCACTCCCTGCCCCCTGAAATTGGACTAAAAACATTTCATTAAGTTGGTTTTATCCTACCAGTACTTTTATGTAGCTTGGATGTGTTTAATTCTTAAAGCAAGAGCTCAGAAGCCTAGTTATATTACTAACAAAGTAGAACTCCTTTGGAGCCAAACACTAATCTGATTTTAACCAAGGATATTAGAATTATAACTGTAAAATCTTCCGATCCTCCCATTCCTCCCACCCACCCTTCACCCCTCACCCTCAGCCCCCCAGCCCTCACCCTCCCACTCTTCCCAGGGGGTGAGTTCCCCGAAGGCAGTCTTCACTGTGCTTCTCAGCTAGCCAGCAGCAGCCCCGTGGAACCCTGAGCAGGTGCATAATGAACATTTGAATAGAGAGTTGGATGGAGTAAGTGGACATAAGCAAAATAATCACATCTCCCAGCACCTTTGTGCCAGGTTTTAAAAAAGGAGCCACACAGCCTTTAATCCCTGCTGTTGGGAGCAGAAGCAGGCGGATCTCTGTGAGTGAGTTCAGGACAGTCAGGGCTGTTATACAGAGAAACCTTTTCTCAAAATACTAAAACAAAGGTTTAAGGAAAAGAATTAAAGGTGCTCCTGTTTTCCATCTTTCTGTTAGCTACCTGCGTAGTTAATGGTTGTGCGTTGTTATTTGGTACTTGAGAAGGGAGAAGTGGGCATCGCGCCCAGCTTGGGCTGACCGACCTTCCCATAGTTCCCTGGACCTGAGTGACCTGAGCAATCTACTTCTGTGTGAAGGTCCATTTAGAGAGTGAGGATAAACCTGATGAGGAGCCATGGTCGTGGGTCTCTTTCCCGTTCTGGTTGCTTCTGGCACTGTGAGGTCACTGAGGGATTCTTCTCATTTTGAACGTCCACCAGAAACACAACACTGCTTTTCAGCCACTGAAATCTCAGGGTAGGTGCCCCTCTGTAGTTGGTGCGTTAAGTTTTCATGGTGCTGGGGAGTGGGGCATCCCCCATCGCAGCCACACTAGAGAAGCCCGTAATCTTCATCACCTACAGAAGGTGCGGCCAGGTGCGCGCTCTGCGCCAAGGAGATGAGCAGGTTGAGCCCATTCCTCTTCCATCACATCTTCTGCCTCCTGGGGGTACAGTCTCCCGCTTGAGCAAGCCCCCAGGGAACCCTGCTACACTCTACACATCTACTTTCTTCCCGCCCAGGGCAATACTCTGTACATGTGGATCTCCCAAGTGCCTCGGCAACACCCCACCGCACCCCACCCCCAGTCCTCAGGACTGTCTCCTCCAGCCTCCTTAAGTAAGGCCTGTCCCTACCTGAACTCATAGCTGAGATGCCAAGGATTGTGTATTAAAAGTTAATTTGTATTTACGCATAGATCTTGCCACATAAGTGCTCTGTGGAAAGGCAGAGGCATATCACCCCAAGCTTTAGTAGAGGCTTTTTCTTTGGCTTTTGTGTTTTCTACTCCCCCCCAACTCCCATCACCACCACCTCCCACCTCAACCTGTAGTGTCTCCTTCCTTATTTTCTTAACATAAACCTGTGGAGATAGCTCTGTGTAAGAGTTTTGGGCGTCGTGGTGGTGTATAAATGGGAGCCATATTTTGAATTTTGACATCTTTTTCTGGCCAGCAGCACCCAGCACGGGCAGCTGAGCAGGAATGTCCTGCAGCTCTTAGGAGCCTTGCAGTCACGAGAGGAAGCAGCTGATGCTCTGTGGTGCACTGTGGTATACTACATGCTCACGCAGGGTGCGTGGTGGGCTAGCTATATTAAATGCAGCCTCTGCTTACAGCATTTCCACATATGATGGGCTCATTAGGGTGTAACTGCATCATGAATTGAAGAACATCTGTATCGTTTTAAAAATAATGTATTTGTTTTTATTTGTTTTGTCTGCTTGTGTATCTGTATGAGGGTGTCAGATCCCCTGGAACAGGAGTTAAGACGGTTGTGAGCTGCCAATTTGGGTGCTGGGAATTGAACCCAGGTCCTCTGGAAAAGCAGCCAGTGCTCTTAACCGCTGAGCCATCTCTCCAGGCCCAACACTGCATATACAACACTATAGTGATGTGGTATTATCTAGAAATGATGGGATTTCATAGATACTTTACAACATCTTGCTTCCCCCCGACACACCCCCCCCAGGACACCTGGCAGATTCCCCACCCTTTGAATGACTGCATATATTCCCTGTTGTGGACATATACTCAGCTATGATTCCCATTCTAAATGACGATGAAATAAATGTTCCACCACAAATACCTTCATGCATTAGTATCTCAGAATAGATATCACACCTATTTCTAACTAATGTAGAATCTTCAGATGGCTTTCCTCAGAGCTCTCCGGCCTTCAGTGGGAAAGTGAGCACGTCCTGTTTGCTGCCCCCCTCCTAGCGTGGATGGCTATACCTGCCCGCCTTGGTTAGGGTGGTGGATGTAAAATGACACTTTGCTCTTGCCCTTAGCATTGCCTGCAAAGAATTGCCCTTCCACAGACATTTGAATTGGACCTGAATTCATTTGCCTACTCGTGTTTCTTGCCTGGTTTCCTATCAGATTGCTTCCTTTTTAAAAGTCCCCTTTCTCTTGGTGTGTTCTGTCGTGAGTAGTTCTGAAGCTAGATGGACGAACCCAGGCTTTCTGCTGCACTCCAGAACCTGAAGTAACTCGGGCTGTATTCCAGGCTGGGCGATGCTTAGGACTGGGTCTCCACCCCGACAGAAAGTGAGGTCACATGGAGCCAGGATGCAGCCACTCTGGAGGACTGAGAAGGTGGGGTAGTTCAATGCCATGCTGCCTTCCATTGGTTAAGACCTCCGACAGTAAAGGGCTGGCCAGACAAGGGATGCCCCTCTCCACTACCTTGGAGGGGCATCACTGTGCCAGCCTACATTTGTAGTGTTGCCGTCCCTGGCTCTAGGGAGGTTCCCACTTAGGTCAAGAGAACAAAGACGCAGAGCCCTTACTCTCCTGCTGTGCCCACCTTAACTCTTCCAGCAGACAGCACATATGGCTGGTGCTCCTCTGAGCATCCCAGAAGTTACAGGAAACCCAGCTCTCAGTTCACAGGGATGTAAAAAGCTTGGCAGCAATGGGCCACCCCTGGCACTGTTAGAGGGACATAAGCGAGGGGGACTCTGAGCCCTTGGCACGGAGGGAAAAAACTCTGCACGTTCCCCTGCCTGTCCGAATGGCAGAGCAGTAGGCAAATCGTTTTACATTCGTGAAACAGAGTCACTACGGTCGCATCCCATCTTCTGCTTATGTCTCGTAATTAAAAGGAGCCCTGGAAAGGATGCGTTCAAGGCAGACAGAAAAGAAGTTCTTAACAACAGAAGATAGGGCATATGTAGATAAAGCTAAGTAGTTCAACTCTTTAATACCACGATCTTGTCCGGTTTACTTTAGACTAACATGCCATCAGCATGCAAAGAGCTGGGTGTCACTGTGACATTTTTGTGCATAGCCGTACCTTATCTCCATACTTTGTTCTTAGTCTTGCCTCCTTCCCCCGTCAAGCTGGCCTCTTCTCCCCTACATGGTTCTACCTTCTGCCCCATGACATGTGTGTTCTGTTAACCTTTCTTCTCCCTCTCTAGCCCTTTCGATTCTCCTCTCTCTCCTTTTCATATTCATGTCCTACGCAGATAAATACATTAACTTGAACCTGCATCCTGTATCTGAGGGAAAAACATGGCCTCTGTCTTTCTGACTCTGACATACTCACTTTCTGAACAGTGTCTTAGTTCCCTTTACGTACAATTCTCAGGTTTCTTCCATGTCCCGTGAACGTCATAATTCCACTTTTCTTTATATGCATGTACCACATCTTTATCCATCTGTCAACGGACATCTAAGCTGGTTCCGTATCTTTCTTAGAAATATTTCTTTTTAGTTACGGGTATATGGGGAGTTACAGGTTGACATCATCCGACGTGGTTCCCGGTTTTTGTCTTCAGTTTTATTGATTTAGCAGATTTTGTAATTTTACGGTCTCTGTTGCTGTGCTCTCAGAACCTGGCAGTGCACCAGACACTGGCTAGCTCACTGAACCTAGGGCTTCCTTGGCAGTGATGCTCATCCTGAGACACGTCCCTGAAGAGCTCACAGAGTTTGCTACACGTTACCCTTTTTTTAACTTTCAGAGAAAGTCTGTCTGGATCCGTACATTTGGTCCATTTTCAACTTGTTTTCTGAAAAACAAATGCCACTTTTTTTACAGCTTTTTTTTTTTTGAGGGGGGCAGGGTATTGTGTAAATGAGTTGTCTTCCTCATGGAGGTGATTTTTGTCACTGGGCCAGTGGGATGGCTCAGCGGGTAAAGGGCAAGCCTTACGACCTGAGTTCAATCCCCAGAACCCACGTGAAGCTAGACGGAGAACACTGATCCCACAAAGGCGTCTGTCCTCTGGTGTCCACACCCACCCTGTGATGCACACAAACACATCCAGGATTTGGTTGTTACAGTTAGGACACTATATTTGGGTCCCTCTTGCATAGATACTTCAGCAGACAAAGCATACAACATTGGTTTTCTTCCTCTGCCTCTTAACTGGAAGTGCCAGACAAGCTCTCTATCTCTCTAATATAGAGAGGAGCCATTTAGTTAGGATGAGCAATAAAGAAAGCTAATTATTTGCCACATGTCTTGGGTACCTATAAAAGGCTCAGGAAGAAAAAAAAAAATACCAGGTGGGTATTAACTGGCCATTCTCTTGGTACCTACAGCTGTTCCACTGGATTTCTGATGGGGCTGTGTGTCCTACAGGCGCCAAGTACCGCTGACCAATCCTGAGTTACCCCGTGCACCTGTTTCTACTTTGGAACCTAGGTTGCTTGGGAACCTTTAGGCAATAACCTCAATAACATTGAGACCTGGCCTACCATGTAATTTAAGCAACAGAGTTTAGGGCTCTGCTTTACATTTTGCTAGTTCTTAAACTGTAGTAGTATGGCTGCTGTGGTGGTTCAGCCAAGAAAACAAGGAGGCATTATCACAGTCGGAAACCCTGCCAGACCTCAGACCTCAGCGAAGGGAACCACCATCATGGCCAGTGCCAATACTCACAGTGGAACCCTGAGCGTCTGAGCTCAGGTGTTTTTAGTGATCCAGAACTCCTTAGGCGTTCTACCTATAGCACGTGCAGATCATAAGCAATTAAACATCCCCCACTGAAATCCAACACTGGCAAACAATACAAAACGCCCTAGACCTAGGCTACCATTATTCCAACAGTACACAAAAACAATTATTTTAAACACAACTAAAAATAAACTTCCACAATACTAAACTGCATATTTTGAAAGCATGATGGTTTCCAGTATGCTCAGTTTTCTTTTAAGTAAGTACATTGCTATAATCACCACTTCCAACATGCCATACTTGAGTTCAGACCCAGGTGCGGGCAAACACTCTATCAACCAAACTACATCTCCAGCCCCTAGCTCGGTTTCTTGATAAACATGTTGCACGGAGATAATGGCCTTTAGGAAGAGAACACTAACTGCAAGAAGGGCTAGGGACTTCTAACATTTTTTTTTCTTAGACACTGACATTTACTGCTGAGTATTAAGGAGAGGATGGAAAAAAAAATATCCACAAGGTTTGTAGCATAAAAGGGAAGATAAAGCCAGGCGGTGGCGGCTCACACGTTTAATCTCAACACTCGAAAAGCAGAGACACAAGCGGATCTCTGTGAGTTCGAGGCCAGTCTGGTCTACAGAGTGAGTTCCAGGACAGCCAGAGTTACAACAGGGAAACCCTTATCTCGAAAAACAAAATAAAACAAAAAAAAAAGTCAAGTTTTGACCTCAGCTAACCTTTATGGGATCTCTGCGTATGTGATAATGATTCTATTCTTCCTCTTGCTCCCTGGACGCAGGCACAGCAGAAGGAATGAGGAGCGGAGAGCCACCGACCGCCATGGAAGACGGCTGGGGGCCTGACGACGCTGCGGGGCAGGGCGGCCCCTGTCCCGGGCTCGTGCCCGCGGCTCCGGGCCACCTCGGGGTGCCCTACTCCGAGGCCTGGGGCTACTTCCACCTGGCGCCGGCGCGGCCCGAGCGCGGGGCTGGCACCCGGGCCACCTGCCGGCTCTGCGGGGAGCAGGTGGGCGGCCGCCCGGGCTTCCAGGCGTGGACGCGGGCGCTGTGGCGGCACCTGAGCAGCGCGCACCAGCGGGAGCTGGAGAAGAGCGGCGCCCCGGGGCTCGCCGCCCGCCGCGCCCTGCCCGCCGCCGCCTCCGCCGCCCGGCCCCGCCGCCGCCGCCGCGGCCGCCGAGGGCGACTGGGCGCGCCTGCTGGAGCAGATGGGCGCGCTGGCGGCGCGCGGCAGCCTGCGCGAGCAGGAGCTGGAGCGGCGCGAGGCGGCCGTGCGGCTGGCGGAGCGCGCGCTGGAGCGCAGGCGCCGGGCACTGCGGCAGGAGGAGCGCGCCGTGGCGCAGGCGCGCCGCCAGCTGCAGGCGGAGCGCGAGGCGCTGCGGGCCTGGCTCCGGGAGCCGGCGCCGCCCTCTCCCCGGTCTCCGCATCTCAAAGACGACCCCGGCGGGGAAGACCTCGGCGAGGTGGTCACCAGGGTCCTGCTGTAGCGCCTGGCCGCACGCTGCGAGCGCCCGCGGGGACTCGGGGTGCCTCGGACTCCGAGTTGGGTGCCTAAGGTTGGACCGCACGGCGAGAGGAATGGGCTTCGGCAACCTCCTTGCAGTGCCTGAGGGCCGACCGCTTTTAAAGCTGAAGGTTCTCCAAAGACCCCGTGTGCCTGTGCGCCCTGCAGGGGCGTGGGAACAAGGATGAGGTTACTATCCAGGACCCGGTCACTCCTTCCCTAATGTAGCATCCTGGCCCAACACCAGGCTCCAAAGGGGACCTTGTGTTCCACTGACTCCGAGCTGCCTGCCTTCAGCAGCTACAGAACCCCGCATTGGGCCAGTCCCAGAAGGACCCCCTTTTTGCCCCTGTCCCCTCACATGGCTCATCCAAGGCCATGTGTACTTAAGGTCACTTTTGTACTTGTCATCTTTCCCTGGATCAGATCCAATGGCGGGTATTTCCCCCGTCTTCCTGCCTCCCTTCTTGCCACCTTACTAGCAAGACATCATTACTAGGAAGAGTCGTGCCTTCCCCTCCCCCGGGCCCCCCCCACAGACCTCCCCTTGAACCAAAGGAGAAACCTGAGGCCACGCCTCCCCGCCTTACAGAGTCAGCCCGTCTGATTTCCTCTCTTCCTCCAGCCAGTTCCCACCTGTGCCTCCCACCCCCAAGGGTCAAGGTCCTTGTTGCCCAGGCTTTCCACTTTCCATTCCTCTGGTCCCTTCCCATGCTTCGCTGTGCGCTAAGGAAGCTACCAAATACGGTTTTCCCCAGCATTCATTCTCCTTTTTTGAAGCTCCTTTTGGAGTTGGAATATGCTTTTCTGGAGGTTTTTGGGTTTTGTTGTTGTTTGTTTGTTTTTTCTTTCCTGGGACAGGGTCTTTCTATGTAGTCCTATCTATCCTGGAACTCCTGGTGCAGATCAGGCTGGCCTCGAACTCAGAGATCCACCTGCCATAGCCTCCTGATTGTACCAAATTCCCAAACTGTTTTTACTCAGACTTACTTTGTCCTCAATTTAAAAAAAAAAAAAATTTGAACCATCTAGGAAAAGTTGAAAGGCTAATAAAATGAACACACACAACAATTTTTGAAGTGTCCACCTGTATTTTAGATTTGTCTGATTGTTTTTTATGGACCAACTTCTCCATTCTGCTCCTGGTCCATTTCCTACGGAGCTTCAGTAACTTCTGTCAGCAACTCGCTGAGCTATTCCAGCCTTAACTACTCATCCTGGGTCTGGATGCTTATGCCCAGTTGCCTGTTCCGTGGCTCCTCCCACTACCTGCATATCCTGTGGTCACTCATATCCTATAACTAGTATCTCCTGGGCACTTACAGCATCATCAAGCGCACAGCAACAAGGTCAGGTACAGATGCTGTGCCTGCTTCATATCCAAGAGAAATGTCAGCAAGATGTCTCCGTGGGTAGAGGTGCTTGCTGCCGAGCCTGAAGACCTGAGTTCTGCCAGGATCCAATCCACATGGTGGAAGGAGAGAGTCGACTCCCACGAGGTGTTCTCTGACTTCCATACATGCACTACGGCACACACCCCCACACACTAAAATAAATAAATGTAATGAAAATTTTTAAAGAAAAACTGGGAGGTTAATTTGTACGAGATTAGAATTGGTAAAGTGTTCAAGACGGGGTCCACCTGTGGCCAGCTGTCTGCCACGTCCTTCCTAGCTGCTACATTGTCCCTCGAGACTGCCGACACCTATCCTGCCTGTTTCCAGATAGTGAAAATTACATTGTTTCCTGAGCAGTCCTCGTGTGCCACAGCTGTGTGAGATGCATGGCGGTGCACGCTTGTAATTCTCACACTTGGGAGGTAGAGGCAGGAGAATCGGGTGTTCAAGGTCATCCTGAGCTACATAACAAGTTTGAGACCAACCTGGGCTACTTGAGACCCTGTCTCCAACTGCCCCCCTACACAACTCAGTCATGTAACAACCTCATGACATGTTCATTGTGTAGATGAGAAGACACACTTGGAGGCTTTACCTCCAACCATACGCAACTGCTATGAAGCAGAATGCTGTTGGAACTCATTCATAAAATCCTAAGCACTACTAAATTTATTTCTATGAAACACCACACCCCCCTCCTTATGCTATGCTTCAAGATCTATTATTCACCTGGGCTGTATCATCTCATGACCACCCCACCCCCATCATCTTTGTCCTTGTGGTCCCCACCTACACACACACACAGACACACCCAGCTTCTCAACTTGGCCACAGCCCTGTTCTAGGCACCTCTGCCCCAGTTTGCCGCCCCAGTTTGCCTTCCTCTAAGTCCCTTCAGTCTCTGAGTATAAAAAATTCCTCCCAAGACTGGTACAGCTCAGTTAGCAGAACCAGCCTGGCATATGGTGATTCCCTCCACTGGGAAAAAAAAAATCCCCACCCATTTGTAAAATTATGACTCTCCTGAGAGGTACTTCCTTCTCTGAACTCTCCTGCATCATTCTCGAAAACTCTAGGACAGGCCAGCCAGCATGTGGTTGCTCTGGGTCTTGTCTTCCCTCCTGACAGGCTTGGAGAAGGCAGTTCACTGTGTGACATACCAGATGCACTCTAAGATAGTTTGCCCGTTCATTACTCAGAGAAATTCATTTTGTCTTTAATTCTCTAACTGGAAATAGCTTCTCGTTGTTGTTTGTTTTTGAGACAAGGTCTCATTAGCCCTGAATGGGCCTGTAACATTCTGCATTTACCATGCTGGATTCAAATTCACAGAGATCTACCTGCCTCTGCATCTAGAGTGTTTGGATTAAAGGCATTTGTATCACATCCCTGTTCAATTTTTAAAAATTTCTTGAGTCAAAAGATTTTAAAGGTACCAGTTATTAGACACTAGGTTTGACCCCAGTAGACGAATTTTGGATATCATGGTATAGTAAGACTTCCTTTTCTTACACAGGCTGTGCAAGTGTCGTGTCATAGTCTAAGAACAGAAGGACTGTTTCCCAACCCCTTTCTGCCATATTATTTCTGTCTGCCTCTTCATTAACCATTTGCCATTTTTATGTTAGCCTAATAACAATGTCTTTCTTCCCAGCGACTGGAATTTTGCTTCAGATACATTTATAAATCAGGCTGTAAGATCTGAACTTGGGTATTTTAGAAGCAAAGAACACATTGATGGATGTTATTCTTCTGACTCACCAGTGGTCAGAGCCATCAAACTAAAGGAGTCACTTTTAGAATTATATTTTTAGATTCCTTACTATAAAGAAAACACTGACATGAGCCGGAGGCCTGGGCGCTGGCTATGGGAGTCAGGGAGGAGGCTCACTCTCTGCTCTATACACCTCTGTAGCAGTTGTAACTCTTTATACCAAACCTTGCCTATATAACAAAAGTTATCTACATTTGCAAGCAAATCCTTTCCCTCTGCACTCAGCTTTCTTATTCAAACACAAGGGTATATGTTGCCACCATTTCCAAAACAAGTCTAGAGAGAACTATATTCCTAGTCCACTCTCCCATCATTTGACCAATGAAGAAAACAAGCCTCTGCTCTCCCACAATTGCTTCAACCAATCAGCAGACAGCAGCAGTGGCAGGTCATCTGTCGCATCCTGCCTTCAGCCTCAAGGGCTGTAAGGTGACAGGGCTTGCTGATGGCACCTCGCCAGTGCTGTAAGGAGAGGGGAGAACATGTGTGGTTGGAATTACAACTCCTTCCTGCCACGATGGTTCTGTGCACTTCATGCTGGAACCTGGTAGAGAAGTGTGGGTAGGGAGCAGGGTGAAGACAGCACAATCGTCCTTGGCGGACAGGGGACATGGTTAGGGCATGGGCTGAGTTTCCACCGTTAACTGCTGTGCCCTTAAAATCCTCTGCAGGGAGTCACGGACATTGTTCCGGTTTTGCCCTTTGCCTAAGATTTTGTTTGTTCTCCTAGGCCTTACCCATTAGCTATAACTGTCAACTTCACCCAGCCTAAGGTCATCTAAGAAGGGAATCTCAAGGCATTACCCAGATCAAACTAGATTACAGGCATATCTGTTTAGGATTGTCCTGGGTGTTAATCGACAAAGGGGATCCTAGCCCACTGTAGGCAGAACCATTCCCTGGCAGGTGATCCTGGGCTGGGTAAGAAAGCTAACAAAGCATGAATGGGCCTTCGAGCTGGCAAGCAGCATTGCTCTGATTTCTGCTTCACGGTCTTGCCTTCCTCCCTCAATGACTGGCCGGCCCTGAAGTATAAGGGAAACAAACCCTTCCCTCCAGCGTGTTGCTTTGGTCAGAGTGTTTATCACAGCAAAGGGAAGGACACTAGAACAGACCCGTTCAAGAGCTCCATCTCCGAGGGTCTGAACTTCGTAGCCTTCAGTGTTCTTCTCTGCCAGGAAAATGGATGTGACAACCTAATTAAAGTCCCCTTGGCTCTCATCTGCTACGGTTACAGGAGAGCCACTAGAGCAACAGTTGATAGTTTCAGGCAATCAGTTGCTTAGTTAACTAGATCTCCTTGTCTCCTGCATTTAGAAACAATTCTCTCACGTGACTATGTTTATCGGTAAAATAATCATTAAGAGTAAAAATGATGTGGCGGTTCATGCCTATAACCCTAGTAGTTGGGAAGCTGAGCCAAGAGGATTGCTGCAAGTTCGAAGCCATTCTGGGCCACAGAGAGAGTTTGAGGCCAGTTCAAGCTAGAGTGAGATCCTGCGTCAAAACAAACGGACACACTGTTCACGGCACTCCACAGACAACGGCATCTAGAACCGTCCACAGTTCTTAAGAAGTCCTCAGACTGCTACAGGCTGACCAGGCTGCTGAAGACCTCATAGCCAGTGAGTACTTCAGGAACTGGGGCCCAGCCTGCAGTTCTGCTCACAATCACAGCTGAACAGCTTCTTCCAGGCTTTATTCTATCCCATCTCACTGTCAGCACTGGGAGTCAATGTGCTTGGCTAACTAGAGATTAGCTGGCTATCCCTGTCCGAGAGCTCTGGTGTTGAGGACAGACCATGCTCTCAGAGGAAGGTGAGGGTGGCTTTGTCCTGTACCATTTTAGTGACTTAAAACAAATTCTGAAATGGATCTCAAAGGCCAGCAACCCTGTATTCCTTCTAGAAGCTCTGGGTGGGGGTGGGGGGGGATCCAGTTTTGCCATTTCCAGCTTCTGAGGGCTGTCCACATTGCTTGGCTCATAGCATCCAACCTTCCATTCCCAGCCGACCCTCTATCATCCATCTACCTCCCTCTCATATACTTAAAGGGCTGTCTTTATGTTAAGGATCTTTCCTTCCTGTCACAACCTATTAGCAGGTTCCAAGGATTGCATACTTCTTTGAAGGGAGTTCATTATTCTGCCCTGGGCTAAGGCAGGTATGAGAAAGGGACGGGAAGGGGGGGGGCGGTCCTAATTTGTCCCTTCTTATGTCTTTTTGCCTTGTGCTTCTGGGACAGGTATTTTGGAAGGGGAGTGTCAAAAATGTCTCCAGAGGGAAATCAGAGGCCTCAAAGGTCCTGAGGACATCTGTGAGTTTGCTAGCTCTGTAGTGGTGTATGTGCAGTTATCAATACACCAGAGTCAGACGTGAATGAAAATCTTATCTGGGCAAGGTTATAACTCAGAAGCAGGGTGACTGACTAGCACACTTGAAGCCCTGGGTTTGAACCCTAGAACCATTTAGGTTAAAAAAAAAATCCAAGTTTCCTGCCACTTATATTATTAACCATACCAATCCCCTAACTCTGAGACAGAGTTATCTCATCTGTAGGATGAAGATACTCCACACCTCACCAGGGTGGGATGAGAAAGGAACTAATTTGGCAAATCAGGCAAATGGTTCACAATGACTAGGACTTCCATTTCCTACTTTATCTGCAAAGGGGCTCAAACCTAATCTCAAGGTCCTTGGGAATGACAGACTCCCTGGAGGACTCCTGAGTACGGCTGCACACAAGCCACAGAAACAGTTTGCAAAGTCATTCTCCCTCCCAACCCCAAAGGGACTGCCTCCTCCAGCCGAAAGTGTTACTCATTACCAGGTCACGTGATAAGCCTTACTTCACAGTGACCCGGGAGAGTATACAGTTATTTCAAAAGTACTTCCCGCTTGCAAAAGCTACTCAGAGCAGCCACCAGATCTAGCACATTTTTAAAGGACATCATCTTTTTGGGAAATTTTTCGTGTTTAAAAATGCACCAGAGCCCAGTGACTATGGCGCATGATTAGCCGGGTTAATATTTCCGACTAATAAGGTGAGAATATAATAAAGCCGTGATAATTATTTCTGTGTGACTAATGGGTTGGTCTGGCAGCGCCGTGCCTTAGGGTTAGGTAAGGCCAACACAGTTAGAGAGGAGATTAAAGCCTATTTTAGACAGTTTATGATATGGAACACTGGCAGCCATTATGCACTTAAACAGTATTAAATGTTTCTTCTTATGAAAACCTTAATTATGACATTTCTGAGATCAGACTTCATAGAATTAAAATAAGGCTTTAAGAAGAAAACATTAAATGATAATGAGAGCTCTGTTCTTTCACAATGATTCTCCTGGGCTCTGGGTCAAGATAAGTAATGTTCAGGTGAATGAGCCGGAGACCTTCCTGACCTTTGAGTCTACTGGTAATGAGAGTTAAGTAATTCACTTTCACATGTTCAGATACATCTAATAACAGTCCACCAGCGACTTCTGCCTTCTGCTCGCCCAGCGGCGCTACGCCCTGGCATTTGCACACAGATAACAAAAGCTCAGTTCTCTGCGGAAGAACTGAGAGCACGCTCTTCCTGAGCACAGGGACACCCTTCTGTCCATGTACACGGGTCTTACCTGCACCCCTCTTCCGCCTCCAGGGACTGTCTCTATCGGCATCAACGCCTTGAAGCCTGGCTCAGGGCTTCTGCTTTGATTTTAGGTATGTCCATCACCTCCTGGTCATTGTGAGAGTGGTACAGCCTGATTTCCAAGCCACTGTCGCTATAATTCTCAGACGGTTAAAAAAGATGTGCCGTCAGATGAGGGACCACAGTCTTGGCAAGATCTTATTGTCATCTTCATGTCTCAAACCTCAAGAAGATGACTAACAAGAGTTAAAGACAGTTCATAAGACTTCCCTAAATAGGTTTAAAGACAGATCTGAAAAACGTGAAATAAAGAATTAAAATCCATGTCCCCTTATCCCACAGATACCTTGTTCAACTAACAATGATTCAGCTGATTCCTGCCCAGCTGTGGCTACAGTGCTAGACACAGCTGAGCAATAAGATTGCGTGTGCTGGCTGGTTTTACATCAACTCGACACAAGTAAGAGTCGTCTGAAAGGAGGGACTTCAAAATGCCTTCGAAAGATCCAGATGTCGGCCATTTTCTTAATTAGTGATTAATGGGGAAGGGCCCAGCCCAATGTCGGTAGAGCCATTCCTGGGCTGGTGGTCCTGGGTTTTCTAAGAAAGCAAGCTAAGCAAGCCAGTAAGCAGCACTCCTCCATGGCCTCTGCATCAGCTCCTGCCTCCAGGTTCCTTCCTTCCTTGAGTTCCTATCCTGATTTCCTTCAATGATGGACCATGATGTGGAACAGTAAGCCAAATAAACCCTGTCCTCTGCAACTTGCTTTTGAGCACAGTGTTTTATTTCAGCAATTGTAACTCTAAGACACAGGCCAAGCCAGGAGGTGGCCCACTGCTTAGCACTGGAACTGGTATCAGTCCTGGCTTGGTAGTGTGGACACAGAGATAACCCCAGACAGGCCATTCAAAATATTTTGTGCTAGACTCTTTGCTGCTATAAGCCTAATGGTGGTTCTCAACCCTCCTGATGCTGCAGCCCTTTAAAACAGTTCCTCATGTTGTGGTGACCCTAACCATAAGATTATTTTTGTATTTTGTAATTTTGCTACTGAGTAGTGTCTCGGTTCCTAAGACCATTGGATACAGTGTTTTCAGATGGTTGCGATTCACCGGTTGAGAACCGCTGACTCCAATGGCACAGCTTGTGGAGGGAGATGGGTGGGGTGGGGTGGTGGGGGTTGATATTACAAGACAGGTGATCTGGCGTATGGCCCTCCAAACAAAACAGTCGCCATGATCAGATCAGCTGTGCCTGCTTGCAAGAGACCATCGGGAGAGGCCTGAGGACTGTTGACGTTTCCTCAGGAGAGAGGTCGGGAGGGTCATTAGACCTTCACCTGAGATTCTGGCCACTCCTCAAAGCCATTTGTATGCAATTCTGCCTTGACTGCACTTGGTGTGTCCAGGCGGCACGGGCTCAGGGTCTGGGAAGGTGCTTGCAGCAGTTCTGGACTTGTGGGTCACAACCATCAGAAACCGCTATTTCCGATGGTCTTAGGAATTGAGACGCTCAGTAGCAAAATTACAGTTATGAAGTAGCAAAGAAAATAATTTGATGGTTAGGAGTTACCGCAACATGAAAAGCTGTATTAAGGGCTCACAGCATTAGGAAGGCAGAGAACTACTCACTGGAAAAGAACTCTAAACAACCCCGCAGCTCTTCCTACCTTGGCCAGAGAAGGCAGCACGCCCCCTGGTGGTCTAACAGAGAAATGTAACTGGTGCCTAGAGACAGGGCATCCAAAAGCATCCAAAATCCAAAGCATCAATGACTCTGACTATCTAAAACAAACTGTGAGGGTGCAGACAGACCCCGCTGCACAAGCAGTCTGTTCAGCCCCACTCAGAGGGCCAGCTGAAAGGCATTCTCCTTTGTTGCCTCCATTGCTGTTGCAAAGTAGGCCCAACAACAGGCTTCTTCGGAGTAGCTTTTTCTTATCTACTTTCTGTAGTGCACTTTGAGCCAGTAACGATATATATATCGAGATCTATATGTGTGTGTGTGTGTGTATATGTGTGTGTGTACATACATATATATACATACATATATCGTGTTTGTATGTATATATGTATGTGTGTGTGTGTGTGTGTGTGTGTGTGTGTATATATATATATATATATATATATATATATATATATATATATATTAAAGAGGCGGGGGGGAACACCAGAAAGTGGAGAGCTGAGATTGAAGGGTGAAGAGCTGTAAGGAGCCAAAGAGAAGCTGAAAGCCGCAGAGCCAGAAGCGTTCAAGATTGCTGACAACTGTCTGGACCGTGGGTCTCAGACCACAACACTGGCCACTGCAGGGTTAGAGGCATGGGAGGGGCCTGCACTCGGCGGACACTGCTTCTGCCTGCCCACCCCAGTGGCTAACTGTTACCCCAACTGAAGGACACCACTAGAGACCAGCACTTGACATATTTTTTACTGCTTCTGTACCTGAGATTTCCACCCAATTAAAGAACCCTCAGCCAGCAGCATGGGGTCACGGGCACTTCCAGAAACGAGGTGTTTTGACCTTAACAAAATAAAAGCCCCACCTTTTTTCTCTTTTAAATGCAGGCAATACTGGGGACTCTACCATTGGGCTCTACGCCAACCCCAACTTAAAAAACGAAAACATAAAAACAAAAAAAAACAAAAAACCCTCTTAAGCCTAGGTTTTCTAATTCTTAAGTGCTGAGAGCTAGGTTGCCTGGCCAATGCTAACCTGTTTACTCAGTATCTCCTGCCTGGCTTCTGCTGTCCGCTGAACCCCGACTGTATTCTAACGGCAACATGATCAGCCCCACACGATGGTTGATGATTGGCTTAAGCCTAATGTATCCACCTGCTGCTTGCTATTATGAGTCCTTTGGCAACATTAAAAACTGGGCAATGTCAGCCTGGGGACACTTGCTTTCCTGACAGAAGAGGACTGGCATCGACTGGCATGTAGCAGCACTCTTCCTGCCTGAGACCCAAAGGGAGACACTAGGCAAAGTCGGGGACCCGATAGGCGGGGACACAGAAACACCGTCTCACTCTGATGAGTCCAACACATCCTAAAGTCTGAAAACTGAAATGCTCTGAATCAAAGATTTATAGCAGAAATGAAGGCGGCACTTCAGAGACTCCTGGGGGGGTTGCGTCCAAGCGTCCCCAAGGACACCTTAGGGGCTAGGTTCCAAACTGCCCCCAGACACGGCAGTGCGTTTCCCATCTACCCCTCAGCGTTACACAGTGCCACACGCCTCCTGTTTTGCTTTGTTTGGGATCGCTACCTTCCGCCTGTCCCTAGGAAACATGTCCGATCAGTCCATGGCCTTTCACCTGAAAACTGGAAGCCTTCTGAGTCGGGTGAAGCAACCTGAAGTTCATAATCAGAATAAAAAGGAAACGCTGGGAGTAAACTCCATTTCAAAAGATGAAAAAAAAAAAAAAAGTCCTTTAT
The DNA here is from genome assembly GCA_026225945.1 of Cricetomys ansorgei. Classification (NCBI taxonomy): domain Eukaryota; kingdom Metazoa; phylum Chordata; class Mammalia; order Rodentia; family Nesomyidae; genus Cricetomys; species Cricetomys ansorgei. The sequence continues at coordinate 9,069,643 of JAMJFZ010003624.1, read as the reverse complement.
TTTTGAGTAGGACTTCCTATTTAATACCAGAAAGCAATTTCTGTTAAAGTGGATGGCTTCTTCATTCCTCAACTGTAAATTTCTCATGTTCTGGCCCAAAGTAAGATGCTAAATTGCTTCAAATTCAGCAACTTGTAGTTCAGTTTAAACCAAGCACTTAGAAGCTACTCTATAAATTAACAAATCTGTGAATAAAGTACCGCTTACAATTTGCATTTAAAACAATTTTATGCACAATCCAAATTGCACACAGTTCACACTTACGCTTTTAAACCAACAGAAGCTCACATATGTTCTATGTTTACAGTTTACCAATTGGTTACACATTCATCTTCTCTTTTGTTGTCTGACAGAAATATGTGAGATAAAATTCTTTTCGAGACAGAAACAGAGAGACATTTATTCCATACATTAACTATACAGTGTAGCCCTGAGACTTTAGATTTGCAAAATGGTTTAAGAATGCAAGTACTATGTACATATAATCCAATTTTTAATGTGCCCTAGTCTTCCATTTTCTTAGAAAAAAGGCCTATGAAAAATACTCCCCCAGCATACACTAAAGGTGGGAAATAGTAAAACAGTCATTTTACTAACCACGTGAGAAAGACCCACCAGAAGCAAAGCCTGTTCTTAAGGTCTTACTGTTACTTGGTCAGGAAACCAGCACCAAAATATAGTTTTGATTCCTATTTTAGAGGGGATAGTGCAGAGCATTCCTGTTGCTTCAAAGTGGCGCACACGTGTGTGCATATGTGCGTGTGTGTATACGGACACAAAGACACTATCCAAATTACAGAAATATATATATGTATAGAAATGTAGAAATATTCCAAATTATAGAAATTATAGAGCCGAATTCTCCCACCATAGCCCTCTAGGGACTTGCTAATTGTTTGGTCTTTCTTACCTTTAGTTGTAACTTACTTCTTAGCACCCACCCACACATGCCCTGTCCCACCAGAGGGCAAAGCCCCCCAGGTAACCTTGCATTCTGAATTATCTCCATGACAGTATCTCTTTCATTATCAGAATTTCCTGCACTCATTTCTGGATCTTGAAGACATTTTTTTGCAGATGGGGAGCTACGGTTTACACTTACTGTCAGAAAAGGGTCAATTCTGGTGTCAATTTCCTAGTGAACAGTTGGGGGGGCGACAGTGGTAAGTGGGACAGCTGCCCCAGGAGGCTTTTCCTTCTGCCATTGGTCTACTGATTCAAAGGGGACAATTCTGATTGGCTGCAAATACAAAAGAGACCAGTATGTTTAAATCACTTATTCAAGAAATCAAGTCTTTTAAAATGTTTTTTATTGCATTTGAAGACATTTGCAGTAAATGTTTGTTTGAAGCCTTGGCTACGTAATCCATCTGCATCAGATTGCTCTGGCGCAATCCCATTGCCTGCAATGGTATTCATCAAAGCTAAAAATGCTAGCGCACTGAATGTGCCAACACTGCACCCAGTTGTCTCTATCAAATATCTCATCAGCTAGGAAAAACCAAAGGCAAAATGCTGACTCTACAGTACAAATCAATATTCTTCACAGAAGAAAACAGTATGAGACTAATTTTCTACAATGCCACCTGCTCATCGGTTCTTCAATATTATTACTGCAGTTATTTCAAGGATAATAAAATTATGCTCCACTATCCATAGTTTCTTGACTTTTTAAAAAAACCTAAGTTCTAAAAGGTGTAAACAAGTACCCATAGAATTACTTTATAAACTTCTGACGTTTGCCTGTGCATCTTCTAATAATGAATACATGGAGACAGGACAAGTGCACGCTGAAGTCGTTAGTGGTTATCTGAATTTTGCTCACATGGCTAGGCCTCCACAGCGCTGCCAATGGCAGGATAAAGCGACCGGAGTCCGATGAGCTCTGCCTCTGCCCTGGGAGCTTCAGTTCACTCACTGCACCAGTTCATCCAGTTCCTGCTCGGGAGTTAAAAACACTTCCTACAAGCTGCAACCCACCCTTCCTCACACGCGTGTGAGTCAGGAGGGTCATCTTAAGAGTTCCCGTCTGTTACTGACTTTTTAGGAACACGAGTTTCTACAATGAAAGTTTTCGAACTTCTGAAGCCCCGCTCTCCCGTGGCGGCCTTCACTCTGCAGTCCCCTTCACCCAAGGCACGGCCCCTGGTGTGTCCTTCGGAGGTTTCGTGTCTGTGAAGTTTACTGCAAACCTCTCTCGAGCTTTGTCCCAGTTTTTTTTGCTCTTGCTCTGGAGAAAGTGAGCATCGTCCACTGAGGACAGCTTCCCTGTCCCCAGGCCTGCATGTGTCCGTCGGAGCTGCAGCTGGATCTGTTAATGGAAGTTGAGCAGAGGACTTGTTTTAGAACCTAAACACACCAACATCCGGTTGCTGTGTGCCACTGCTGTGCAGACACATCTAGCCATAATTCTTTGACTCATTAAAGGCTCATCACAGAAAACATGTCAAATGTATTTACAGATACAGGAATACATGAACTATTTCCCATGGAGCTTAAGCTCATTTTGTTTGCATTATCTTGTCAGACCTAAGAACAGCCAACTCTATAAAAAAATAAAATGTCTCTTAAACAGCTGTAATTTTTTTTTTTTTTTTTTTTTTTTTTTTTGGTTTGTCAAGACAGGGTTTCTCTGTTGTAACTCTGGCTGTCCTGGAACTCATTCTGTAGACCAGGCTGGCCTCAAACTCACATAGATCCGCCTGCCTCTGCCTCCCGAGTGCTGGGATTAAAGGCATGGGCCACCACCGCCCGGCTATGATGAATGTTCTTATCTACAAGTTCATGCTCTGAAACTGCAATAGTTACCCAGAAAATGAACAATAAAAAAAGTCCTGTTGTGTTTTAAGTAAGCTTATGTTTTGTTTATGCTGCACTCATAACTTTGTTGGATGGCTCACAGTCCACAGACACAGGCTGGACACACCTGAGTGGTACAGAGTATGCCATTCCATTCTAACCAAAAGTAAAGGCGATGCACATATTTAAACCTGCTCTAGCCTCACTCAAGTAAATGTGCAAGATGACTAAGCATTAAAATGGTAAGAGGAGATCTGGGAAGGTCAGGAGACACTGGAAAGCTTGCTGGGCACGTACAGAGCCCGGGGTTCAGTGTCCAGGGCTGTGTGTACACAGAGAGTTATGAAGAGAACCTGACTGCTGCTTACCTTCCTATGGGGAAGCTAGGGCCTCTCATTATGTTAGGAAGTTACCAGGGACTGGCGCCTTATTAGAGCTTGGGGGCTCTATCTTCAGGATACCCTTGAAAAACGGTTCCTGTCATCCCCATCTTCAGTAATCAAGTAATCAATGTAACTTCAGACATGCCCAGAGACTCAGTGATAAAGCTCACACATGCTCAGGGTCTGACTATAAACAACTCGCTCCATCATACTCCAATGAAAACAAGAACACTGGTATATTTATGCCGGTAGCTGTCTGTTTTGGCAGGTAACAAGTACTACAGAAGTTCTACTGCTGAGTTATTTTACAAAGGTTTTTTGGTGTGTGTGTGTGCGTGCGCGCGCGCATGTGTAAGATAACTGATCCCTCCCACCCACTAAGGGATATAGAATTTAACCAATGCATTGTTTTTTAGACATTATTCTCTGTACTTTACATAATGCTCTAGACCACAATAGATTCTCCAACTAATACAGAATCTGCCTATGTGTAAATTAAAACTATTCCTGCATGTCCAGCACCAGATTAGGACGTCGTTTAACAACTTTAAAAGGACTGAGGGTGGCTTGGCAAGAGTGCTTGCCTACCACGCGTGAGGGCCCGAGTTTAATTCCCATAATTCCCAACACGGTAAAGCAAACAACCCAAAAACCCATACAACTGAAAAGCACAAGAAAATCTTCGACTCAGGAAATAACGATTTAGTAGTCTTGATTTAAGAAAAAAAAAAAATTCTAAACAAGGCTTTTACCAAACAAGCAAAACCCACGTGTTAAATGAGAACACGAAAAAGGCCTTGACCAAGTGTGCTGTCTGGGTTACTACAGCCCCGGTGCTTGGCGGCGTCTGCGCACTGCTGCCCGAAGACGATGTCTATCAGCAGACTATGAGTGAGGAAAACATGAGTCTTACCGGCGCTTTCATCCCTCCGCCGTCCTTCCCCAGGCCCTCTCCCTTTCTCCAGCCCATCTTCTCCAGCATCTTGCGGCCTTTGTTGCTGTCTGTGATTTCACTGTGAAGGAAATGAGGGTGTCAGTCAACTTTATGCCACACGTGCAATAAACTCAGGTGTTAAAACTAAGTGGTACGGCTACTTTAAGAACTGACAACACCCCGAACACAGAGGACACAAATGTGGAGCAAGCGGACCTACTGGCAACAAACCACAAGCAATTCGGATGTCCAGACACTGGACAGGACATTCCTGAAGGAAGTTCTATGGCAACCAGACTAAGCTAGTATCAATAAGCCACATAGGGCAGAAGAGTGCAGACACGGTGTGAATAATGTACTGCCCATCACTTAAAATCTCAAAGTAAATGAAAGCTACTGCTGTCAGGATGGTGGCTGACTCTGGGAGAACAGGGCAGTGACTAGCACAGGTCAAAGGTTACTGGCACTTTTTTATTACTTGTCCATGAAACAGGCACTCTGTGTATATGAATGTACCAATAAAATGGAGAACCAGTACCCCTTGTCCACCTGCAACTGGTGTGACAGGTTTTCTGATGTGAGAGTTCTGATAACTCTCTCAGTGTGTGGGTGCTACTGTAGCTTCTCTTAGAACATACCAAGCAGAGCAGGCCAAGATGGTTAATTTTTATTTCTGCCTTCTAATTTAAATCTGATGTAATCTTCATATTCTTCAGGAATGTAAGAAATGCTCTATTCTCCAAGAATCTGCCCTGCTGCACCTAACTGGTAACCCTACATCTCACTGACCGACCGCATGCGGAGTAGGCCGTCTCATTCTATGCACTGTAAAGAGAACCAGCAACTGAAACTATAAAACCAAACCTGGCACAAGTAGCACAGCTTGGGAACAAGGGAGAAAATTACAATTTTATGATTTTCATTTCTGCATGGAAGATTCAAACGGACTCAACCTACAATGAAAAATAGTGTGGCTAACTTAATACGCAAGTGTGGTCATATTACAGGCCTCAAAATCACATTTTTCATGTTGGTTAACAAAGCCGCTTTACATAGAGAAAAGAACTAAGTAAAACACTTAGCAAGATATGTCTCAGAGGTCAGCCAATACTTACGCGTGCACAGACGCAGGGGCGTCATCTCTGTGAAAAGTCCCCTCGCTTCCAACCTGCTCTCTGCGCTTTCCAGCTCTGTCTTTATATTTTGGATTCTTCAATGCTTTTTCATCTTCATAGTCTGTATTCTTAGCAATCGCAAACCATTGATTCAGAAAAAGGAAAACAAAAATATAACTTAGTAAATATGGCTCAATGGGGCCTCTGTAGACATGAACGAAAATAAATGGCTATACAAGCCAGCTCCACGCTGTTCAAGTTCTACCACAAAATAAACAAGAAAGACACGGAGATAGCATGCTGGAAACCCAGTGTATTCTCACCTACTGTTGTGGCCTTCTCCTGTCATGTGAACTAGTGCTCAATGGCTCAGTGCGTAAAGGGACACAGCCATCTATAACAGGATCGGATGCCCTCATCTGGCATGCAGGTGTACATGCAGATAGAGCACTAGTATAAATAAATACATCTTTGTAAAAATAAATGAATAAATAAAAATAAAACAGAAAAAAAATCAAGCTTGCTAAATATAAACACACGGATCTGCTTCTGGACTCATTTTGATCCATATAGTCACACATCTGCTCTGGCGGTGCCCTCTTCCCCCTTCGGTATTTTAAAGAATGTTTTCTTAGAAACCAGAACTGTCTACTACATTTTCAACTCCAACCTCAGCAGTTAAGTTATACGCACCAGAACTACAGAAATTACACAAGTAATCACGGTAAATAGGACTTAGTACATTGAACAAAGGAAGACAACACTCAGCATGCTTACCTGCAAACCATACTTCACTCTTATTTTCTTTAGTGCTTTTCTTCTTTCCAACTCTTTTTCTTCCTTACTTAATGCTGGGCCAACTAAAAGAAAAAAAACTGGGTTTGAATCTGACAGACTTCATAGAAAATTAATACTTGCTAAAAAAGAAAATTAGTTTATCTCAGTATATTCCCCGTTCAAACCACTTTCCTGCACATTTTACAATCTAACAGTACAATCTTACTTTTCAATAGAATAAAATCCCACTGTGTCTATACCACATCATCTTTATCCATTCATCAGCAAGTGGGAAATATCCTGCCAGGACAGCTAAGCCAGGCCCAGCAGAATGTCGCATGTGGTCTCCGATACGTGAAAATTCTTATATTTGTGGATTTGACCTGTAGTGTGTGAGGGTCAGGAAGGCAGAAAGGGCCTGTGAGGGGAAGGGAAAAGCAGAGTACACGTGACATGAAAGAAGGGTTAAACGGGTAAGTAGGATGGGGGAAGAGGGAGGGGTGGAGAGTTAACCAAAAGCCACTATTTTGAAAGCCACTTTAAACATATAATTTTTAAAAGGGACTTTGAGTGGAGGCACCCCACACGTGTAGAAGAATCCCAAATGTGCCACTTCTTAGCCCCGCAGGACCGCTCACTGAAGGGCACACGCATCTGTCTACAACAGTCACACCGACTAGACACAGGCCGGTACAGTCACCACCTCACCCACACGGCAAGGAGATATGAAGGGTGGGAGGCGTGGCTCAATGGGAGGAGGAAATAAGCCCCTGTGCACGTTAAACACACAGTGAACTAGAGTGCTCTAAAAAGCATCAGCCACACCCACAATTAAGGTGCTCCACGTACCAAAAGGCTCGTCCTTCTTATCCAGGCGCAGGTGAGCTCTGACCTGCCCTGGCTCACAGCCATCGCAGGTCTCACTGCCGGGGTGAATGTGGAAGGATAGCACGGTCTCCCCGATTTTCACCTCATCACCGTGCTCGAGGATGCAAGGATCACATTTAGTTTTTGGCTAGATGGGAAATTTTTAGTAAGACAGAAATAAAAGCAATCACATGGTTACATTATGTCTGTGGTAAGTGACAGCTGATGATATTGAGAAAAATTCCAAGAGATACATGCACACTTCTAACCTGGTGAAGGGCCGGGAGAACACTCTGCTAGGACCCTGACAGTAGATTCTACTGTAGAATATGTGCTGACTTTGAAACAAACTCAGGGCTCAATCCCCTAATCCTTTATAGTATTCCCAAAAGCTACTTATAATTTTGATCTTATCAAAACCCATCAATTTTCTTATCCGCCATTCCAGTCTGGACTTCAATCTATTAGCAAAACATACAATCAAAGGAGAGTTACTTGTTAAGAAGCAGTCTCCTTTCTTCTTTAAAAAAATTTCGCTTTGTGTGAGTGCACAAGAACGCATTTGCATGTACATGTACGTACACGTACGTACGTACGTATGTACGTACGTACATACATACACACACACACACACACACACACACACGCATGCACACATGTGCGGGAGGAGAAGGTGTTAATTAGGACTGCTCAGAGCCGGTTTATGTTATCAGCTTGACAGGATCTAGAATCACTTACTGCCTCTGGGGACACCACAGGGTATCTACGGGTCAGGGTGACCTCTGAGCATGCCTGCCAGGGGCCATCTAGATTAGGTTAACTGAGCTGGCGAGATCCCCTGAACTATGGGCAGCACCACTCCATGGGCTGGGCTCCTAGACTGAACAAAATCGAGAAACTGAGCTTGGTGCTAGCATTTGTCTCTGTCCACTTCCTCAGTCTGACATAATGGAACCACCTGCTCCACAGTCCGTCCTTCCTACCATATTTTCTTGAACCATAAGCTAAAAAAAACAAAAACAAAAAACCCTTCCTTCCCTAAGTTACTTTGTCAGGGTATTTTGGATTTCATGAAATTCCAAGTCTAGAAATATTTTTATTAAGAGAAGAAAAGGGCAGGCTGGGATGCCAGTGGTGTGTTGGGGGAGACCATCTGCTTGATGCACAGAACCTGGGCTGGGTTCACAGCACTCAGGAAAGAGGGCCACCAGAGCTGCTTATATGAACATTCAGTCCTGGACCAGCACGGAGAAAGGACTCCACAAAGCTATTCTTTGAACACACATACACAAAGATACAGACACACATGCATGCACAACACACACACATATACAGACACACAATTTTTAAAAGAATAATCTAAATAAGCTTTATGATACATTCATACCTAGAAGTAGCAATAGAGACATAATTAGAAGCTAAAATTACTCATCAGAACAATGCCTACTAAATATTTTTCTAGGCCATTGTGGGCTTGAACTCTGATCTGAACAAAAGACTCTACAATGACTAGGACCTAAGCTCTGACAGGAAGTGCAGGTGGTCACGACATTTACTCACCTGAAGAATCTGCTTTCCATTGACAATGGTACCATTCTGGCTGCCCTGATCCACAAGGACGTAGCTTTGCAAGTCATGGTCAAAATAAATCTCTGCATGAAACTTAAAGAAAGGCAACCAAGCAGTTAGAAAGTTAACTTCACTCTCTGCAATGGTGTGGCTATTAGTCTCCGACCACTTCACTTGTGTTTCTCTTAATGCTTTTTCTGAATACAAATTATTATAAGTCTCTGGTAGAAATATGGAGGTTATGCTTCCGCCTTTAACTATGATGAAGTATTTTGTATATATTCCGCCTCTTCTACTTTTAAAATATAGATAAAATTATACTATATATACAATTTGAACTTTTTTTTAATCTAATGTAACCTAATCACTGTCTATTTAAAATCATTACAATTCTCAATACAAACTTATCTGAAACACTCAAGAACTTCTCAAGGGAGCAAGTCCTCCAGATCTTCAGGACATAGACTGACCCTCCCTTACTGCAGAGCACTTTATTCATGTATTCTGCAGCTCTGCTTCTTAGACTTAACATCATGACATGTAGTTTCTCCAAGTGGTGAGTACAACTGTTCTAGGTTCACCCATTATATGAATACACCCCACATTAATGCTTTTAAAAGTGGATGTCTTAGGCTTTCTAGGGTGTTACTGTCTTTAGAAATACTGCTATGTCAGGCTGTATGTCAGTGGTTAAGAGCACTGGCTGCTTTTCCAGAGGACCAGGGTTTGATTCTCAGCACCCACATGGCTTACAACCATCTTCAGTTTCCTGAAACTTCAGTTTCAGGAAATTCAACACCTTCTTCTGGCCTGAGTGCAGCAGGCACCCAAATGGTACACAGATATACATGCAAGCAAAACATCCATATACACACAGTTTTTTTTTTCTAATTAAAAAACTATAAGCTTTCTTGTGCAATATCTGAACACAATCCAGAGATTTCTCTGAGAGATATACTTAAGAGATGAAATTGCCAAATCACTACATGCACACTTTAAATTATTTTTTCATTTATATGTTGTATGTATGTGTGTAAATGGGGTAAATGAATGTACACTGGGCACTTCAGGGTGAGGGTGTGCCAGGGTGCATGTGTAGAGGTCAGAGGACAACTTGAGGGAGTTGGTTCTTTCTAGGGATCAAACTCAGTTTGTCAGGCTTGGCAGCAAGCACTTTAATCTGATAGGCCATCTTGCCTTCAGCTGGGCCCTATATGCAAATTTCTAATCTTAAACTAAATATTGCCATATTGCGTTCACACATTCCACTGTGTGAGAATTCTTGTTGCTTTAAATATCCTTACCCAAACCTGGTTATTGTCATAATCTAAAATTTCTATTAATCCAGTGATGTGTAATAATTTTACCATTGATTTTATTTTGACTTTCTTTGATTTCTACTGAAAATCTTTTTTAAAAAGGCTTATTTTTTTAAATTTATTTTTAGTTATGTGCATTCGTGTTTTGCCCGCCTGTATGTCTGTGTGAGGGTGTTGGATCTCAACTGGAGTTTCAGACAGTCACGAGCTGCCATGTGGGTGCTGGGAATTGAACCTGGGTCCTCTGGTAGAGCAGTTGGTGGTCTTAACCACTGAGCCTTCTCCCCAGCCCCTCCTTTTTTGTCTTTAATTATGTGTGTGTAGGCCTGTGAACAGAGGCCCAGTCTTGGCTTCGCATCTGCACTGTGTGCGTTGGAGACGAGAGGACTCTCCACATTAGCATAGCTCCATGGTGAGCCATGTCTTCCACTCACTGGTCTGACATCACAGTGGGTTAGGGAAACACGTCTATGTAAGACGTAAGTACGCTCTGTCATAGTTTTGTAGTAGCCATCATTGTCTGCCTTTTAATTTGCTTAACAAGAAGCCTCACACTTGGTCAAAATTATGTATGTGTGAATTTTATTTATTTTTTGGAACTCATAAAGCCTATGACATACTTAAGTATTTGTTTTTATTTTCTTTCATGATAAATTGAAAGTTTTTAAAGCCAATATACTGATTACATCTACCTGGGACGATGCTGTGTGTGCGGTCAGCCTGCTGTTTCCCAGGTTACCTACCTACCAGAGAATGTAGCTGTAACACCAAAACAACTCCCCACACAGTTCTCTGCATGTCAGCCGAGCTGAGAGGTGGGAAAGAATCTTGTTACTGAAGTTACAGGCACAAAGTAAGTCAACAAGGTAGATGAGGAGAATTCCCCACTTCCAAGCCAGTGCCAGGGAAGACTTTTCCTAATGGTAATGGAAATAAATTATATTCTTTTTTAAAAAATTTATGGTACACTGGTGTTCTGTCCGCATAAATGTGTAAGGGTGCCAGATCTCCTGGAACAGGAGTAACAGTTGTGAGCTGCCATGTGGGTGCTGGGAATTGAACCCAGATCCTCTGGAAGAGCAGCCAGTGCTCTTAATTTTATTTTAAATTCTATTTAATATAAATTCTAATCTTAATAGGGAAAAAACATAGAAAGTCTCTGTGAGGTTCTCATTGCTCCGTTGAATGAAAATGAAGCTGGGAAGAATAGGGGTAGATTCCTGCCCACCGTGCATAGGGCACTGCATTCAACTTCCAACAGTGACAGACAGACAGGAAAAACAGCTAGGGACATGCAGCGTAAAGAGCCCCCGAGCCAGCCCTTCCCCTTCTGTTTTAAAGCTGCAATTCTGTGTGTTTTGAAAATTCAGCTTCTTGTTACAACACGAAGCCACTGAAACTTTGAGAAAAGCTGGCAATGGGATCCTGAGGTAGAAAAGGCTAGATTACCCATGGCTGGCAAAACATTTGGATCCAAAGCAACTGCTTTGAATCAGGGTTGGATTTATTTTTGAATTGCCACAAAATAGCACATTTACTTCACTCAATATGTGTTCATTGGATACTATTTTATTATCTGGGGTAAATAAATGCAAGCTTTATAACTCCTGCTTCAGACTTTTAAGAAGGACATAATTCATCAGGCATTTACACACCTATATGCCTGTTAATTCAGGAGATTGAGGCAGGACTACTTGGGCAGCCTGGGAATGAGGAAAAGATGTCACAAAACAAACCAGCACAGCAAAAATCCTGGCAGAGCACAGTGGCCCATGCCTACACAGCATTCAGAGGTAGACACAGGAGGGTAGGGCGTTTAAGGCTAGATTCTGCTACACAGTGAGTCTGAGGTTAGCCTGGCTACAAGAGGCCCTGTCTTAAACCAAACACAAACACTAAAGCCCCGTAACTTCCAGACTGTGATAAAGAACTTTTTTCCTCAAACACAAAAGAAGCAAATGTGCACTGCCTTCATCACTGCTGCTAAGCGTAGTAGCTGACCCCCTCCTCAAGTGGGGCAAGTTGTCTCCTGGGTTTCCTTCCTATTTTACTTTTTGTTTTTTCATATAGAATCTTGCTATGTAGCCCAGGCTGGTTTGGAACTCAAGTCAAGGCTGTCCCCAAACTCTTAGTTCTCCTGCCTCTACCTACAAGCACTAGTTTCAGGCAAAGGACATCATGCACAGGGACTTTTCCCTCTTAGGGGCTACTTACCTTACTGACACCAACTTCAGGGATTCGTAGAGTATGCTCCATATCTTTTTCTCTGCAACAGTACATAAAGTGGCTTTAGTAACCTTGGGAACATGTAGGAACACAGCGGTGACAGCGATAGGGTCAGGGCATGTACTAGATGTTACAGTGGGAGCCTGGCCCCGCGGCTCTCCTGGCTGTGGATCACCCTCATGGGCACTCTGGAGTCTGCACACTCCACACAGTACCGTTCACACCTTTTTCTTGTTGAACTGTGCTTTCTTTGGATAAAGATGTTGCTTTAGTCCTTTTTGTTTCCAGAGTATACAAAACGCTTGAAATACAGTACTGCTCTCCCCCCTTTCTGGAATAACTGAAGGAGCGTCAGTACAACACTAAAGCACCCACCTCCCGATCGTGGCCGGGTTCACGGCTGTGATGATGAAGAGCGAGCCTGTCTGCAGCACTGGAGATCTAATGACGATCACCCGAATACAAGGGGGCCAGATTTTCTCCTCATCTGCCAAGGTCAGAGGTGGATAAACGTTAGTTAAAGTGCTATGGAAATTAATTTTTCACATAGATGAACAGGAAGGATCCATAAAGTAAAATTAAATTGGCCAGAGCTCAATAGTAGAGTACTACCAAACATGTGTTAGGTCCTGGGTTCAATACCCAGTATAGCAACAAACAAAAGCTTAAATATGTATCTCTGTGTGTGTACACACACACATATATACACACCTAGATATAGATATAGATGTATATATGTGCATATATTACGTATCATGTAAGACTTATTATTATTATTAAAGTAGCCAATACAAAGTAAACAACAGATTTAACATTTCTAACAGTAATTAAAAATAAACCTTTTAAATTTGAAAATATCCTGATCACATTTTTAAATCAAAAAATTTCAATCTATTTTTTAAAAATGAACTGGTGTTCATTCACACAAAGAACTGCTATGCCCTCTGTCAGACATTCTAGTTACAGCGCTCTCACAACCTCGCTCTTTACAATGACCGGGCGCACCGACAGAGTCACGCACCTTCGTCCTCAGACTCTTCTGAAGACCCCTCGTCCTCACTGGTACTGTCTTCCTCGTAACTGTTCTCGCTCCGAGAGTCTGTGATTTCCCCTTCTTCTGGCTCACTCTCACTCTCTCTAATTTTCTCGTCCTTAGATGAAGCTGAATTATCATCAACAGGGGACTCTCCAGTGTTCCCACTAACCGTGGGAACAGTGGACTCTGGGAGACAACTTTTGAGATGAGTGTCTATTTTGGCCTTCTTTTTCACGTTTACAGGATTTTCGCCCTCGCCGCAGTTGACATATTCGACACTGCAGACTTTCTGGTCTTCTGAACTCAAATCCTAGAAAGAGGAAGGCATGGAAGCAAGGGTAACATCACCGTCTTGTACCACTGAAGTTCTGTTCTCTCAGGGAGGACACAGGACAGTGACAGCACAGCAGCCTGTGCCTCCTGCCCTGCTTCAGGAACCTTAGAACAGTCGCTGATCCACAGCACAGCATCACACTGGATCAGTATCCACAGCCCAACCGTCCGTCTATCTGCTCTCAAGATTCCAGTATTCCCAGCCCAGGCTCCAACCACCTGTTATCTGGCTTATGTAACAGCCTGTGAGAAAGCTGTATAATAAAAACTATATTGCAACTATTTGTACTTTTAAACTCTCTAGTAGTCATATTTAAAAACTTAAATATATAAATATATGTGTGTACATATATTTACTTTTGTAATTAGATCTCCAAGTCTTTGCACGCACAGGCTACCCTCATATACAGAACCTTGAGTCTACAGTCACACGGAGCTAACCGCTACCTTACTGTACAGTATGAAATTAGAGAATGCATCAACTCTAATTTTTGAGTTTCTAAACGTACACAGGACACAGAAATATTTAAAAAAACAAACACAAATTTAAAGACCTAAACATACTCCATACATCAAAATTGAGGGTTTACCAAAACTACTAAAGCAGGGTTTGCCCTCGCTGCTGAGAGGCCTCCACAGGAGTTTCCATGAGCTCAATTGAGCAGACAAGCCGACTCCACTCCCACACTCACTCCAACAGGAAAGGGCTTCACGCTCTCTTCCTCTACATCCCTCTTACCCACTCCAAAGGATTCTGAGGACATGCTCCTCCTGGGTGGCCCTTATTACTAGTCCAGCAATACAGACCATGGGTACCAACCCTCAAGGTCTCAAGTCTGATGCCCTCTGGCAATTGATATCACCACGTTCCTCAATTTGGCCATCAAAAATTTTGTTACCATAGATACATACTCTCATTTTTTACGGGCTACAGCCCAAACAGGAGAAAGTTCAAGAAGATTAATCCATCATATGCTCTCTACCTTTGCCATCACCGGCCTTCCCCTGACAATGGCCCCACCTTCATTAGCTCCCAATTTAGAACCTTCTGCTCACAATGGGATATAGCCCACCACACAGGAATCCCTCACAATCCCCAAGGCCAAGGAATTATTGAGAGAATGCTCCTGTGACAGCATCTCCCCGAGAGTCTCTCATCTCTGATCTCTTGCCGGTTCCAGGCTCCAATCAAAGCAGATGGTTCCTAGGTAAGAGCCACGCCAAGAACCACACCACCCATGCCACGCAACCCTCATGGCTTCCCACTTGGATTCCATTTCCAGTACACATGAAAAGTAATACAGCCACTAACTACAGACACCATCCTGTACAAGAAACAACATACTATTTAAATGGGGAGAAGCACAAGTGACTGCTCTCTTTTCCTTTGGTATGTAACACTCAATTCTCTTTCTGCCACGCAGCATTTAATGAAGTGATTTCATATGTAATTTTATAAAACCTAACACATTTTTAATAGCATCATAAATTGAGTTGGGAAACAGGCTGCAGTGTGATAAACTACATACACTCTCAGCAATACAAACTCACCAAGGGCAAGAAACTAAAAAGCTATTAGGAACTTTATAGGCCATGTAAATTAGATAAATATATCTCCCTAGCTATGTGTATACTTTTAAAAAAGCACGTTCCAATCTTCAATTCTTTGTTATTATTACTTTATGAATAACATATAGAGAGAAAATAAATGAAACTGTTGGAGGTGCTTTTGATATCAGGTATTTCCTGGTATGGACTATTAGATAAACATTCAGTAAGAGACAAGCTTCTTATCCATGTGGCTGTGTTAATTGTGCAAAGAAATTGTGTTTAACTTAATTTTTTGATATAAATTACCAGAAATGAGATTCTCGACCTGATGAAAATAAAACTTATGATTATTGATAGTCAACCTCTTTCCAAAACCAAAAACAAAACTAAAAACAGGCTAGACAGATGGCTCAGAAGTTATGAGTGCTTGCAGTGCACCCAAGTGCCCTTCCCAGCACCCACACCAACTCACAATGACTGTAACTTCAACTACAGAGCATCTGGAACCTTCTCCAGGTCACATGTGCACCTGCATGCCGTGCACACCCACACACACAGTGTACATTCATATACATGAACAATAAACCTTTACAACAACAACAAAAACCATTCCAACCCCAGTATGTACCTCACTCCATATTTACCAGGAATGCATTTTTAACTCTGCAATTTAATAGGTGAGAAATAACTTGATTAAGGAAGTTGAATCTGTGTGTGCCAACAAACAAATCGTGTTTTTCTTTTGTGAACTGTACAATAACCAACTTACCGAGTGTCTGGATGTTTTTCTGAACTAAATAAGGTAAAATATTTTATATATCTTAGATCTACCTTCTTCAAATTTCATAAACCACCTACTCTAGTGACTGAGTTTGTGAAAAAACTCATTTGTTTCACTTGAACCTCCTTTGGTTTTTAGAATCTGACACCTTAATGGATACATTTAAAATTCAAAGATACTGAATGATGTTTACATTCATAAAATTTTTGGCTTAATTAATGATACTTAAATGCTGAAAAATTTAAAAATTATAAAAGCATTACCTTTTCTTCATTTGCTGTACAAAAACCTGGCTCCTTTCTTCTCTTCTTCAATTTTTTATCTTTGTTCGGTTTTGTGGTAGAGGTCTGGTAAGGCTGTAAATCTACTCGAGAATGAAACTGGTAGCGACCGCTTTCCACATCACAGTAGTAATAAATCCCGGTGGAAGGGTCATAATATAGTTGGTTTTCCTTTCAAAATCAAGAAAACAGTAAGTTTTATTTGTGTATAATGAAACAAAATAGAAAAATAAACAAAAATGCCAAATATATTCAAATACGTGTTTGTTTTAACAGCTTAGTAGTTTCTGGAGTTAATGAACTAGAGAAAAATACCTTTAAATTTTCGAAAATATTTTATTATTTAATGTCTGCTCTGTTTTTCCTGGTGAGAAAAAATTAATCTAAACTGCATCAAACAAAACTGCCATTGTTTTTGATGTTTTACTTTATAAGAAATAGCAATTTCATATGCCTCAACCAATCACATTAACAAAAAATAAATGAAACTTTTTTGAAGGCAAGAAAACTAAGGAATGGAGCAGAAAACTGCATATGAAACCAACAGTTTGGGTACTGAACACCCAAACCTCTTAATACTACAGAAATACTACATTTAATAATAAATCTAAAGAAATTTGGAGGGGTAAGGCTAGACTGTAAGAAACTGGTACACAACTCTTCATTAGTTTTCTATTTCTTTTTTTTCTTGTTAGAAAATTGGAGGTGAAAGTTCAATATTTGGAGGAAAACTTGAGCAAAGAGATTGAAACATTGAAAAATGGAAATATTGGGGCTGGAGAGACGGCTTAGTGGTTATGAGCACTGGCTGCTCTTCCAGAGGACCCGGGTTCAATTCCCAGCACCCACATGGCAGCTCACAATTTTAACTCATGTTCCAGGGGATCCAACACCCTCACACAGACATACATGCAGGCAAAACACCAATGCACATGAATTAAAAATACATTTAAAGGAAAGGAAAGCAGAAATATTTGAAATGAAGGATAGCTCCATTTATAGTCAACCAAATGGAGAAGGAGGAAGGGAAGGGAAAGGTAGAAGGGGAAGAGGAAGAAAAAGAAAACAAAAACAAAAAACCACCTCTAACAGACACTAGCACCAACAGACAAGACCTGGGAAGGATGGGTTTCAGGGATGGAAGCCTACTCTCCTCAGCCCTCAAGCATCATTTTCAAATGCCAATTCTTAGCTTTCTTACGTTAGCTTGGGCTTGATTTTTGCTGTCAAGCAGCTAAAAATACAACACTTCAACATTAAAAAGGGCTGAAATACTTACAGAATCATAATAGAAACCAGTGCTGTGGTCAAAATACAATCCTGTGTTCTCGTCATAACTAAAACCAGTCTGGGATACAGCAGCCTCTGCTGCAGCTCTCAAGCTTTCCGCTAACGAGGATCCTTCTACGGCGGCACCTTCTGCTGCTAACGCAGATGCGCTCTCCTGCAGAGACATAACCACACGAATGACACACAACTGCTCGCTAGGCTGGACAACTAGCAGATCAGAAAGCTCACGGGCTCAGAGTTGTTTCAGTTTGCTTCCAGTTTGTAATGGAAGCACATGGCCATCAGTTATAATCTGGGCCATTTTAAAAAATATTTTCAAGTGTTTCTCAACTTAACTTTGACCTTGATTGGTTTGCTTTGCAGAGCTGGGGATAAAATAGAGCCTTGCACATGTGAGGCTGTACCACTGAGCTGCATTTATCCCAAAATCCTGTCTGAGTTCTAAAGACGCTAAAGTAAGATGGTAACAACTATTCAAAGTTAAATATGAGCTAACACAAGGAAGCACCCATAAAATACAGACTATGAAAGAGTCTCTAAAACGAATCATCTAATTATTCAATATATTCAAGGACAGAGATGTTTTAAAACTAGAGATAGAGGAGGAAATTATTGATTAAATGAGATACGTCACATAAAAGTTCATAATGCAAACAAGTTGTAAAACCAAATGAAAACCATTCAGAAAAATCTGAATAATGATGGGGCATCTAACAGACATGCTCTGTACTTGGCAGGTGAGGGACGAAGAGAGAGAACTGCCTTTTACTTCCAGGTGCAGCCAGTTTGGGGAACACACACCTTTAATACTCAATACTTGCCAGGCTCAGATGGGAAGACAGTTTGTGCCTAAGAATTCAAGACCAGTGCTGGCAATATAGTGAGATCCATGTCAGAATGAAAAATAAATGCTTTAGGCAGAAACATGTAAACACAGCGCTGTTCCGGTGTCCACGGCCTTTTAGATCTTTGCTACAATGTGTGAATGTGCACATGCGTGGACTTGAGTGTCACCACGCACAGGAGATCAGAGAAAAACATATGAACCTGGCTCTCTCCTTCTACCTTTAGGGAGGCCCCAGGACTGGGAGCTGAACTCAGGCTGCCAGGCTTGTCTAGCAAGCATTCTAACCTCCTGGGTCATCTACATGCCCTCCAAGGCTCAGGGCTGAATTAAACACTCCTTTAGTTCCCGTTTAGTTCATCATAGAGGAAAACAATCGCAGCCACACTCCCATTTCTGTTTTTTAGCAATCGTAGCTGAGTGTGTTGACACAAACATGTACTCAAGCCACACAGGAGGTGAGGCAGGACAGCTTGGACTCAAAAGTTCAAGGCCAACCTGAGCAACACAGCAAAACTTTATCTCAAAAGGCAAAACCAACAGATACTCTTTGCATAGTTTACATAAGACAGTTCGGAACTCTTATATGCATCGTAGTAGATCAAAGAATCCTGTCTTTCTCCGTAATGGCAACGTATGAAGAAATTCCTGGGCCCCAGATTTACTGATTAGCCTTTTATTACCTGTGAATCAGAAGTGAAATGGTCCTCTTGGGCATGCTTGTCACATTCCGTTACATCAGCACCAGTGCAACGATCGCTGTCTATTTGTGACTCGTCTTTAGATGCTTGAACATACTGACTCTGCTGTGCAGACAGTTCCGACTCTCTACTGGGAAGACTATCGTCATTGTAATAGGTCTGATAATAATAATCTGCAGCAAAACGAAACAAACAGCTGATGTGTGGATGGGAAAAGTTTAATTGTTAATGGAAAACTCTGAGGTAGCAAACACAAAACAGAACCCACTGAATCCCCGAGAATTGAGCACAGAACAGCAACCATTAACTCTGGCCACAGGCCAAAGCCAGATTTAATGGGGAAAAAAAAGAGAAGTCTTAGGGACAGGCAGAATTATTCAGTATGGGAGCAAGGGATTTTCCCAGCACTGGAGAGCCTGAGGCAGGAGGTTGATACGAATGAAGCCAACTTGGGCTACCTAGCAAGTTCCAGGCTAGCTTTATCTCCTTACTGAGAACTCAAAGAACAAGAACAGAATACTTAGTACAGCACAAAAAACATACACAAACATTGAAGAAATTATAATACATTTCTATTTTGTCACTTTTGTCACCTATAAATTCATTTTTTTTAAAGTGACAGAGAGAAATCAGTATTACCAGATTCTCCATATTTATGTATTTTGTCTGTTTGAGTTTTAAAGAAACACTACAAGAACGTGTCATGAGTGCTCTGAGGGTACTAGTGTGCCCCCGCTGGACACGGAGTACCTGAAATCGACCATGGAGCGTGGTCTGTCTGCACTTCCACATCAGACTTTTCGTTATCTCCATTCCTCCCACAGTGGAGTATCTTACTGAGTTCTTCTACCTGAAAAGAAACAAAGCTTTAGGAAGATAAGCCATAAAGTAACCCAGTAACACACACAGAGTACTCTCTACCACTAGCATGACATTACCAGGCATTTTTCTTGGTAGAGCTTTTAGACCTGTGCCCAAAGCTGCTGGTCCTTTTTTCAGAAACTCTATAGTCATTCGTAAGTGAAGGCTGACTTTGGCTTTCTTCACCTCCCCGCTTCTTTCCTTCCTCCTCAAGTTATTTTGCTCAGGTGGAAAATGAACTCACAGGTTCAAACAATCCTCCTGCTTCAGTCTCCCAGTTAGTTAAGACTAACAGTGCATGTGACTGACCCGCTCAGGGATGTTTCCACACCCTCGGGTAAACACCCAAATCATAACTGGGCACGGGGTGCAAGCCTTTCATTCCAGCAGGTGGGTCACTGAGTTCAAAGCAAGGCAGGGCCACACAGTATAACCCTGTCTAAGAAAAAAAAAAAGCAAACCATTCAAGTCATCCCTCCAAAACTCTAGGGACAGAGCTCAGTGGTGGACATCTGTCCAGTAAACATGAGGTCCAAGGCTCAGTCTCCAGCACCACAGAGAGAAAAGTCAGACTAAATACAGGTCAAATACAGGCAAGTTCCGCCCCTGGCATGGCCAAGAGAAAAAGTTTATTCTCAAATTCTTAGCCAACAGTTCTCACTACAATCCAAACACAAATTCCAAATGAGCTGAGTTCTCAGTGACTGGGAGCTGTTTACTTATAACATAGCAATGCTGCATCTCTGCTGCAGGCACTTTTCCTTCTTTGCTCTTAATAACGAAGTAGCTTCAGCAGAATGGAACAGAGATCATGACATGGTTCCTGTGTGCCTCGAGCACTCAGACACCTTTGAAAGATGCTTTGCAGGCCAGCGCAGCAGTGTGGACTTGCCCACGCACTGCACCTCAGTCTGACGGGATCTCAACCTGTGTTTTATGCAGTAAGTCAACAAAAAAGCTTAAAAATATTTAATGATCAGTAAGCTAAAGACAGAAAAGAGAGAGGGAGGGAGGGAGAGAGAGAGGGAGAGAGAGAAAGATTGCATACAGGTTTATCTAGGCACTTTATGAACCATGAGATCTGCTCTTACTACCAGGACCGGAACAAGGCTGAGGAAAACACGTCAGTGAAAAGTGTTATGGAGTCTTGTCCCTCAGTTATCCATTCCTTACCCAGGAGGCCGACCAGTGCCTCCTGTGTGCTGACTCTGACTGCCACCACCGCTGCTATGACCCGGATGGATACTTAGTATCTACTGCATTTACACAGGAGCTGTGAGTAAGGTCTCAGTTTACACAACCGCCTTACAAATTAGATGCCCCGATGCCAATGTTACACGTGAAATAACTTAAGAGGTAAAGTAACTTGCAAAAGGCTTGCTATCCCCCAAACTGGCCTGTGTTAGGGTCTTCTGTGACGTCACCCTTTATTTACTGCCCCTTAAGGAACGTATTCGAAGATCTGGGGTGACATAACCACTCCACCCTCTCGGTAGGGAACACCGACTAGAAGGTAGTCACAGCTATCAGTAGGATGCAAGAACTTCTTTACTTTGGATTTATTATTTATTACATTTTATTATTATTTAATTGGGGGAGGGAGGTGTTGATGATCCAACCCAGGGCATTCTGCATACTTATACTCTACCACTGACTTCCATTCTGTTTTCTTTCTTTAAACAAAACAGGTCTCTCTACACTGCCCAAACTAGCCTCAAATTTCAAGGCTAGAGAGATGCACCTGCAACACCAGTGGCTGGGACTACAGGTTGCAGTAACACTCTTAAGACTAATAATGGGAGACAGAGAGCTGCTGGAAAAGTAGAAGACAAAAAAATAACAAAGAATGCTTTCAGGACATCTAAGGCAAGGATACTGAAACAGTTGTCTATTTTTACTTAAAGCTGTCCTATTTTGCTCCCTTCCCCTACAACACACACACACACACACACACACACACACACACACACACTTTACTGTGTTAGTATTCTTCCAGTACACTCCTATATATAGTAATTAAAGACTACTTTCTGAGTAAAGAAAAAAAAAATCAGAAACCCTCAACAATGGGTACAGAAGTCACTTCAACTCAGCAGTTATTTTCTGACCTCACTTAAGAATACGTCAGGGTCTGGAGAGATGGCTTAGTGGTTGAGAGCACTAGATGTGGCAACTCCTAAGGGCCTGAGTTTGGATCCCAGCACCCACAGAATGAGCTGGCATGGTCTCCAGCACATTTGAAAATCCAGAACTGTGGGCGGTAGAAACAGGAGGGTCACTGAGGATTTTGGGCTGCCAAACTAGCCACAAAATGTCATGTCCTGGTTAAGGAAGAGACTGTCTCGTAGGAATAAAGCAGAATAGAGGATATCCGATGTCCTTCTCTGGCCTCCATGTGCATGTAGGTATGAAGACACTACACACACACTACATAAAGAATAATATGGCAAAGTCTGATAGCATGTCAATGACTAGCCTAGATGTAGTTTTATAAAACATTAAACTGCCAGGCAGTGTTGGGACACGCCTTTAATCCTGGCTCTAGGGAGGCAGAGGCAGGTGGATGTATCTCTGTGAGTTCGAGACCAGCCTAGTCTACAGAGTGAGTTCCAGGACAGCCAGTTACAGCAGAGAAATCCTGTCTTGAAAAAACAAAACAACAAAAACCCACTACATTATTGAGAAAACATTAAGCTGAAATTAAATACCTGGAAATAACTTATTAGGATATGTTTTTTTTTTTGAGCATCACTGTCAAGTATTATCCTTACTACATATTATGAAAATGAAACACACTTCTAGTGTGTGTAAGACACCTATACCTCTCTACAAGTGAACTCAAGAGAGTAACTCAGATCACCTAACACATGGAGTATGTTCAACACTGTGTGAAATTAAAGTGTTCTAGCTTTTAACCTTGACTGCTATTGCATGTTATTATCAACCAGATTTTATAAGCAACTGGGGCGCTCAAGATATGAGATGGGATTCTAAGTTCAGCCTTAAGCAAACTCAGAAGGCCAGGGGTGGGTGTTGTGCCTGAAATCCCAGCCTGGGAGTTCGAGACAGGTTTACTCTGAGTTCGAGTCAAGCTGAGGCTACATTCTGAGATATAAGACCTACAGAGTGAGAGTCTGCATCGAGAATCCCAAGTTGGGGTGGGAGAGAGACAAAATGCAAGCCCACAATACCAGCTCTTGGGGAGTGGAGGCAGGAGGACCAAAAGTTGAACTTGAAGGTCATTCAACGTTACATATCGAGTTCGAGGCCAGGGTGGAGCGTTCGTCTCAACAACCAAAAAAACTCAAACACGACCTAGAGAAAAATAAATGTGCCCATTGCCAGTGGGATGGGAGATCAAGCCCAGGTAGCCCATGCTGGAGTTCATTCACGCCTGTCCCTCAGACAGTCGTCCAAACCAACTGGCTTGCACGGTTCAGCTGGCTCCAAAGGTATTCGAGGTTTTTAACAACCCTGGGCTTTAGTGACGTCAAAGACTCCACAGAGAAGCTCGGGCTCCGGCCAGGGAGGCGTCGCCGGGCCTCGGGGCGGAGGCGGGCCGCGCACCTGCGTGCGGAGTTCCTGGTTATTGCTCTCGGCGCTCCGGTACAGCCGCTCCGTGTGCTGCAGCAGCTTCTCCACTTCCCGCACCTGCCTCTTGCAGCTCCGCAGCTCGCGCTCCAACTTCTCCACCTTCCGCCTCAGCTGCGCCAGCTCCGGCTCGGGGGAGGCGGGCGGCGGCGAGGGCGCCTCGGAGGCCATGCGGCCGGGAGCGAGCGAGCGAGCAAGAGAGCGCGAAAACCGCGGGCGCCAAGAGGCCGCTCACGCCGACACAAGGAGCCGCCGGCCCAGGAGCCACGGGAGCGCGCGGGCTGAGAGAGGCGGCCTGAAGCCCCGCCGGCCCCGGCAGGCCCCGGCCATGTCGCCCGGAAGTCGGCGGACTGGGCTGCGAGCTAGCGGACGAAGCCTATCCCGCCCGGTCCGCGCGGCGTCGAGCTCGGACAGCCTCCTGCTGACAGCCTTGGAGCAGCCAGGGTACCTGAGAACGAGATGGCTAGAGGACCAAGCGGAAGCGCTCTACTTCCGGGCTGAACCGGAAACGCTGAGCCGGAGGTGGGCGAGGACAAGGCGGAAAAAGGAAGCGACGGGAAGCCAGAAGGGTCCCTTTTCGCGAGAGGCTGGGCATTGCAATTTCCAAGTTTGTATGTAGGCAGACAGCAGTCTGTACTTTACTTCCCGCTGTGTCCTTTGTTTTGTAGTCTAGGATTTGGAGTCCGATTGAGATGCTCATCCATCCAAAGCCGAGATTTCTGCTATTGACCTCACAGTGTGAACTTAGTCGTTTCATTCTCTACCGGGACTAAAGGGTTTCACACCTGACACAGTTTTGTTAAGACCATAGTTTTCCAGGACCACCATTACCATCCGTCTGGTCCCTGGCTCTATCTAGAGGTCTACTTCTGAATTCTCCTTTCCCATTTGAGTATTTGTTCCCATAATACAGCCATATCATCACTTTGATTCTGTAGGATCCTTTTTAAAAATCCGAATAAAAGTACTTATTTTTATACATAGTCACCATGTGACCCAGCTATATCACTCCTGACTCCCAAGTCAACATATCACTGAAAGACTTGCAGCACTGATTACAATAGCTACGCTACAGAACCAGGCAAGGTGACTAATAACAGTGTTGGGAATTATGGAAAACATGGTGTATATACACAATGTACTTTTTTTTCAGCATTAAAGAAGAATAAAATTATTTTCAGGAAATGGATGCAACTGGAAATAATCATATTAAGGCAATTATGCCATTCCAGAAAAGCACATATCTTGTGTTTTCTCTTACATGTGGTTCCTAGGTTTTATATAGATACATAAAATCATGTACCTATCTATGACATGAAAGTAGAAGCAAAGCTGCCTAGGGGAACAAAAGAGACTAATGAGGAGAGAAAGTGAAGTGATGGTAAGGCAAAGAATATTGCCACGCCAACTCCAGTGGAGTCCACGTGACAGGCCTAAACTCCTGCTCCGTGGATTGAGACTAAAGCCAACTCCAGTGGAGTCGGCGACAGGGATAAACTCCTGCTCCGTGGGTAGAGGCTAAAGCTTCAAGGAAGGTGGTCTCCTGGAAAGTTTGGTTGGCGCCCCTAGAAACAGAGGGATGTTTTCCTGTCGTGCCCTAGTTATGATTGTTGGCTGTGGTCTGATAGCTATCGTTCTCCTTCTCTTTATTCTATTCTATGGAGCGTGGCTGCAATGCTCTCCAGTGTCCACCCACCTAAGATGGATGTGAAAAATGTCGAGCAAACTCCAAAAGCCCCTGAAATTGTAACTCCTGACTTTGATCCTGATCTTAGTTTCAAAAAGTAGGTACCCTCTATTACAAACCAGTAGAGTAACTGGCTTCTAAAAAATTATTAACCACAGTATACTTACTGATATGCCAACCGTAACCACATTGTATGCCAACAGTAACCACATTGTCTTACACATTGTAAGGTACGATCTCTTTTCACATATTGTATCCTCTAACCCCATTTCCCTGAAAGAGGCCTGACGTATGTATTTTGAGACAATTCACAAAAGAGGCCTGACGTATTTTGACACTATTCACATTCTTGTATGATTATGTTTCCCTGTATTAAAAATAATATATAAGTCTGATGCTCACTGCTGCAAATTACACTCAGATTCAACACATTCTTGTGTCTGTGTCTGTTTGTCACTTCGCCGACTCCTTGCCCACCTGAGTACGAGATTCCTGATTCTCCCCGGACTTAGGGGACCCGGCTGGGTCGGTCCGCGGCAGAATATAATTAATGTAAAAAATGTAGGAAAATGTCCTATGTGACATGAGTACCCTGTACAGTGAATTTTTTTTTAACTAGAGGGAAATATTTTCATTTTGAGTAATTTCTTCAAATGTCCAGTTACCAAGGTTGAGTAAAATCTTTACTGAAAAGTACAGAGTCCCATGTGGTAGTACATTCCTGTAATCCAAGGACTGAGAAGATGGAGGCAGGTAGGTTGACACAAACCTGAGAGTAAGCCCCAAGAGAAGCTGAGACAGGGGGACCTTTTGTTGTTGTGCATGACTGAGGAAGGGAACTTCATTTTGGTTTTATTGATCTTGAGTGGATTGCAGTACAGTTGCCCAGATGTTCAGAAGGAAAGGAACACTCCGGAAGTTGGCCCCAAGTGGCAGAATCAGATCTAGCTGGAGAATGAGTTCACCAGGCAGTGAGTAGCTATTTAGGACCGCAGAGCCATACAGAAATGGGGCCCCTGTCTCATGGAGCTTCCCTTTTGTCAAGAAAAGTTTGTTTGCTTTCCAACCTGTTTCTTTAAGTGAATACTTTTTATTTAAAAATCATGATTTGGGGGCTGGAGAGACAGCCCTGTGTTTAAGAACACTTGCTGCTCTTGCAGAGGACCTGTATTCAATTCTGAGTATTGGTAACAGTCATTTGCAACAGTCCTGGTCCCAGGGGATTGGATGCCCTCACCTGACCTTAGAGGGTGCTGGGTACACGTGTGCACATGCAGATAACTAAACCCATGTACATACACATACAATAATTTTTTTAATTAAAAAAAAAAGCAAAACTATGTTTCAAATGAGAAAAGCAGGTAGCTGAGGTGGTACTTGCTTGTAATATTAGTCCTGGGAGGCTGAGGCAGGAGGATGGAGAGTTTGAGACCTGGGCTACATAGTGAGACTGCCTCAAAAAATAAGAAAGGTAACACATTCCTGTGACTTTGTTATTGTATAGTTCTCATAATACGTGCTTGTTCCTGGTGCTGCTCCGAGGTCTTATTGTTATCATCCATACGATTGCTCTGTTTCCTCCTTTCCCCCAGTTTTTACTTTGTATCTTCTCTTTTCCTCTCAATTTTTTTTTCTTTTTTACTTTGATTTTTAAAAGTTTAACTGTCTTTCTGTATATCATCTGTTGATATATATCATCTCTTTTCCTGAGTCAGGATTCCCCAAAGTAATAGACCCAACAAAAAGAAAGAAAATAAGAAGAAGAGGGAAGGGAGGATGGGGAGGAGGAAGAGGAAGAAGAGGAGGAGGAAGAGGAGAGGAAAGGGAAAAGGAGGAACGTATAAATGAGGTTGATTGTTAGGTACCAGCCCCCTGCCATTGTGGAGGCCAAGAAGTCCCGCCATGTGCTGTGGGCAAGCTGGAGATGCGGGAAGCCAGCAGTGTACTCTAGGGCTCAGAGCCTCGGAGCTCTCGGAGTAGATCCAACTGCAGTCTGAAGGCCTTAGAACCAGTAATGCAGAGCCAGGAGGTGGGTGCTTCTGCTGCAGCAGGCAGGCCGAGTGAGAGCGCAGCCTTGGGGCCCTTGGGGAGTTGGCTGATGCTCTCTGGTGTTAGAGGGCTTTGGGGAGCTGCTTTACTCCAATAACTAATCAGATGCTGACCACTTCTGGAAGCAACCTCACACACACCCCAAAACTCACATTTCAGAGCTGCCTGGGAATCCCATGGCTCGGTGAAGGCCGACACACACGATTAACCATTACACTTTAGAGGTCTTCTGAGTGGCTCCATTTTGGGTTTGGGTTTGTCCTGTACCCACATTCTCTGCCACATGATTTTGTGATTCCCCTCACTGAACAGGGAGAACCTCCTCTCCACCTTTGAAGCAGTAGAATGAGGTAATGCACCAGGACAGACCCAAAGCTGCGTCTCAGGAGGCTGGAGAAGCACCGCTTGCTGCCTGATGATCCTGCCATCACTGTGGACAGAATAGGCTCAGGCATGTCTGCCGGTCTCAGGAGAAGGATGGGAGCAAGAGCAGAAGCAGATCTGTCCCCATTGAGATGTCTCAGCTAAGCCCAGCTGGCCCAGAGGATCAGCCTGCCTCCGTGTCACTCCCAGGCTTATGAGAAGTGGGTGATAAGAGATGCTGGCTTAAATCCACCGGGCTCAGAAGGGATCCATATGTGGCAATAGCTAACAGATGCTCAGCCTGATCGAGAGCCATGAGTTTTCACCACATGGAATCCGCACACCTGTGACACTACTGTATTTCCCCAAAAGAGGAATGCTGTCCGCCCAACACAGCCTGATTTATATCTAATCTCACTTAGGGAAACATGAATTTGGGATTTAATGAATAGTCACCTGTTAAGTGATTTATGCTGGATCCTGAGGATAGCCAGTTCTCCCCCACCAAGCTGACTGTTTGATGTCACATAAGGATGTCTGGGGAACCATAACATTTCCATAGTAGTGATTCATGGTTCCATATTACTTTGGTCAATTAACCATTACCTGTTTCTTTTCCTGGGAAGTGTAAGGAAAGAGTAGATGAGTGTATTATTAAGCACTGGAGTAAAGGAGACGGAAGCCAAACCAGGAGACCCCTTTGTTTACCCACACCCAAAATACTCGATATGTTCATGTCCCAACTTTATATGGGTTTCAAAAATTACCAGATTAGTAGTGGTGGCTCACACCTGTCCCCTGACTGTTCAGGAGGCAGGAACAAGAGGGTCTCGATCCTAGGAGTTCAAGGCCTGCCTGGTCAGTATAGCAATACACCTGTCTCTGACACCAAATTGAAGGTTGGGACTGTAGCTCAATTGTAGAACTCCTGCTTAGCCCGGGTCGGGCCCTGCATTAGAGGCTTGAGCCATCATAAAAGAACAAGCATACAGAAGGGCATCTGAGTAGTCTGACACAGGTCACCTCTGGTAAGATAGGAAGGGGCCTGCTGGGTCCCAAGCTGGACCGTGTGAATGGGGACAGGGGGTTAACTGATACCTGTCTTGGGAGGTAGTTTGCTGAATACATTCACCTGGACACTGGGGGAGTCTCCTTTTCCCCTCCCCTGCTTTTTAAGGGTCAGCAATAGGTATTGAAAACCCCACTACAACAATTTAAATATTTATGAGGATAAGAAAGGAGATTATTCAGAACTGGTCAGGGATGTGGCTCAATGGTAGAGGGATTGCCTAGCATTCAGAAGATACTAAGTTCAATTTCCAATACCATGATAAAATGAAAACGAAGAGCCAGGCATGGCCCCACGTGCCTCTAATCCCAGCACCTGGGAGGCAGAGGCAGGAGGGTCCCGAGTTCAGGGTTATCCTCACAGAGTACGTGCAGCCTCAGCTACATGAGACCCAGTCTCAAAAAAATCAAAGCAAACAAACAAAAATATTCCAAGGAAGCGTTGGTCTGCTAGGGCTGTTCACCTTTTTGTTGTTTCATAACCCCACTGTTTATTGAAATATATGGATTTCCCACTTAGATTTGCTAGGAGGCCATGTGGATAAATAGTTGTGTGGTTTTGGTTTTTTTTAAGACAGTAGCTCATGTAGCCCAGGCTGGCCTCCGACCCACTCCAAGTGTAATAACGTATTTACAATCCTGGATATCTAAGGAGCCAGAAGGTTGCTCAGAATGATCCATGTTCCGTGTCTGAGGTCAGCTCTTCAAGAGAGAACAGAATTCCAGGCCTGTTCTCAGCGAATGAATAACTCCCTCCTCAGTCTCCTACCTCGTGTCCCTGCCCTGAGGCTGCCCAGGCTCTGGCAAGAAGCAGTTGCAATGTAACCGGATAAATGATGCCCTGTGTGCTCTGGGACACGACCGTTATCTGAAGAGTGTCTCCATCTTGTGGCATTATGAGTAGAAATTAACATTAAACTGAGACTCCACGTTTAAGTAGGTTGTATTGTGCAAATGGAATTTCTCAGTATTGTGGTTGTTCTGAACACTCTGATGTTCCATATACTAATTTTACTAAGATACTAATTTCCATGTACGAGTTTTACTGCACCTAAGTACATGGCTTTGTTCAAGGGTAGGGAATGGCAAGGAACTCTCAGACAAAGTAGCATGCTCTTTGATTTGATGCTTTACCCTAAGGGATATAACCTTAATTCTGTGAGGCACACATTAGTGCTGTATAGAATAGACTGAGTGAACCTTTTTTTTTAATGGAAATAACTATTCTGACCTTTATTAACGTAAGAAGGAAAATTTATTCAGGAGCATCAGTATATATGAAAATGTGAATTCACACAGAGTTGGCTGGGGAGGGTGTCACATGCCTTTAATCCCAGCACTTGGGAAACAGAGACAGCCTGATCTCTGTGAGTTCAAGGCCAGCCTGGTCTGCATAGGGAGTTTCAAGTCTGCCAGGGTTACATATTAAGACCCTGTCTCAAAAATGCATATATATGAGGGGAGGGCAGGATGTGGAGATGGTTTCAGGAAGGGAAGAGGTCAGGCTTAGCATGGAGTACAAGAAAAAGGATTTATAGCCAAGAGGCAACATGCAGGTCTCTAGCCCTCACTGGTGATTTTCAGGTCAGATTCAAAATTCCCAGAATGTAGTCAATCCACTGCAGTTGATGCTGCTTGGCTACTCTTTCTCATCTTGTCAGCTATGGCAGCTGATGGGGTAAAGGTGTCCACGTGAGCTGTTTCTGGGACTCCCCAATTGTGGATGGTTGGAGGGTGAGGGGAGGGCAGAGGAGCCCTCCCTCCTTCGGGGCACTCTGTAACAGGAGGGTTCTGATGCATAGAACCTGCCCTGTGGTGGTCTCGAGTGTTGCAGAAAAGCAGAGTTCAAGACTTCTGCGGCCAGCAGAACACTGTGCATAATATTTATCATTATTGCTTTCCTGCCAGCATCTCCTTGGGTCCTTAAAGGTATTTTGTTTTTGTTTTTTATTTGTTTTTTTATCTGGGTCTCACACGTCTCCAGCTAGCCTCAAACCTTATTCAACCAAGGATGCCTTTGAACTTGTGATCCTCCGCCTCCACTTCATCTGAACTTTTACTTCTCAGGCCTTCACCTCCTGGGCGCTAAGGTTACAGGTATGTGCACCACGCAGGTTTACACAATGCAGGGGTTTGAACCCAGGGTTCTGTGCACACTAGGCAAACTGTCCACTGAGCTGCCTCCATCTCAAGTCCCCTTAAAACATTTTTAAGTTAACAAAACCTGCACATAATATAAAGATATGAGAATGTCACGGAAATCGTTTCCAAAAGTCTCACTCCTTTTGCTCCCCTAGTCTGGGACGGCAGTTGAGGCAAGATCTCCAACAGGGAAAAGTTACAACTTTGTAAACTGGCCTGGCATGCCACTTCTCACTTGTCCAGCAGGTGGCAGTGTTCTCAAACATAAATGCTTATCAGGGACCTGGTAAGACTCTCTCAAGAATCCTGCAGTCTGTTTTCTTTCAGAAATCCAGAGCTGCTTTAAGAAATGTAAGAAAGAAAAAAAAAAAAAAAAAAAAATTAGGGTCTGAGGAAATTCTTGACTGTGTGGCCACAATGACTTCCTGTCACCTGCCAAGTTCAGTCAGCTACAAGCCAGTGAAGTAAGCAGAGGAGTTGCCCATGGTATCAGTATCTATCTATCTATCTATCTATCTATTTATTTCTTTATTTTGCCTGCATGTACATCTGTGTGAAGATGTCAGACCTCCTGTAACAGGAGCTAGAGACCATTGTGAGCTGCCATGTGGGTGTTGGGAATTGAACCCCTGTCCTCTGGAAGAGCAGCCACTGCTCTTAACTACTGAGACATCTCTCCAGCCCCCAGTATTTGACATTAGCAGCAAGGCCACGAGGAGGGCCAAAGAATGCTCAGGAAGACCCTGTTCTGAAGTACACTTCACAAAAAAACAATAGAATGGTTCCTATAAAGAAGGCTGGCATATGGCTCATCTGGTAAAGTTGCCTGCTGCTAACCCTGATGGTCTGAGTCAGATGCTACATGGTAGAAAGAGAGAACTGTCAACCAGCTGGGCCAGAACAGCAATCATAACAGTCAGTCTGTACAGCGTTGATGTCCTTTAAACAAAGGTTGTAAGCCAGCATTCAACAGAGATCCACGAATTCCTTTCCACCCTGTCTTCCATACCGCAGCCTCAGGAAGCTTCATTCATGGTAGGAGGAGGAAAGCTATAAGGGCCGAGAGGAGCTGACCCTAGTTTTCTGTGCATACTAGGCAAACTATCAACTTCACATAAAGGCTACTGTGCCGTGCGGTCGCTAACCTGTAACTCAGCCAGGATAATGGAAGCACTCAGGGAAAACATTACATCAAACTGTCATTACTAAGCTATTCCACTTGTTCTCACCACAAACAGCAGTAACGCTTTTCTCTAGAATCCACAGAAAAACACAACCAGCCAGAAAATTAAAGGAAGCCCAGGTCGGAGACATCATTTTCTGGCTAGCACAACAAAAGCCAACAGATCACATTTATGCCCTTTCATCCTGGACCACACAGCTACCAAGATGTTACAAGATACAAATAATCACTAATAACATTAGAAAGCTGTCACTATGCATCAAAGCACATAAGGGGGGATTCACTCATTACATGGGGCCCAAAAGGCTTAGATCTTCATGACTCTCAAAGCTGCCGTGCGCTCAAGGTATGACTTCTAAGCTCTCATCACTTTCTTTCAGTAGAGAGTTATCAGTGACAGAGTCTACAGAAGATGTCCAACTCAGAGAGTATAAACGTGTAAATGTGGTGATGCCTTCAGTAACCTAGGATGGACCTGGGCCCTGTATTTTATCCTCAGCAAAACACATACACACACACACACACACACACACACACACACAAAACACAGACACACACAGATACACACGCATAAACACACACACACACACAAACACGCACACACACATATATCTAATGCTTTCTTGAGTGGGAGGAAAAAAAGATGGAATTATCACTAATGTATCCAGAATCACACACACCTGCTCACCTTTCCTGTCTGTAGCGATCTGTGTTTAATAGCTTGGCTGTGGAAAATCACTGGAGTGTTTCATTTCTGCACACACAGAGATTACTTTTCCTTTATTAATGGCTGAGCATACCTGGTGGAGTGTCACACACTCAAATGTGAGTAGGAATGCAAGAAAGATTGAGAACAGCAGCTCCAGAGAACAACTCACAGCAGTCCCTTTGCTGTGTGTGTGTGTGGGGGGGGGGGGCATTTCTAAGTGACAGGTGAGAAAAACTACTCTCTGGTAACAGTTATATTATGATTGTTTTGCTGTCTTCCTGTCCCCCATACACACCTCAACATGGGGAAGGCGATGGAACCAGGGTCTTGGGTATGCTTGGCGAGCGCCCTACCGCTAAGCCAAATTCAAAACCTCATTTGCAAGTTGTGACCGAGTTGCTCTTGAGTATCATGTCTGGCTTCAACATTTTTTATTTAAAATGCTTACTCAAAATATTTGTACATATTTATGAAATACAATATGATGAATTCAAAATAAATGAAAACTTTTGCATGTATTCGTGTGTGTGTGTGTGTTGAGATGGCATTAAATGAAGATCACAGGACAACTTTCAGAAGTAGATCTTTCTGCCGTGTGGGCCTTAGGGATTAGACTTGGCTGCAGACGCCTCTACTGGCTGAGCCATCCTGCCGGCTCCTAATATCTCTTTTCAAAGCCGCCTTTCTTTTTTCCCATAGCATCTGAAAACATATACTCAAACAGATAGAGTTGTTTAGCTTTCCCTGTTTCACTTCGTTTTTCACTTTCTTGTCTCACAGAACAAGATAAACAAGCCTGCTTTCAGTCTTCTGACAAGTCATAAAGCAAACCGTAAGGTGCGGTTTTGTGAGCCTGGGCTAAGATGCAGACAGTGTCTGCTCTCACTCTACATAGAGGAGTGCTAAAGAGACTGGGATGGTAACAGGAGCTTGTCTTCCTAGACTCAGGAGCAGGGGGTTTTATTGTTATCGCTATTAGAGGGTTTTGATCAGTGGCTTTCAACCTTCCTAACGCTGCAACCCTTTAATACACTTCCTCATGGGTGACCCCCAACCATAAAGCTATTTTCATTGCTACTTCACAACTGAAATTTTGCTACTGTTATGAATTGTGATGTAAATATGTGATATGCGGGTGGTCTTAGGGGACCCCTGTGAAAAGGTCATTTGAACCCCAAAGGGTCATGACCCATAGGTTGAGAACCACTGGTTTAGATGAATACTTCTCTCTCCACTCTTGATTTCCATGGCTTTTGCATTTTGAGAGCGTGGGTGGGGAGAGCGGGAATGTGGAGGAAAAAAGAAAGGAGATGCAGACAGAAGGGCTGGAGATTCTCTAGCTTATTCTAGAGAATCTCTTTTGTACACGTCAAGTCATTATCTGGAACTGTGTGTTTTTAATGACAGTCTGAGGCTGTCAAAAGGTTCGTTTTCACACACAGAACCGCTCTCCTCAGTATCTAAACTAGTGATGTGCGTGGGGGTGTGCTTTGTCCTCTACTGAACTGAGTGTGCCAAGGAATTGGTCAGGACAGCTGAGGTAGGGTCCTGGGATGTCTCTGCTCTGCGAGGAAGGCTCTGCCTCAGCCTTAACTCATGTTAGAGTGGTTCTTCCTACTTCAGGGATTATCAATTTTTAAAGAAAGACGGGAGATGCCTGCCCCAGTTTGAGGAGTCCATCAGGAGAAGGGATGGAGGATGCCATTGGCAGCCTTGGAAAGATCAGTATCAGGAAGGACCTGGAGCTCATCCTGGCCAAGCCTCCCGAAACCGCAGTGCATGATGGGAATCTGCCTTTCCATTGTCCATGGTTCTTTGATGACAGAGAAAAGAAAAGCTGAAAAGAAACGAACTATTGTGTGACCTTGCTCAGAGGCTGGATTTCATTACAGTATATTTTATTATATTCTGTTATTTTTTTAAAGCAATGGACTCTAGCTATGCTGTTCCAGCGAGGCCCAAGCCTCTGGCTCAAGCATCCTCCTGCTCCAGCCTCTCAAGTAATAAGGGCATCCAGCCACAGCACCTAGCCAAAGGATGAATTGTAAATTCCCCAAAGAACTTCATAAATGAAGGAAACCAAGAAACACCAAGCGGGGTGAATAACGAAGTCTTCTATTGTGTTGAACACATTGGCAATAAAATAACTTACTTTGAGACTGTGTCCTCAGGCAATCTGCCCGCACACTAAGGGTGGTGTCATCCCTTGCCTCGTTAGATATGTTTTGGAACTCGTACAGCATGAGCACGTTCTCTTAAAACACATCTGTCATCTGTAGAAGATAATCTATGAGCTGGATATCCTGGGGGTGGGGGGGCTGCGGCAAATGGTTCCTCTGAAGCTTCCGTGTGGCATCACATGCCTGCCCCTGAGTTAGACGGCGAACTCCTGGAGGCAAGGACCATCTCTCTGGGAGTCATCTTTGTACCTGCAATACTTGTCAAGTGTGTTATTGATATTCATTGAAAGAGTAAATAAGAGAAGATGGGTGGTGGTGGTACATGCCTTCAACCCAAGCACTCTGGAGGCAGGAGCAGGTGGGGCTCTGTGAGTTCAAGGCCACCCTGGACTACATAAGAAGTTCCAGGACAGCCAGATTTACATAATAGAAAGAAAGGAAGGAAGGAAGGAAGAAGGGAAGGAAGGAAGGAAGGAAGGAAGGAAGGAAGGAAGGAAGGAAGGAAGAAGGGAAGGAAGAAAGGAAGGAAGGAAGGAGGGAGGGAGGGAGGGAGGGAGGAAGGGCGACTAAACTTACGAAGTAGATTTTCCTTCCAAATTGTTATTCCAATCATGAGTCTGTTGAGTAAACTGGGGCCCTCAGATCACGGGATGTTGACTCTAACAGTCAGCATCAGAACAAGCCTTAGGGATTACGACTGAAATTATTCATGTATTTTTAGATCATTTTAAAACCTATAATAGTCCATGAGTAAGAGGAGTCACTTTTACCTGAACACCATGCTGACTGATACGAGCTGTGAGGAAGGGAGGTGGCTGGTGCCTGGGAAGTTAGTACAGGAAGTGCGCTGGTTTTCGGCCGGAAACAAAGCAATGGCGACGTCCCATCTGATAGGCTTCCTTCGGCCACAAGCGGGGGAAACATCAGCACCTCTGTTTCCAGGATTATAAAACACCAGGTGTCGGATTAATCGTTCCACAAAGATTTTATTCAACCACCAAGACAAATCTCATAATTGAGTCACGGATAACAGGCATAGCATTCGTGTTGTATATCCCGGTCCCTTTAATGGCAAAGAAATTGGCAACGTATTTCTAGGACTCTAATTCCACTGCGAGCTGATGAGCCACAGCCCTTTCCATGACGTACTTGCCAGAAGTGTTTTCAGTTCATTCAGCCTTCGCCTCGGTGGCGGTGGAAAGTGCTGGATCCACTGAGTACACTCCCATCTGCGGTCAAAGTCCACGCATCAGAAGCACAGGATAATCAGGGACCCAGTGCTTTTTCTCCTATCAGTTATACCCTTACGGTATTTAATTCACTAGGTGTGAGTTGCTAACTCCATTATTGCTGCTTTGTGTCTCTTTCCAGCTATTCTCAGTTTTATCCACATTCATTATCCCAGGACTCGGGAGGTAAAGGTGGGAATGCCAGAGGTCAAAGGTCATCTCCTGCTGTGTAATGAGTTGGAGACCAGTCTGGGATACATGAAATCCTGTCGTGAAAGGGTCAGGGAAGGGAGGGGTTGGGGGTGGAAGAGATCTTTAATGGGTTCATTAACTGAAAAATTGACAAATATAAAAGTAGAAGAACAGGTTCATCTATATATAGATATATATAGATATTATATATATTTATATATATTATATATATTATAATGTATATCATTATATATGGATACATATAATGAAACACTCCATAGCCATCCAACCGTGACACATGGATCTATTTAGCTGCATCTAGACTACATATTTTAATTTTTAAAAATCAGCTCACAAAAGTTTAGCACGATCCCATTTCTACTTGTGTTTCTAAAAGCATGGAGGATTGCCCGGAGAAATAACCATCATGATACAGATAAATGTTACGTGGTGCTGAAACATTTGGGTAAGTCTTCTCTTTAATTTTCCTTAGCTAAAGCTCACGGATTTTAAAATAAGTTTGCATTAATACTACAATGAAACTTTAAAGAATGAAATGAAGACAGAGAAGGTCCTGTAAGGAACTTGGACTAGAGGCATCTCAGAATTAACCATTAGTTCACCAGGCACTCAGAAACACTATGCAAATGTGTATTGTTTGGCTGCTGTGTGCGCAGATCTTTTATATGTCCCGGGGGGGGGGGGGATTTATATATATGGGTAGCAAATTCTTGCCTGTCAAGGAACTTAATCTCAACAAGAACTGAGAACCACATATAAACCATCAGAATGAAGCCAAAGGAGGAATGACTTGGCTAAAGTACCAACGGGATGCTGTGGGTAGACTGACAGACAGCTGACAGCGAATGACGGAACAGAGTGCCAGGATGAACGTGGCCCATCCCCCACTGCTATGTTCTGGGTGTGGGATAGCCTCCCCCAAGTGACCCGCTTTGGTCCCTGCTGGTGGAACTGTTGGGGAGGTAATCAGATTCTGAGGGCACAGACCTCATCGGCAGATCCACCTGCTGTTCCCACTGATAGCATGCCTTGCCTCTTCTCAGGCCCCACAGCAGTGGAGCGAGTTGACCGTGAAGTAATACCCTGAAACTGTGCAGTGAGTTACATCTTTGACCTTTTCAAGTTGCTTCCTCAGGCATTTGGTCACAGGGACAGATAGGGACTAACAACCACCGAAGAGACCAGATCCTTTGGACAGAGACTTTAGCACCACGCACGAACCAAGCCGAGGGTCTCTGAAGGCAGACTTAAATGGTTTTTCACCTCGCGTCATCTACCAGCTTCATGTTCTGGCTCTTGAACGGCTTTAGAGGCAAAGTAATCGAAGCAGGCCGTGCATGTGCCGATGTCTAGTGTTGTGTGGTCATCAGGACACACTGGATTTCATAGATGAATTATAAGGTGTTGTGTGCTGTTCAGTGACGAAATGGTTTGCCATTGCTTGGATCGGTACTCCTAATGATCCACGCTGTGTGCACTGGAAGTGGCTGGGCAATGGCCAGTGGAAAATGGAAAACTATCGTCAGAGCAATATAGCCTGGCCTCCAACTCCCAGGGAGCAGGGAAATGAAGACTTTCTAAGGACTCCGTCTGGGAACCGTTCGGGTGCCCAGTGGATGAGAGAGAATCAGTGACAAGGGACAGCGGCTCTCGTCACTGAGTTACACCACAGTCATCCGGCAGGAGCCAACTGTTCCTCAGTAACACACTCTTCCGTCTCTCCCCGAGTACTCGAGTGTTTTTCAGGAGACACAAACATTTTCTGCTCAGTTTTGGACCCTGCGGCAAATTTTTTTCTATCCCTGAGCTCAACTGAATAGTCAAAAAGAAGATGCAAAAGGAGTAGATAATAATCACAACCAATTAAAATATCCGGGGTGGCGGTGATGGTGGACGCTCCCCTGGGCATGAGCACGTGCAGGGGTTAACTGGTGAGTGTATCAGAATGCCAGTGGTGCTATATGAACAGGAAATAATCTCAGCTCTGTCCCACCCCCAGCCTGCATTACTGGTTTCCTTTAAGAGGCGAGGAGCTCTCGTTTTTCCAAAGCTAAGTTGTACACATTCTGTGACGACACATCGGGACCGGGCTCATTTCCTGGGTGCGTGCAATACTAGGGAGAACTGTCACCGCTTATTAAGGACCTAATTTCCTGCTCGTGGGACACAACGAAGTCCAACGAAAGCATGGAAGGGGGGCTGAGGAAGACTCAGTTTAAAGTACTTGCCAAGCAATCGTGAGGACCTGAGGTTTGAACCCCGGAACCCACATTACAAAAAAGCCATAGTACCGCACAAGATGTAACCTTAGTGCTGGTGGGGCGGAGGCGAGTAGATCCCATAGATGTCATTGGCAAGCCATCCCAGCCAATCTGTGAGCTCTGGACTCTGTGAAAGACATTGTCTTAAAAACACAAGAGTAATAGAGAAAGATACCGACGTCAGCCTCTGACCCCATGCACACCTGCACATACGCACATACACGGGGTTTGCCGGGGAGAGTATGAACGAAAGAGCGGTAAGCTTTGTGAGCCCAAGGCCCCTCAGAATGCATCACATTCTTCACACACTAACCATAGCCTGTTCCTTCTGCTTACTGAGCAGCCCGGTTCCTTCCGCAAGCTGCTGAGGGAGTGGTGCACTGGCAGCTCCTCCGTTTCTGTACGGTTTAACCTGCCCTGTGATGTGCAAGCAACACCAGAACATTCTCTATGCACTGGTGAATTCGTGGAGGAGGTTATTCGCAGACTGGATTGTTTTCTCGCTGAATTGCCATGTAATTCCATCAGTGATTCAGTGATTACTTTTCAAATGGAAATAATTTGTCTATTTTCTTATTTGTTCTGTCTTGCCGTCCCGAGCACCAAGCCCAGGGCCTTCCCATCTAAGGCAAGTGCTCTACTATTGTGCTTACACCTTCAGCTTGGATTTTATTTATTTATTTTACTTTCTTGTGTGTATATGTGTGTGTATTTGCATGTGCATGTTCTTGCAGGGTACACATGTGTTCAGGTGTGCTGAATAGTTTTATGCCAACTTGACACAAGCTAAAGTCATCTGAAAGGAGGGAACCTCAATCAAGAAAATGATTCCAAGCCGGGTGATGGTGGTGCACGCCTTTAATCCCAGCACTCAGGAGGCAGAGGCAGGCAGATCTCTGTGAGTTCAAGGCCAGCCTGGGCTAAAGAGTGAGTTTCAGGACAGCCAGAGCTATAACAGAGAAATTCTGTATCAAAAACCAGAAGAAAGAAAGAAAGAAAGAAAGGAAGGAAAGAAAGAAAGAAAGAGAGAGAGAAAGAAAAAGTAAGATTGGGCTGCAGGCAAGCCTGTTGGGATTTTCTTAATTAGTGATTGATGGGGGGTGGGGAGCAGCTCACTATGGGTGGTACCATCCCTGAGCTGGTGGTCCTGGGCCATTGTTCTTCCTCTCCAGGTCTCTTCAGTTAAAGTGTTGCTTACATTTGTCATTCATGTCTAGAATAAATCCTAGCAGGTCTATGGCTTCAGACCTTCTAACTTTACCCAAGTTTATCAACCTTCTGCTTTGACCAGGCAGAGGGATGGGTTAGAAAAGACTCCAGGGTGCCATTGTGGTGTTTGCACTAAGCAATATATCCACCTAGAGTCTATTCTAAGGGACATAGAGATGAGGTTCCCTCTAGGAGGTGCTGCAAAAGGGGTTCACACTAAAGCATGCATGGGAGGGGTTCCCTCTAAGGGCAGACTTTGTGGGAGTTTGATTTATATTTTAAAGATCTCCTCAATTTTAATCTATTTAAAGATAGTTTTAAGAATATAGATTCAAACTGGGCAGTGGTGGCACACGCCTTTAATCCCATCAATCAGGAGGCAGAGGCAGGTGGATCTCTGTGAGTTCTAGGCCAGCCTGGTTTACAGAGTGAGTTCCAGGACAGCCAGAGTTACAACAAAGAAACCTGTCTTGAAAAACTAAAACAACAACAACAAAAGGATTTATTTAGTTCCTGTTTACAACAATTATTTTAGGTGGTGTTCCACTAGAGAATACAGACACGGTGTCTGAGTCATTTCAGTTATCCCATTAAATATCTGGTGAAAGCTCAAACGTAAGAAAGTTCTTCTCTAAAGTTCTGAGTACAAAGGGAAAGATGACTAAGAAGCAGATTTAAACAAGAAAGATGACTGCACACAGAACAGGCAAGGAAAGACTTATTTATAGACCGCATCCTGGTGGATTTCTGAAAGGATCCTCTTACCCACCTCAACTCTGACGTCATTGCATTATCCGAGGCATCCATCATCGAGCTTCACATCCTTACAGACATCCTCTGGTGAACCGAGAAACTGATGATGTGATTAGAGATTACCCCGATGTCATCCAGGGGAAGGCAGGCACACTGTCTGATGCGGGAAACAAAGAGAGGTGGGTAGGGATTTAAACTGTGGCAGTTTAAAGCTTTGACTTGAATCTTAAGGAGAGGAAATTGGGATTGCTCTTTGAGTGCTTAATTCGTAGGGATTTCTTTTTTCTTTAGTCAGAGGCGAGGGCAATCATTTTTCCCAGCTTGAATTCCTCACTCACCCTCCATTAGTGCCTTTGAACTCTCCTCATTTGTTTGTTTCCTTGGGCTGCCCTAACAAAACACTGCCAGCTGGGTGCTGGGCAGCATGGAGGTATACTCTCTCTGGGTCTAGAAGCCTGAAGTCTGAAATCCAAGTCAGTGCTCCCTTGAGGGCTCCAGAGAGAGTCCTCATCACCCTTGTCACTCCTTGACACCCCCTGGCATCCTGCCTCTCTCTGCCTGGTTGTCACATGTAGTTGTTAGACTGCTGTGGAGGCTCACCAAGGAAGAGACAGGAGGCATATTCATACGTGGAAGCCCTGCCAGAGGGAACCACTATCCTGGCTAGCGCCATACTGGACAGTGAAACCTCAAGCATCTGAACTGAGGTGTTTTTATTGATCCAGAATTCCACAGGTGTTCTACTGACAGCACGTGCAGGTAATATGCCATCAAACATCCCCCACATAAATTCAACACCTGCAGTCAAGACAAAACGCCAAGGC
This sequence comes from Cricetomys ansorgei, assembly GCA_026225945.1. Classification (NCBI taxonomy): domain Eukaryota; kingdom Metazoa; phylum Chordata; class Mammalia; order Rodentia; family Nesomyidae; genus Cricetomys; species Cricetomys ansorgei. The sequence goes on along the minus strand of JAMJFZ010003624.1, from coordinate 9,028,515 downwards.
CTAGGGAGCCCCTCGCCCAACAGTGCTCAAAACAATTACCTTACAGATAACTAAAAAAAAACTTCTACAATAGTCAGAGGCCTTCCATTTCTATGTGTTGCTTTCAGTTACTGAAAAGAGTCTTTTTGCATAGAAGCAACAGAACCAAGTCAGTGTGAGAAATTCATCAGGACTTTTAGTGAGAGGCAGCTCATGAGTGGAAGGAGCCAGCACTGGGCTTGATTATTTTCTGGGGCAGGATAAGGGGAGTCTGCAGGTTGGGGGGGAAAAAACCGGGGGGCGGGGGGGAGTCGGGAGAAACTGGGGTGCATCATGAGCTACTGCAACTGCAGTGCGCAGGGGTGCCCAAGATTTTGCCTGCTCGCTGTCCTCCCATAGTGTTTCTCAGAGCCTCAGAGCTTCAGTTCCCTCTTGTCAGGGCACCAGAGTCTGGATCCGGGTCTCATCCTAACCGGGCACCACACCTGCAAGGATTCTTTCTCCGAACAAGGTTGCATTCTGTACTACCAGTGGTGTTTCCAAGTTGATGCGACGTTGTTGCGGGGGTAGGGGTTGGGGGGGATGTCACTGCCCTCTTAGACCATCTCTCATGGGCAATGACAGAAAGCCAAAGTCAAAATACTCCTTTTGGGACAACCCACCCCTCGGACCCCCACCAACACACGCAAGTGGAAGTCTAACACGGGCATAAAACAAATTGGTAGAAGGTAAGCCATGCATCCTTATCGACAACCGAAAGTCCCTGGACATAACAAATGATGAGCTTTGTGCAACTCAGAACTGTTAAGTAAGAAGCTGCGGGTGAAGCACGGTTGGGATGCCGATAAGCAGAGACAGCTGCAGAGGTGATTCTCTTTCTCAGGACACGCACATCAAAGGTTTTATTATAAATGGCCAGAGAGAGCATGCTTAACAAGACAGGGATATCGATCAGGAAATAATTGTTTGCTGGGAGCAGGCACTTGTTTCAATGTGTAATTAAGATAGTGTCAGTTGATAACTACTCCGGGGAGAATCACTCTTCCAGCTCAATGTCGTCGTTAATCTGGCGTCATGGCAACAGGCCGGCCTTGGATTCTCTCTCTGGAACTTTGTTTTATTAATGTGTCTCCTGTTCACAAGTTACAGCTTGCTCCTTCCGAGGCTGCTCCCAAGTGATGAGGCGGAAACAGAGTGAGCTGGTGTTTATCTAGCGAGACTCCAAGAAAAGCAAAAACAATCCACACCCACCCACAAGCTGCGTGTGAAGGTGACCTTCCTCCTTAACCAGCTCCGCATGTCCTGGGGTCTCTTGCCACTTTAGCAGAGCATACCTAGAGCATACCTAGACTCTCAGAGCCCACCTGATACCAAACCCGACTGTCAGTAGGGTGCCCAGGGCATCTGCAATTATACTGAAACTCAAGAAGTACTGCCAAATATAGACTTCCCTTGGAGCCTCTGTCAATGGCTGCCTACAGGGGTTTCCACATAGGAAACATCTTTTTTTTTTTTTTTCTTCCTTTCTTTTTTTCCCATTAGCCATGGTGGTTTAAGATTTCAATGGGAAGTGCAAGACAGCCACCCTTTATCCAGAGAAGCTGTGGGAATGCAGCCCACCCAGTTACCCTTGAGATTCTACCGTCCTGCGTCAGAGGAAGCCATTCTTGAAACACCTAGAAACTGACACACACAAGCAATTTTGCCCCATGTAGCCAAGGCAAAGGACGATGCCAATATGTTATTCGTCACAGCAATGAAGTTCTTGTCTAAACCTTGACCTCGTGATCACGATTAAAATATATTGCTCCGCTAGAAAGCCGAGTCAGAAGGTCTTCCTTCAGTCCTAGCGGGCATGGGGTCCCTGAAGCCAAATTTCTACCATGAAAGTGACAGAGACCACCCAGATACTTTCGTTCTAAAAATTCTGAGATATCTCCAGCTCAAATGTGGGCGCTTTCGGCTTCCGAGGAAGAATGTGGGTAGGTTAACGGTAAGGAAGGGACTCTTCAGGGTGAGCAGCAGCCTCACTGGGTCACCCAAGAACACAACATTTCCTGGGTTAGAGGGAACCATCTTGGCTTAGCTGGGAAGGCACACATGGTAAGGGAACCTGTGTCAGACACCCCTTACAATCCCATGAACGGGCTGATTTACCCGACGCACAGTGGGAGGGGGGAGCCACCTTGGGGGCGAGACCCGGGAGGCTGCTCCTGCCTGCGGCACAGAAGGCTGATCTAAAATAGGATTCCCTCCAGCAAGCTTAGAGGTTTGCAATTTCCGGGAAAGGAAACAAACGACAACTGGATGAGATACAAATTCAAGCGGGGAGGAAACATTTGGAGACAAAAGAAGAATGCCTTTCAGCACTCCAGATGGTTCTCTGATAGCTATGGCAACCCAACCTGCAAGTATTTGTAAATATTGAGAACATTTTGTATTCCTAATTTGGGAGTGGAATGTGAAACAAAATCTTAGGCAACAGGTCTAAAGATGATCAATGGGCAGTCTACCTTAATGGGAGTGTAACAGTATCTAAGGCCAAACATGCCCAGCATTCAGGGGGCAGAGGCCAACAGATCTCTAGGAGTTTGAGGCTAGAGTGATCTACACAGTAAGTTCCAGACCAGCCAGGGTCACATAGTGTGACCCTGCCTTAAATACAATAACAATAAAATAAACTAAAAATTTTAAAGCCATGTAAGAGAAATCATGAAATTTCTAATGTAAAAGAAATTAATTATAGAGTTTGGTAAATTATATCAATATAGACAGAGAGGTGGGACTGGGCAGTGGCTCAATAGATAACGTTTTGACAGACCAGCATGAGGACCTGCGTTTGAAACCCTAGAACCCACATAAAAAACCAGGTGTGGCGGTGTGTGCTTGGGATCCTAATACTGGGGAGAGTAGGATTGGCAGAGTCCAGAGGCTTGCTTGCTCACCATTCTCACTAAAATTGGTGAGCTCCAGGCTCAGCGAAGAGTGTCTTGAAGAAGACACCTAGCTGTGAACTCTGGTCTCCACAGCAACAGGAAGGCATGTGCACACACATACACACAGACGCACACATACCAGTTGTCAAAGTGACTGAAGTTTTGGGGCTTTCTTTGCCAAAAATGCTGCCTTTAGATCTCCCAAGTCTAAGGTCTATCCCTGATGGAAAACATCAATTTCCCCCTTATGAAACAATTACCGGGAATTCTATTATAATGAACAAGCTCTTTATGAACTGTCTCTGCCGAGGGGAAACATTACACACGGCTGCAGCAGAGTTTTTAAAATAGTAACTAAAATTCAGAATTGGCTAGAGAGTCCTTCCATAGTGAGCTCCCAGGGGAGGAAAAACTAAATGAATTAGATGAAGCCCAGGTGGTTTTGCCAACTGGAAAAGATACACAATCAAAAACTCCATTCAGCCTCAGCAGAAAGGTCTTATCGGATAGTTCTAGCCACCTCTTGAGCTGCAAACCTTCAGGAGATGAACTCTTGGGGTCTTAGATGTGTACTAACTTCTCCAGAGGGTACTCAGTAGGCATCAGAGGGTCAAAGTCTCATCTTCGACTACGGCAACTGCTGAACACCAAGTAGTAACTGTACTCAAAGCCCTCCGGTAACATTTCTACTAGTTCTCACTCTTTTCAAATGTGCCTCTTGAATCCCTTTATATTTAGATCTTTTGAAAACCGAGATGTTTGAAATTTGCCTCAATGTGTTTTCTTAAATATTAGGAATATCACTGATGTTGACTTCTTTGAAACCTGTGCACCCAGTGATATACTGATGCGCACTCATACAGGATCTCTGAAGCACCCCTCTCTGGGAGGGCTTACCCTTCATTACTACTTCTGTTTATCTACACTCATTCAGTTTATGAAAGTGATTAGTTCTTCATGCTAGTAACCTTCAAGACTGGTGCTTTATCTGTAATGTTTTATTTTATATAAATATATAGCATATATTTATAGATATTATTTATACATAAAATATACATTTATATTTTTTATGTGAGCGTATGCGCTCATGCCCCTTGGAGCTGAAGGTAAGGATGCTGGTGACTCTTATGACAAGGATCTAAACTCCAGTCTTCCTGGCTGGGCTCTTAACTTCTGAGCCATCTCTCCCGACCCAAGAGAAATAGTTTGAAAATTAGCAAAGTGTCTGAGAAACGTTCACCTTCTGTAATGAGAAGAAATATGCAAGTTGTATTGAACCCAAACCACAGCTCAGAGGGAGTTTCAGATTGTTTATTCTCGGTCAAATGTGAGTGAATGCGGCCTGGTACATGGATTCAGATCACCCCAAATGACATATTACAACATGAAAACAGTTGGTTGAACTTTGTATAGTCACAGAACAAAAAGGAAGACCCTAAATCAAGACATTTATCAAATGCATTGGTGGGAATCACAGATAAAGGATTATAGAAAAATAGGGAAGTCTCCTCTGTACATCCCAGGTGCCCTCTGGGGACCACCTTAACTTGGGAGTTACTGGAAGCTAGTGGTCACTAAGTTAACACATTTCTAAAGTTTTATCTGACAGTCAAAAGACCTGAGTCAGACATAGCAACGAGCCATGTGGCTTATTTTGTCCTGGGAACTTGAGCGTAAGTACGCTAGACCAGCAGCCCACCCAAATGTACACAGACAGGTGCGTTTCATTCGGTCCTCCTTATCGCCTGACTTTCAAATCTCAGCACTGATTTTCTCATTAGCCAAGTGCTTTGTGTTTTGATGAGTCTGACTTCCTTACATTCGTTACACTGAAAGATCAGTCTCCTCAAGCTTGTCTCCTCCTAGCTTTCTGGAGCTGTATTCCAGATGTTTCCACCGCGCTGAATCGAGCACTCTGTGGAGTCTCGCTCTTTCTAAGTGCATCTATATCAATGACCTGAGGTGACGCAGTATTCATTCAAGTGTGAGGAAGAGCTTCCGATTACAGGCTGCGTCGGAGACAGAACTCTAACTTCGTTTCATTGAAAAGAATCGAGGAAATTAAAAGCTTTACTCTGTAGATGTAGCCAGAAAAACCTTCGTTAACGGGGAAACGTTAAGTGATAACATTTAATTAGTGTGGGTTCTAAATAGCGCACTGTCTGGGTTTACGCAGGCGCAGACTCGGGTTTCTGTGTAACTGCTGCGGGTTCCTTTCGCAGCTCTTCCTGAATGGGACAGTGATGTGGATATCTTTCGGAGATGTTCTGTTTGCCTGAGAAATGGGTTTTATTTCGGCTCTTGCTATCTCAGAGAGCTGGTTCTCAGGATAGAGGGGCCATAGGGATGGTGCTGAGAAGCCTGCTGGTAGCCATTCATGGGTCCGGCATGTGAAGGCCAATTTGAGCGTGGCTGGGGCTCCACTCAAGACTGTGACTAAGCAAACAAGGGCATGCTCACTCAGACCCTCAGCGGGGATTCAGCGGCAGGTCCGTGTGCTTACTACTTTTATGTCAACTTGACATGAGCTAAGGTCATCTAGGAAGAGGGACCCCAGCTGAGAAAATGCCTCTGTCAAATTGGCCCGAGGGCAAGCCTGTGGTGCATTTTCTTGATTGATGATTGATAGCAGAGGCCCTAGTCTGCTGTGGGCCATGCCACCCCTGGGCTGCTGGTCCTGGGTGTTGTAAGATATAAGCAGGCTTAGTGAGCCAAGATGAGCAAGCCAGGAAGCATCGTTCCTCCATGGCTTCTGCTTCAGTCCCTGCCTTGGCTTCCATCAGTGCGGGACTCCAGTCAAAACATGTGAGCCAAATAAACCCTTTTCTCCCCAACCTGCTTTTGGCCGGAGTATTTTATCCCAGCAATAGAAACCAAACTGGAGCCCTCTGGTCACCATGCACTATGGGCTAGGGACAAGGAAGAATACATACTCAGTGGCCTCATGCAGCTAGTCAGTGCTCTCAAGAAACACAGCACAGAATGTTCTTTCTCAGGATGCTGTGTGGCCTTCTGCAGATTCTCCCTGGGGACAACCTTCCCAGGTCCCTGAAGGCTCTCAGCATCACAGGCTGTTTATCACCACAAAGGCCATGGTGCTGGCAAGGCTCACCAGCCTGGAGAGCCCACGAAGGATTGGTTTTCTGTTAGCAGAGGGCCCGGTGAAGTTACCAACCTTGCACACAGAAACCCCTATTTTAATGAATTATCAATAAATTGTGTTGGGGTTAGGGCGTTTCAAGAAAGGAATATTTTGTCATTTAATAATAAAGGCAGCAAGCTGCTTTTGGTTTCTTTTTGCACCTTTCCTTTCAAAAGCCAACTTCTACATGGCCTCTGAGATAAAATGAGATTACCAAAGACCCAGCTGATGGCTTCTCTGAGAAAGGGGTGCTAATAGTGACTGCCTCTGACGTGTGTCAAGAAGGGTACTTGGGAGGTCTTGTAAGCTTTGGGGTACAGTGGGTCTACCTGCCCCGCGTCCCATGTTGAAGAATCGAATGCTTCTAGAGACGCAGGTGACTCAGTCTGGCATAAGCAATGTGGTTAAATCAGAGCTCAGTCCTGCCTCTGGTTCCAGCCTGTGCCCCGCGCCCATTGCGTGGCCTGTTCTCAAAGTTCAGGTCTTGCTTGGGGAACCCGATTCATCCATTCTGTGCTCTGTCTATTCCATACAGGCAGACTGTGCTCTGAGCTGGTCCTAGACAGAATTAGGCAACTATGCAGTTTATCTATTTTTTTCTATAGGAGGGTAATTAATGGCCCTGGGCATCTAGGAAAGCAGTCTCCAATTAAGGCACATCCCTGTACCCCAAAGTTTGTCCTGGAACACCCCCACCCCTGAGCAAACTTTCTTATTATACACTTGTGCAAACGTTTAGCCAGTGGCTTCATTGATAGCTTGCTGCCTGTCCAGGGGGCTTTAAACAGAGCATTCACCTGGAACATAGTCCTCTCGAGAACCTCATACTCTTTTCCTTTCTTTTATTATTTATTTGTTTCTTTTTTTTTTTTCTTTTTTCAAGACAGGGTTTCTCTGTTGTAATTCTGGCTGTCTTGGAACTCACTCTGTAGACGAGGCTGGCCTCAGACTCACAGAGATCTGCCTGCCTCTGCCTCCCAAATGCTGAGATTAAAGGCATGAGCCACCACCCCACAGCTGAAAATCTTATATTCTTTTGCACTCATTCTCTGATAATTTTATACATGTATAAAACAGATTTTGATCATATCTAGCCTCTGCTCCCCTGCAACTCTATCTTGACCCCCCAACACATGACTCTTCCGACTTCATGTCGTGTTTTATGTATACCATACACACACACACACATCCTATTGAGTCCCATTAGAAACACTTCATATTTTTATGACACTCTCTCATTTAATCCAAACTAACCTGCCACTTTTATATTATGTCATAAGTATGGTCAATACTTTATGTGGCCAAGTTAACTCTTGCTGTAGGTGTTAACTCATTAACTAGTTGACTCTGTGTGCTTGAACCTTTAAGAAAATCAGGGAACTGTTATAGTTTAAATATGAAATGTCCCCCAGAAGCTCATAGGTAGAACGCTTGGCTTACTAGCTGATATTGCTACCGTGGGAGGTGTGAGAACTTCAGGAGGCACGGCCTCATTAGAAGAAGTGGGTCCCTTTACACGTCTTTGAAGGGCACAGTGGTCTCTGGTTGCTTCCTCTTTTTCTCCCTGCTTCCTGTCTACCATGTGGTGAACAGTATCTTACTCCACACGATGCTACCGTCATGATGTTTAGCCTCACCATGGGCCTAGAAGCAATGGGACCCGAAATCAGAACTGAGATTCTGAAGCCAGGGGTCAGAACAAGTCCTTTCTCCCCTCCATTGATTGAGTTAGCACTGAGACAAGCAATGCAGGTGCTAGAGAGTTACTGCCTCCTCCTGCACGTTGTTTAAAGAAGGAACGGGAAGAGCATAACTGTGGCAACTTCAGCGAAGGGCAACATTCCAGTCCGGTGGGCTTCGCTGTCCTTCACATCACACACAGGTAGCCGCTCGCTTTCCCTGTGCACCGGTGGACTTGATTGCATCTGAATCTTTAAAGCAGGCTTCATTCTCTAATACTCAGAAACCTGGGTGGCGGGCGGGCGTGGGGGGGGGGGGGGGGTGGGAGGGGACTCATCTTTTTGGCGGGTTGGGAGCACTGAGATGAAGGTCGTGGCTCCATCCTGTTCATCCGACTTTCTATCTTAGTGTTGACAGAGTCTTTGCCCTAGCACACAGGCCATTTCTTCCTTCCTTCGCTGCTGAGCGCACTCCCCGGGAGCAAAGTCCGGAGTCCACATCAGAGACTTTGATTCTTATTATGTGTCCCAGTCCTCTAATCAAGCCTTTTTTCTCTCTCCGATTTCCTCCCGCCCGACTCTCTGAGTCTTCACTCTGTGCCGTTTGTCTTCACACACAAAGGAAGTTCAGATGTGAAGAGGGAAATGGACGATAATCACCACGGAGGACCCATTAGAAAAGAAGCCTCTCTGCCTATTCATCTGCTCATACAGAGGTGTCTCTCCTGCCGTGTTCTGCTGCAGAGAGGGGCGATTCAGCTATAATTTCCCGTGATTACCCCTCTGATTGGAGAGTCTTTCCCCGGCTTCTCTTGGGTATTTTGAGCGTATAAACAGACTGCCTACAAGTAAACCCCATCCATCAAACCCTGCATCCCCCTTGATGGAGGTCCTACTCTGCAGGCAAGCACTGTCTTCCGTCAAAATGACAAGAAAAGAAATTTCACAGTTGAGACCAGTTTAGGAAAAATCTTTGTCTGTGAAATTTGTTCTGAGCCATATGTAATTCCTTCCCTGGGAATGGTGAGTAAAATTAAGTGGGTAAATAGGAAACAGAGGCATTGAACTATCAGCCACATTCAAAGCCAGCTTTAATGAGTGCTCTGGGTGATACTGAAGAGACTCAAGCCAGGCTGAGGGGACTCACACGGAGCTGACTCTTACCGTGACTATTCACTCTGAAGCCCTGAATGGGGTTCAAGGGTCTGTGAACTCTTGGGCAATCTGGGGACATTTTGACTATATTGGATTTCTGGCCCATGATCCCCAGGTTGTCAAGGAGTCGAAGGGTTACCACCTCAAGAAGATTCTCTCAGGGAAATGGAGAGCTTGGCTATGACTATTTTCATCGGTAGCTTTGTGTTTATGCGATCCAAGATGTGCCTTTGAAACAGAGACAAGGCAGGCCTGTCTGGACAGCTAACAGCCAAACTGGAGAGAAAAATGAAGAATAGCTGAGAGTTGGATTTCGACAATTCCCCGGTGCTAAGAATGAGGCATCTCAGTGACTTAATAAAACAAAGTTTACTTCACACCGTGACCATTGTGGACATTCCTAGTCAGTAGGCAGCCTTCTCTGAGGTCATGCGGAGACTCGGGCTTCTTGCATCCCCCCGGCTCTGACTGCTGATGACCTTGGAGCTCCCTGTCAGAATTCCCATATTTAAACAAAACATACGATCCTTCGTATGATAGAAACTGTCACTTCTATTCATACTCCTCCAGTCAGAATACAGTCACATGACCAATGCTCCAGTAAGGAAGGTTGGAAAGTTAGTCTTTACACCCAGGAGACAGACGAGCTCATACCCTACCTGCTTCAATGAAATGACAATCCCAGCATTCAGGAAGCAGAGGAAGGTGGTGTAGGGTAATAGGCCAAGGGAAAATCGCCCTGCCCCTGGCCCTCTTCCCCAGGCCAAGACTTAGAAATCCAGGAGTCAGGACTTGAAATTCCCACCAATCCCCAAACCCAACACTTGAAAATTTCCACCAATCTCCACCCTGGATATTGCCACTCTGGAAATTCCTTTGACTTGGTGGAGACAGGTCAAACAATGTTTCCATTTGCCCATTACTTCTTGCATCAAGGTACCTTCCACCAGCTCACTGCGCCCGCCCCAGTAACCCTATATAAGTCTTCCTCCTGCTCAGCCCTCTTTTACTTCTCTTCCTGGGCAGAGGCAGCATGTGTGTCTCTCTCTCATGAGTCTCTAGTGTGAGTTTTTGTTGCGTTGTGTGACTCTGTGGTATTCTTAGGCTCCCTACTGCCGGGATGCTCTTGAGTCAGAGAAAGTCTATGAGTTTGAGGGCAGCCTGGTCTATACAGTGAGATGCATTGTTTGGCCAACCAGGTACAGAGTGAGACCTTGTCTCAAATAAAAACAATAGCAAATACGTTACCAATAACCTCTTTGAGTTTCTTTCCCAAAAGTTTTAAAAACTTGTTTAGTGTGTTTGTGTGTGTGTGTGTGCGCGTGCGTGCATGTAGGTTAGAGAGTAAGTTTTTCGAGTCGGTTCCACCATGTGAGTTCCAGGGATCAAATTCAGCAATCAGACTTAGTGGCAATCACTTTGCCTGCTGAGCCGTCTCGCCAGCCCCTTTCTCAAACATGGAAAGGCTCTATGGCTAAGAAATCAGATTTCTACAAATCGTGTCTGTGTGAGGTGTGTCAGATCCTTACTAACCCTGCTGGAAACGTCCTGGGATGAAGACATGTGTTCTTGGAGGCTTGTGGAAAATACATGTCTGCTCCCCACTTCCCAGCCAGAGATGGTCAGTGCGCACACTGTAATTCTCCCTCTGCTCTGCATAACCTACATCACTACTGCAGAGCTCTGGCGGCTCCCAGGATTCCAGAACAGTTTAGTTCAGGGCTGGGGTCTGCAGCACACAGAAACATTGTTTCCTTTGGGTAGTGAAGGCAGGGACCACCCAGGAAAGCCAATACATCAGATCTTCAAGATGCCAACATCCTGCATATATTTATTCTCATCTGGGATTGTGAAAGCAAAGGGTTTTCTGTTCCCGTGCTACAAAGTGTTGTTAAAAACAAAAAGCACTACCAATCAATAACTAATAGCTACAACTTGTAAACAGAAGTATGAAATAAAAATTACAGATACAATTCCTTTGGTATACACAAGACTTTGACATTTTTTTTCTTTAATTCTGCCATAAAACTGTTTGCCGCCATTTTCTTCTCTTTCTGGCACCTGCCCGTACCGTAAAACTGTTTTCCTCACTCACTTTACTCTGGTTTCAACCAGTTCATATTTGCAGCACATGAAAAATGGCAAGCATTTCCAACAACAACCTGTTGTCGGCCTTCTTTCTGCTCAGCGAGGCGTTACAACAAAAGGAAGCAGATTGAAGCTGATGTGTCTGCGTGTTCGAGGCCTGGAATACTGACTGGCGTGGAAGACTTTTCACTCGCTGCCCACTGAGATCATGCACGGTAACCGTCAGAACTCAGCTAGCAGCACGTCAGTCACCGAGCGGGTTGTTCAAAGGCTGGACAGACAGAATTCCGGGATGCTGTTCCCATTCGAGGTTTCGAGCTCCAATGGTTCCAGCTGACGGTATTCAAAGGTCACGCGGTTGATGTGTTTTCCACTGGAGACCATGCGCACCACAGCATTGTCACAGCTGATTTTCATCTGGGCTATAATTGGTGGGGGGAGGAAGGGAGAGAACATTTCCCAACTGGTTAGAGAACATCCAGTCGAACCAGGGTTCTCCACTGTGTAAGTTAAAACCAGTGTGGTGGGGGAGGGGCAGCTTGCTCTCACATAGTCAAACCACTGTCAGTCAAAATTTGATTTTTCAAGACAGGGTTTCTCTGTTGTAACTCTGGCTGTCCTGGAACTCACTCTGTAGACCAGGCTGGCCTCGAACTCACAGAGATCTGCCTTCCTCTGCTGAGATTAAAGGCGTGCCACCACTACCACCTACCTCTTTTTTTTGTTTTTTTAAACTATAGAATTAGTTGTAGAATCATGAACTAGATCCAGCCTCTCTATGAACATACAAGAATCCCATAGGTCAAGGAAAGCTGGCTAGAAAGAGGCAAGATACCTCTCTGGCCTTTGTCCTGTTCTCCTGCCTCAATGTTTAGGTTGCAGAGGGGACAGTGGTGACCACTGAACTCTGCTCCACACTGGCCCTTCCCTGATACAGCTCTGACCTCTAGGGAGAGGCTGAAAAGTTACAGGGACAGTTTGTGGTAGGAACAGAATCTGGGGTTACAAGTGGCAGTTAGTGGATAGGAGAGGGAACTGTACTATGTTTGCGTGGACCAGAAAAAATCTCATTTATTATATCCAGAGTCTAGATAATGACTACATTTTCCACGGAAACGAAAACTCATTTGCACAGAGTGACTGCACACTGAGTAGGCCAGCTTTTGTCCTGTGGTTTACCGACACCTTTCAAAGCTGTCCTGGTGTGGAATAGCTTCCAACATCTCCCTTGGCTTATGTCCGATATTTTCATTATCTGTGGGGGCGTCTGACACACATTCATTGCTTCTCCTGGCAGATGTCCCTGAGCACCTCACATCGAAAGTCACACTGTTTTCATTAAAAATTACTTCCTATTTATTATTTATTTCTCCAGCCACGATTTGATTCCTGACATACGTTTTTACCTGCCTTATAATAATTCTGCCGCTTTAATTCTTTCGGTCTTCCCCCTCGTGCTTTGTATCTAGAGGGTATTTCTCAGTTCTGAGATGTGTTACCACCCTCACTGTGTCACAGATGCTGCACAGACACAACCCTGGGTGCAGACGAAGCAAACCAGCTTGATAATGTCGTTAAGGAAAATCTATTTGAAAACATAAGTTTCAACCCTGTTTTTTGGGATTTTTTTTGTTTTTTCTTAATACACATATGAGAGATCCTAGATTAACTTCTGCCTGGAGAGGCAAGTTTACACCAGTCAGCATAACACACCCCTCTGGGCACCGTAGTACACACCTGTGATCCCAGCACTCCAGAGGCTGAGGCAGGCAGATCAGGAGTTCAAGGCCAGCCTGGGCTACTTAGTGAGACCCTGTCTCGAAAAAAAAAAAATCTTCTCAGCTTCAGCAAAGTAAGTTTAGGCACCTTTAATGAGCGTCTTTGCCACAGTGAGATAGTTTGTCTTAGACCACTCCTACCTCATGGAGACATTTCCATGCCTGTGAGCCTGAAGAGGGGGCAGAACACATTATTTTAACATGAGGACATAGCTGATCAAAACAGTGGTCTCCTTTGCAACTTCGTTACCTAGTTGGGAAAGAGCCTGAGGGGGTGAGAGAGAAGGGGGCTCTGATGGGAACGGTCTGTGCGATTTGGCATCGGTGTTGTCTTTGGTTTTAATTTGTCTCTTTCTAAGCTTGGCAACGATTCCTGGAGTACAGATATGAGGATGACCTTTGTAGAACTGTTCTATGTAACCTTCCCACACACACATTCAGTTATTAGTTTGGTCATGAGGTCAGTAGTTTGAACCCCATCCTCAAACACCTTGGCTTGAGCACATGGGCATCCCCATTGGTCCCTAACAAGGTGGAACAGGCCCCACTCGGCACCTGCACCAGAAAGCAGCTCTTTAGTAATGCTGGGCACTTTGAGATGTTAGAATTTGCCTCTGGGTTGTAGAGGTCAATTTGCCTTTGAGAGGCTAGCATAGCAGTAGAAGTTGGCACAAACCCAGAAGCTCAGAGGTGTTCTAGTAAAGCTAATTGTTTTATTGTATAAGTGCTGTAAGTAATCCATCCCCAAATGTATGTATATACATACCATATACGCACATAGATAAGTGCATATATACCCATATATACATATGTACACCTATATGAGTATACATGCAGGTAGCAAAGTTATTTAGTTATTATTTCATTATTAGACTGTCATCAATCACTGATACTTTTACCATTGAACTGTCAGTCAACAAACAAGTTAGTCTCCAAAGGATAAAAGCAGAGATCCTCCCTAAAGTGGAGAAACATTGTCTTTTTCCTAGTTTTCCTTAGTGTTGTTAAATACACTTTCTATCTGCTTCATAGGTTTCTCTTAGGATGCTGATAACCTTGCTAGCCGCATAAATGACAACTGAAGGACTGTCTCACCAGGGCCTTGAAAGGGGTAGCACAGGTCTGCTAAAGGCATCATCTTGGAGGGGTCCAATCCAGTTCCTCCCAGCAGCTCCACGAAGTCCCCAGTTCCAACACAGCCAGCCGCCGCCTTCTAAGAGATTACCGCAATAGACAGAGAAAGACCAGAGGACAGCTTATTTCAGAGGCCAAACCGGGCAGATCAGTGAATGCACTCCATCAGCTTCACTCTCTGACTCGAACACCAGAGACTCCAGAAATTAAGGCGGGGGAAATAAATCCCAAGACTCAGTTTTCTAAACCAGTTGATCAGTCATTTGTTAATGTATGTGCTCTTTTTAAGGTACTAAATTCAATGACTGGAAAAATGAAACAGGAATTTGTAAGCTTGGAATAACACGTATGAACATAGAACCTGAGAGTACTTGGATACATGCCAAGTCGCTGGACATAATGCGTGCAGAGTAAAGGAATTCCAGTCACCTGCATTTTATACCTACACTATAATTTATATATTAAAATCCTGTGTTCACCCTCAGCTTACTTCTTTTCCTCTTGTTAATAAGGAATATTTCTGTTCTTGGACCATGTATCTTCTACAAATAAGAATTTAGATTACTCGTGGTACATTAAAAAAAAAAAAAAGAAAGAAAGAAAGAAAGAAAGAAAGAAAGAAAGAAAGAAAGAAAGAAAGAAAGAAAGAAAGAGGAAGGAAGGAAGAAAGAAAGAAAGGAAAGAAAGAAAGAAAGAAAGAAAGGAAAGAAAGAAAGAAAGAAAGAAAGAAAGAAAGAAAGAAAGAAAGAAAGAAAGAAAGAAAGAAAGAAAGAAAAGAACCATGATTTGGGGCTCAACTTAGCCAGATTTGAAATCCACTCTTTTTGTTTCAATGAGAACAAATTCCTTTCACCATACTCAAAAGAAGAATTCATTCGAAGCCTCTGAAACCATCATTTCTGGCTTCCCTGAACCCTCTCACAGTTCTCGGGCAACAGAGATTTCTGCGCCTTGCTCAGCACACACAAAGTATTTGTTCTCAGTCGCAAATGTTGCACTTGACCCCTGCTTCACGTGCCCAGGTTAGCCTTGAATTCGTGTCAATCCTCCCAAATTCTGGGACTGTGGGAGCGGGCTGCCACACCTAGAAATGTGTCTTAGGAGTCTTAATGAAGTTGTTAATCATGGCTCCAGGTTTTCATTCTGGACTGTCTCCCACAACCCTGTAGCTATGTTTGCCAGTAACCCTGTTATTCATGGATGTGTACTCATTAAGAGATCCAGCAGCGTGTGGCAGGTGGCTAGAGGTTAACCAGATAAACCCTGGCACATAGGAACCAAAACCTAAAACTGAAAAACTTTAAAACACCCATCTACGCAGGTGTACACATAGACATTTAGAAGGACATTGAAATGTGATGGAACTAAAATCAAAACATTGTATAGTGGCAACTCTATGGCCTAGGAAGGGGCTGCTTATGCTTAAAGAACCTACTATGTGCATGGCTGTAAGCTTAGGTACTTCAAACATGATTTTGTTACATGATGAAATAAAGCTTTAATTAGGCCCACTGTGCAGATAATCTATTTAGGGGTGAAAGGACATAATTGCCTTTCCCCTGAGTAGACAGACGGAAGTTTCCACTTTGTGAGCGATGACATCTCTCTCCTCTCTGTAATCCTCTCAGGTTTTCTTATAAACAATGGCAGAAAGTGAGCTGCAGAGGGACCTGTCTGGGGTTCTGGGCCTCAGCAGCAGCTCCTGGACATCTTTGTTGAAGTTCTAAACTCCCGCCACTTCCTGTCAGATTACCACCCTATGCCAAAGGCACATCCGCAGTTTGTTGAACTGAAAGTCCCCGCTGCTCATTACGAACGCTTGAAGTTTCACCTTTCAGTACACATGAAAGCCAAAGTGCTTATGGAATGATCTAGAGAGGGTCATTCATGACAGCCAAAGAGGCATCATCTCACGGGGGCCACGGCAAAGGCAGCATGTCCCCCTCTCACCAGGTGGAAGCCAGAGCCACCTTCAGGCTGCACACATTAGGGCGTTTCCCACTGTACCTGGTGCACACAACCTTCTTCAGATGGACCGCCCACTCTGGCACCGCCCATCCCCCCTCCCACCTTGCTTCTTCCCGGTTTCTAGGATCCAGCAAGCCTGTATCTGCCTGGGCATCACTGTGCCCTCTGCTCCTTCCTCCCTATGGCTCTGCTCCTTCTGGCCTCTTGCTCCTGTGAAACCTTAAGCATCTCCTTCCCAGAAATTTCCTTTCGTGACCACATTGTCTCAGGCAGTTTCTCTCTGTCTACCCACTTTCCAGCTCCTGTCTACTAAGCCAGTCTGCTGGATTTTCTGTAGGCTTACCACGATTTGAAAGCGCAATAATTTTACCTGTGCATCCCACTAGAAAAGAGGCTCCCTGTGAGCAGGACCTGCCTTGCTCATTGCTTATTTCTAGAAACCAGAATAGTCCTTTGTACAAAGGAATCATCATCATCATCATCATCATCATCATCATCATCATGATTATTATTATTATTATTTGGTAGTAGTAGTAGAGGGGGGATCATGCTATGTAGTCCAGGCTAGCCTGGCACAGAGATTCTCCTATCTCAGTCTCCCAGTGCTGGGATTACAAGCGTAAGTCACTATACCCATCCCTCAATACCTGGCCCTCAAAAAGTAGATTTTAAAGGAATTGATTCCTAGAACACAGGCTCTACAATGTTAAAGGGAATGCCAGAATTATTCTTAGAGTTTCAATACCTAAAACACGGTTCTCCCATCTGTTCCTGTACCTCCCACCTTCTAGATTGTAAATCAGGAATGGCATGGGACACAAACATTAGCAGGTTGGGACCCAGATTGCTCAGACATCCTTATCGAAGGATCACTCCTCCACCAAGGTCCGACAACAATAAAGAGGACACCGCAGCACGTGAATCTGGGGGCTGGGGGGAGTTGGATATAAATTCTTATTCTCAGTCCTGTTCCTTATTTACTATTCAGGATGATCTGCATGTTTGGGAATGCGGTTGCCTCTGATAACCACCAAATGCATGTGCTATCTTAACTGAAGCCTCCGAACAAGGAAAAGGAAATGAATGTGACTCACAGAGAAGTCACTTTCTGTGCAAATAGACGCAGACAAACCAGCGTTCACTTTAAGGCATACACACGGAAACGAGTTGGGAGGAATTTCGCAGCTAATATCTCTTTAGGCGAAATGTCATATCACGTGCTCTTCAAAACGTTCGCTGCCTTTTTTTTTTTTTTTTGCAATATCAAAATCCAATTTCACATTTTATGCCACCGTTAGCACTCTCTCATAGCTCAGCGCTGTCAATGAGAGAGACTTCCTTCTTATCAAAAGAAAATTCCAATAATCAGGAAAGCAGCTGTGCCGATGACTCACAGAGGCTTGGCGAGGAGAGGAATTTTGTAAAAGAGGAAAGTACAAGAGCCTTCAATTGTAATTACATACTGCGGCTTTACCGACTGAAAGCGTTTCCTATGTCACGTAAGAAGTACTGAAGCAGTCAGAAGGAGCACCTGAGTGTGTGTCTGCAGCGTGACTGACTGAAATAGATGTTGAAGAAGCCTGGACATCACAGGGGAGACTTAAAAGCCAGGGGCCACAGGGTTCCAATTTCCTGACATGAGCTCGGCTCTGATGAAACCAGTGGAGGGGAGTTGTGTGTGTGTGTCAGGACATGTTATATGAAAGAAGATAAATAAATGAATAAAGTAGAAAAACAAAAACAAAACAATGGCCTTACCAAATGGCCAAGGAGCAAGCAAGCCACTGACCTTTAACTGAAGGCCGCGCAAGTGTCCCAGGGTGAGATCAGAGATTTTGATTGCCACCGGATAAATGATGGAGAAGCTGCAGTTTTGGTGCTGGTATGGAACCACCAGAGTAAACCTTCCACTCGGGGTCTGGGAGATGACATTGCAAGCTTGAGGGGAGGAAAAAGTTACAATAACATTATTTTGAGTGCTTTTTTTTAAGAAAATAGAAATTCATGATATCTTCATTCTAGATTTCAGTTCTTGGTCGAGTTCGGTGGTTTTAAACCTTCCTAATGCTGCAACCCTTTCATACCTTTAATAATATCCATTAATAATAATACCCTTTAATAATCCTCATGTGGTGGTGACTCCCCAACCATAAAATTATTTTCATTGCTACTTCATAATTGTAATTTTGCTACTGCTATGAATCGTAATGTAAATATCTGATATGCAGATAGTCCCAGATGACCACTGTGAAAGGGTCATTTGACCCCCAAAGGGATTGCAACCCACAGGCTGAGAACCATTGGTCTAGTAGATATGTCAACCTGGGACTCACTGGCCACATTTGCCCAGGGCAGTTATGAACGAGGCCAAACATATTTGTAGACTACACTGTTACAGCTCAACATCCAAAGGTTGGACCTCTCTGGTAAGGTGTTGTGCCCAGGGAGAGGGTTTATATTACAACAACAACCTGGGAAAGGGAAGGAGCTGGAGAATAGAACTTACCGATGACGCGTGGATGTTGTCAGAAAGGGCTAGCTACACGGGGGCTTCTAACCTTTGTCTCTGGATTAGTCCTAAAGTAGGACCTCTTTACCAGTCAAACAAGGCACCTGAGAGTAGTTCTAGGAACACTTCTGTTCAGTTGGCTCTAGGTCCAAACTGGGGGAACAGGCTTAGAGGTGAAGCCGGAACCTAGTCCTGTGTGAAATCCTCACCCATAGAATTTGGAGCTATGGTGTTAGTTTGTAAGCAATAAAGCCATAAGTAATTTTACTCTAAAGATTTTATGATAGTGACAGAAGAAGGTGAGAATGAAATAGACCACAGTGTTACACCTCATACATATCTGCTAGGTGTCGGGTAATGTAATGTTGACTAAATGGCTGGTTTTTAAATCTTGGTAGTCCTATTGTTTTCTGACTCTTTTTTAAATTTTGAGGCTAAACTTACAACCGAGTTATTCTTCTCTCTCTGAAACAAAGACGCAGGGTTTGCCTCTCCGCTGACTCCCCTCCTTCTACACTTGATTTCAGAAGGAAGCGAAGATCCTTGGCAATCCTGAAAGACACCTTCAGATTTCTTGCCAAGCAAACTCCAGGAGAACTATATCCTCTCCATTCATGCCATCATACAATCCTCTATTCCTCAGAGATGGCCTCAGCTTCTCAGCGCCCCTCGCTCTCTCTAACTCTCTCTCTAGCTCGCTCTCTCTCTTTTCTTCCCTCCCTAGTGCCTGAGTTTGAATCAAGCTTTGTGCATCCTTAGATAAGTGCTTCACCCAGGTTTTCCTCCCAGTGAGGAAATAAGCTGATGTATCGAACTCATTCTTTCAGCATATGCTGTAGAGTTTTTACTGCATAATGTGTGTGTTTCTCTATCGGTGAATTGAGTCAGGGTGGTGGCTTGAGTTAGGGTAGGCAGTTCTTGTAAAAAGAGATCACATAGAAGAAGGCGACTGGTCCATGCCTCTCCTTAGGGCACGGCATCTGCGCACCTTTGTTTACAAAGCTCTGGCACCAAAACGTCTGATCCTTCAAACTTACGCTGCCTCTGCAGGATGGCTTGGGAGAGTAAAGTTGGTTACCTAACTCATTATAATGCCTTGGGTGGGAAGAATGAGACTTTGGAGGGAAAAATAGAAGTGTATGTACCATTCATTAGAGTACTACCTAGTCTTGGAAATAAAAGCAAAAACTGTGGTTTGATTTTTATAGCAATGAATAAAGAATCAGCACCATTCCTCGGTTCAAGTCCTCGAGGTTATGCGACCTTTACAAGGAGGAGCGACCACCTTCCTCGAGTCCTGTCTTTTGCTTGAGTTTACTTACGGAAGAGGTTGGGATCTGTCTTTATGGTTAACGTGAATCCGTTTCCTGGTTTCTGGACATGGAAAAAGACCATGGCCACATTCTGGGACGATCTGATGCTCCTTCTGGTGAGACCACTCTCACAGAAATCTGTGTACCGCTTCATGGTGGGTAGAGGGTGATCCTCAGAACTTGGGAATTTCTCCCCCTTGAGGATCCAACCATCAAATACCTTCAAATGATTTTAATAACAACAACAATAATATAAGTAATATTAAGAGTACAGACATAGTCACTTTTGCCAGCTCCTGAAATCAGAATTTCTTGGAAAGAAGGGGAAAGCTACCCAGCAACAGCCTTCATTTGTCAGCAAGGAACCCACAGCCCCTACTCAGAGCCTTCCTGCAGTCCACTTACATGCATTTTGACTGTGCGGGTTGGTTGCAAGTAATATTATAAACTAATATTTTTCTGCATAAGCCTTCGAGCTGATAACTAAGCACAGCTTTTTACACTTTACCAACTAGTTTGATAAAAGGAAATTGCAGACAACACTCTTTTTTATCCTGTCTTTTCCACATTCCGAAGGATCCAACAGGAGTGCTGTTTGGGATTGCATTTGACTTCAGCCTCTGTTTTTCCTCTACTCTGTGGATGAAGCAAATCTCAAAGAATAAGCAACCACAAAACAGTAACAAATAACTGTTCTGGATATGATGGAGGACGTTTGCAATCCCAATAGAGCAGAGGCTGACGGAAGGGTCATGAGTTTGCGGCCAACCTGGGGAACATAGGGTGACTGTGTCAAAATATTGGGGTGATGAGGGAAAGATGCAGCAGACTTCTTGGCCAGAGGCTCACTTTTCACATTAAAAAAAAAAATCATCACCTCAAGTTATTTTTTTTAATGTTTTTAAATGCTGCAGTCAGGCGGTGCTGGCTAGTAAGCCATGTAAGACTTCCTCTTTGCCTCTTGAGTTAGCTTTGGGACAAAGGGTCAAAGTCAATTGACCTGGCTCTCAAAATCACCTCAGGTCTCCGTTTTAATGAGACCATCACAGCAAAATGACCAACAACTCGGTTGCAAACTATTTCTAGCAAGCCTGACAGGTTCCCAAATGGTTCACTCTGGGGGGTCTTAAGCCTGATTGTTTTCTTGGGGCAGGAGAACTCGATCCAGCCTCCCTCAGCTGGCCCATGTGGCTATGGAGACTCAAGTGGGCTGCTGTAAAGCTAGATGACTCTTTCCCTTCTTGCTTGTCTCAAACTAGACCCCCTCTCCTCATCACTCCCCCAACCCCACCAGCCAGGTTCCAAAGAGCCTCTGATCTCCTGGAAGAGGGAGGTGAGTTCTGATCTCCAAGGAACTCACCTGCTCACGAGACAGGCACTCGAGATAGACAAGAGAGCTCCTGCTAATTATTTTTGCCATGTTTTGTCTGCCCCATATGGCATCGCTGCGTCTTATGCTGCAAGTTCAAGTGCTAGGAAGTTCCCAGCAGTTGGGGAGAGTACAGAAGGGAAATCAAGCCACCAGTGTCCCCCGGGGCGCTGGACCTACAGCATAAGGGGTGAGACTCTTCCTAGGAATCCAGCCTCCCGGGGCCTCCCCAGTGGACTTCTGCGACTCGGGCACATATTGGTTCAGGATTGTTCCTAGATGGCCACGCTCAAGGGCACACGGAACGCCCCACCCCACTCACCTTCAGAAAGTCCCCACCCTGACAGTCAATGGAGACTAGGTCGTAGTGAATGGTGATGAATTCCTCGGGTTCCGCGATGAAGAAGGCGGCGCAGTGCGGCTGCGGAACGTGGTCGGCAGTGAAGGTGAACTGGCCAGGGAGGCTCAGCATGTCCAGACACCCTGCGGGAGAGCGTGGAGCCAGGGGTCCCCAGCTGCTCGGAAGCCGCTCTCAGCACGCCCCATCCCCGGGCTCGGCTGCGCTCCGAGCCGGAGCTCCCAGCTGAAAGCCGCACTGGGTTCCCTCTCTGACTTGGAAGGAGCCTCAGCGATACGGCAACCGGGAGGTCCCAGCAAGGCCCAGGTCGCAGATCCTGCAAGCCTGTGCCCCAGGTGCAGAGCCCCAGCGTTCCCGCCTCCCGGGGACCCACACGCGGGAGCAGGAGAACCCCGACTTACTCAGAGCCCGGCGGTACGGCTGCTCCCCGGCCAGGTCCCGCTTTAGATTGGCTCCGAACAGCTGGAAAGGGTCGTAGTCCATGGCTTCTGGGACCTGGCAAGGGAAGTGGATCGGTCTGGAAAAGTTCAGGGGGAGGGAAAGAAAGTGGACCAGGTGCAGGGCACCCTCCTTGCCACTCAGAGAGGGAGTCCATGTCTCCCCGGGTCTGGAGACCGAGGATGAGTCTCAGACTCTTTCCATCAGATCTGAGTACCCAGGCATCCTGAAAGGCAGGCAGTTAGGGTGCTCAGAGGCAAGAGGAAAACAAATTTAAGTGAATCAGGGGAAAGGAGATACAACAGAGAGAAGACTCAAAAGCCTGCCGACTGTCCCTGGCTGAACACACTCACAGAAAGTATTAAAGATCAAGGAAGGATGGCTCACCTCTAGGTAGCGGCTCTCTCCCCTCAGAGCTGTCAGGAGGATCAGGACGAAGTGACACCGGAGTTTGAAGTTAGGTGACATGCTGGCCTTTGTCTCTGCAGCTGGTGCGGTCTACTCTGGAGATCTTAGACGTCTCTCCCTACACCTTCGCCCAGGCTGAGAGCTCCAAGTTGCCAGGGTCCCTTTACTGGGTCTCTTTTATAGAGCAGTAGAGAGGGGAGGCTCTCTGCCCCTTAATTGATCGGAGCCTAGTTACCATGGGTTACCCTTCCTCGGTGAAAGGACGTGGCAGTGACGAGGGTCCAGCTCTCAGACGCAAATATTTCAGCGTGGCTCAGTATTATTCACCAAGAATGACTCCATCACTAGAACCTTGTGACCTGAACGTATAGGAGAAAGAATCAGGAGGAGGCAGACACTGAGGGAGGGCATTTTACTTGGCCTGTCAAATGTTAATATATATGTATATTACATATGCATATATGTGTATGTATATATATATTACATATATATATATATAGTTATATATATTTAGGGAATTTTCAATTTTGCAAAAGAAAATGACAAGGTTACTCGTGTAAATAAAGTACCCAGACACATATGACCTCACCACGGGGGCCTAGTATTATAACTCTTGGTGAGATCCTGCTGGGAAGGGCCAGGGGGTAATATCACTGCAACTATTGTGCTTCTCCATAAGAAACACAATGAATTTTAGCTTCAAAACTTGGCCAGAGCCTGGCTTGATAGAACATTGCAGAAATGAAATGGCAGGCCTCCTAATCTTTGCTTTTAATTCTGGTCCCGATTCTTATCAGATTCCCTTCATGAAAAGCAAGAGTCTATAGCCCTCTGGATATCTGCTGGGCTGTGCCTGACCTGGGTGTTTCACTGCACACATGTCCCTGGACAGGTCTGTAGCCGGGACTTCAGTCTCCCTGGAATCACTGACAGCAGATCACCCTGCTCTGTGCCGCCAAAGCCCTGGGTTACTTTGATTCACAAGTGGCTCCCCGAGCTGATAAATAGGCACTGTTGAATGGCTAAGAATCCAGACCGTAGCTATGTGTAAGCTTTGACAAATTGGCAGAAGACCACGGTTTCTGCTCTCTGTCCAGAGCTGTGGACAATGTAAAGATACTCCCCTCTGGGTTTCACTGCCCCTTTACAATAGGTGATAAGTGCTATTAGAAGAATCGAACACAATGTAAGGTTTTAAGGGAAGAAAATGGTTCTGTTTCTGATTTTTAAATTCTTTAAAGTAAAGGCAATTTCGTGGTATCGGAATTGGATGTTTTCGTATTTGGTACAATACTGAGCTCTGCAGGGGTTCATTGGGAGGTCTTCCTGCCCTGGCCTAATGCTACAGACAGTCCTTAGACCAGATCTCGGTGCAGAGAGAACTCACAAAGGTCTTGAGCACTGGCCACCACGCTCTCTCTCCATTTTCCACACTGTTTAGGTATCTGAATTTCAGAGAGGGATACAGAACCCCGTGAGGAATGAAAGAAGAGAAAAGCTAATATCTTAACATCACCTGCCTACCTTAAAGGCATCAGGCTGTCTTCAGGACCATCTCCTATCCTGTTTGCACCTTGAGGTCCTCAGGCACAATTACCCAGCATACCATGACCTCCCCTCCCCTCCCCTCTTCACCTTCCCCTCCCATCAATGTAGACCAGGCCTTGGCCTGCCTAGGGTTGAGTCCAACACTTACATCCAGCACAACACTGTCTTTTCCACTTTGGGGGTTTGGCACCTGTGTCACCTCAGCTCTAAGCTACCCGTTAACGTCATCAAGAATATATTGTGCTTTGATCCAACCCTTCGCATACACAGCTACCCCCCAACCCTGCCCCCACCTCCACCGGCACACGGACAATAATGGTTTCTGCATGCTTACACACACACACACACACACACACACAGATAAATAGATAAGTTGGTTTTTTGTTTTATTTTTGATTTTCCATATTAATTTTAGAACTGTTTTTGTATTTTTATTAAAAAGTAGATTGCATTATTTTAATGCAACTCTTTATCATCTATAAGGCTGTTTTTCAGAGGTGTTCAAGATCAGGAAGGAACTAAGCAAATCCCGTTGAGGGAGCGGGGCTTGTCAGCATTTGGATGCTATCCTCCTTTCAACCCACGTGAAGATCAACAGTCAAGAGGAACTAAAAGTTAAAACTTGGCGGGGAAGGGGGCGGCGTGAGCGGTTGATGATAAACAAGCTTCAGCCTAAGGCAAAGTCTATTTTCAAGATGTGAGGATGTCTTCAGAATTGGTGGGAAAAGAAAAAACTTTAAAGCAAGCGCTGCAATGCTGCTCCCCACCCCTGGTCGGAAGGCCGCCAGCCCCAGTCTCTAGCTACTGGGACTTCTCACAGGCCACCAACAATTCCATGTCACCATCAGGAGAGGAAGATATCTCAAACGTGTGTTCTTAAAATCCTCGCCATCAAACCTGTGGGAGGAGGTCAGAGGTCAGGGCAGGATGCTGTCCTAGCAAGGCTGTTTCCCTTGAGAAAAAGTGGGAAGCCATTTCCAGAAACTTGTGAGTTGTAGGGAACTGGCAGGAATCACTGCTTTCAAAATATAACCATATCTAAGATAGTTTACCTTTCATTCACAGAAGAAAATATCAGAGTTGAGCTATAATATCCGTGTATTTGTGTTATATACTAGAGCAGTGGTTCTCAGCCTCTGGACCACAACTCCTTTGGGGGGGGGGTCAAACAACTCTTTCCCAGGGGTCACCTAAGACCATCAGACATCTACATTTACATTACGATTCGTAACAGTAGCAGAATTACAGTTATGAAGTAGCAGCCAAAATAATTTTATCATTGGGGGTCACCACAACATAAGGGACTGTATTAAAGGGTCGCAGGCAGCGTTAGGAAGGTAGAGACACTGCTATAGGGAGTGATGAGTTAGGGTTAGGGGTTATTCCTAGATAACAGACTATATAAATAGCATTTCAATAAGCATGCAAAAGCAAAACAAAACAAAACCCACGTGGCTTCAACGAGGTCTTTCATAAACTTTCTTATCTGTGAAACAGCGGTAAAGATGCTAGAAATTACTGTCGGCATCAAAGAGTGTAAGTAATACAGACAAAATAGATGCAAATGGTAGCTGTTATTAAATTACCAGTCCTATTGTATGTCTCACCGAGGTTGCACTTCTAAAGATAATAGATTTGTAAGAGGCATACACAGGATATGTTTTCATGTCATTATTAAATTAGAAGGAATGACTTCATGTTAACTGACTTTAAAAGCCACGGCTAGAAAATGAGAGGGTTAGATTAGAATCTAATTGCAGAACTGCATTTCAAAAGACCAGCCAGGACTGGGTCCCATTAAAGACCATGTGTGATCTCCCCAGAGGGAAAAGATGAGGTGCAGTGTGGAATACAAGTGAGAAGATGGTGTGTAGGGGAAGTTGGGGTTATGAAGCAAAAGAGGAGAGAATCAGGAACTGCCCGAAGGAGGAAGTAGCTGGGTCCCATGTCAAGGGCTGGTAAGCGATATCGCGTGTTAAAGCTGAGAATGTCAGGAATGAGAAAGCGTGGCTCGTGGGAAGGCTTCTGGAGTGCGCTGATGGGGAGGAAGAGTGAGAGAGGACGAGCTCTACCCAGAGTCTCACAATGAGCAGGAAGTCAAGACCACACTTAAAAAGATCTGTAACCAGCCAGAGATCGATCCATCCCCAAAGACATCAAAAAAAAATTTAAAAAAAAACTCCTAGAAATGAGTCAGAATAATAATAATGTGGGATTTTTAAAAATAACCTTACAAGCTGCAAAAAGTGAGATGTGACGCAGCCCCAAGCGACGAGAAGCAGCAGCGATTAGGAGTCTCGGCATTCGTTGCTCATGTTCATGCAAGTTCCCTTGACTTTGGAGTGACTTTATTTTCCCGGCTCACTTCAGGCTCGCTCTAAAATATCCCATGACTAACATCCAGTCCAGAGATTATGATAAAATGTCATTTCACATCCCTCACTCCCTGCATCAGAGAGAGAGGTACAGTGAGGTCCAGACCCAAGGGTGCGTGCCACTGGGTAGCAGTGACATACAC
Source organism: Cricetomys ansorgei (assembly GCA_026225945.1). NCBI lineage: Eukaryota > Metazoa > Chordata > Mammalia > Rodentia > Nesomyidae > Cricetomys > Cricetomys ansorgei. The sequence goes on along the minus strand of JAMJFZ010003624.1, from coordinate 9,002,195 downwards.
TGAAATGTGACACCGTCACCCACAATATCTTCCTCTTCCCCGGCAGAGGAGAAATAATGTGCAGAGTTGTGCTTCTGGTGCCTTAGAATAAATCTGAAGGACAGAACTTAACAGAAGCTTCTGAAAAGGACAAGAACAGAGAAAGCTGCTCCCTAGGCAACATCTAGCTATCTGTGGTCCTGCAGTACCTCGCCTTACTGTTGCGTGGCGTCTCAGCAATGTATTAAAACAACATCAGGAACAAAATACAACACCCTCAATATCTTTTGCCTCAGATCTCGGAGTGGCTCAACACAATATTGTGTAGTTAGTACACAGTCAGCATCCTGTGCGAGAGATCAAGAATTTCAGGCTGAGGGGACCCTAGTTCCAGCCGTCATGAAAACTCCTACACCAGACCTTCCCTACTGAGTACTTTCAGCACTCAAGAGCCAGAGAAACAATGACTATTATCCTTTTGAGACACCCGGGTTTGGAGAGATCTGTTGCTCAGAGAATAGCTTCCATCTTGTGGTCGACATTCCCCGGGCTTTGGACCCCCAAGTTTGCCAGTTATAGGGCAGCTTCTGTCTAAAGGCCTTGACTTAGTCACCACCATCTGCCCATGCGTAGCCTTGCTCCCAGACAGCTGCTTCCAGTCTGAGTCCAACATCTGTAAAAGCAAGATGCCTGGTGCCGAGCTGGGCCGGTGGGGGAAGGGAACGCGGCCAAAGGACAGATGCTGGAGGCCCCTAGGCCTCAGTCCTGCGGCCAGCAAGCCCTCACCAGCTGGTGCTAGAATTCAGAAGCATCTCGAAGCACTCTCCCCTTTCCTGTGCTGACATTTATGTTTCTAATCGACACTGCTATGTGCAGTTCCTCTAGGACACTTAGGGAAGGAGACCATCTCATGCTGAGGAACCAGGTTTAGACAATGTAACGGCTTTGTATCTCATGGTTTCAAAGCAGGCTAGAATGCTTTAAACATCTTTACGGTTGTAAGGTAAGCACCAAGTTCCAACGGAAAGGCTTCCAATGGTCCAAACTGGAACAAGTTGAACAACAAAATAAGGTAGTGTAAGCGACTAACCCAGTGTACAGGATAAATTTCCGTAATTTGTGTTGCTAATGTTGAAAAATGATTTAATAAATTAGCAAGTGGAGAGACACGACCAGTGCCTCACACAGGGTAGCCCGGAATGTTTATGTTGGTATTCTTCAAATGTAGGCGTTAAGTCAGTGCTTTTCTTCCAAAATGGGAAGAGGTGAACAATGAATGAAGAGCGTTAACAGTGAAGAAACCCAAGGAGACACCAGCTCAGCCAGACCACAGTCGGAGTCTGTAGTCAAAATCATAATTGACAGTATGACCCTCGGTATGACAGGATGAAAACAGCGTGTTTAGCCTCTGAAATCGTCGCCTTCCAAACCCTTATAGCTCTAATCAAGACTAAAGCAGGAGACGGTGTCCAATAGAGAGGCACCCTGCACTATGGCTATGCGGTGCTCCCCAAAACTGCCAAACTCACAAAAAAGTCTGAGAAGCTGTCACAGCCGAAAATAGCCTAAGAAGACATGACAGGTAAACATGAGATCACATCCTGGATGGGACCTTGGGACAGAAACAGAGCATCGGGGAAAGCTAAAGACATCACAGTGAAGGGTGGGGTTCGTTGGGTGGGGTTTTTTGCTTGTTTGGTTTTGGTTTTGGTGGGAGGGGTTGTTTTTGTTTTATGCTACACAGAAGTTTTTGTTTTTTTTTTTTAATTTAATGGGGGCCCATTTGTCAACTGTCTTATTTCCTGCATTGTAAGAGAGCCAGAAAGGCAAATGCCGTGTGTTTTCTCTTTTATGGGGATCTTTGCTTCAACCTTTAGATGTGTGTATTTAACATGGAGTACATGTAGAAGCCAGGAAACTGGAGAGGAGCCATTGGGAGGGGGAGAAGAAGGACTTGATGGGGGTGGGTAGAGGAGAACAGAGGTGGTATAGACAGGAGAAGGGGAGTAAAGAGGGGAGTCTTTCAGTGGAGAGAGGAGGGTAAGTCAGGGGTTGAGGAGGGAGTACTTAAACTAAAGATATTGGAGGAAGCTTTATATAAACCTACTATTCTATAAGCTTCCAAAACAAGACTTTTTTTTTTTCTTTTTCTATTTTTCAACACAGGGTTTCTCTGTGTAGCCCTGGCGATCCTGGAACTCGCTCTATAGACCAGGCTGATCTTGAACTCACAGAGATCTGCCTGACCCCTGCCTCCCAAGTGCTGGGATTAAAGGTGTGTACTACCACTGCTATTAAAGAGTGTGGGTGGAGTTACCCTACATGTGGGATAAAGCTCTTCGCAGAGGCTATTGGTTATCCAACCAAAAAGTGTGGGATTTCTCCCTTTGAGTTGTTCATGCGGGGAGGTACCAGAGCCCACCCCCAACTAATACAGGCTATCGTTGTTTCTAATGCTTGCCCACCAGAATTTGATGTGAAGACCCTATTGCCCAACATACCGCACACTTTGATCATAAGACAAGAAGAAATCAAGATAGCTCTTACTTGCAAGTTTCCTCTCTGCCGGCTGACTTTTATATCAAGAGAAGGTGCTGTGCAGGCTGCTGGAGGAGAAGAGCCATCAAGAGTCTTACACAGCTGTGAACCCCACTAGCTACAGGAATGACAGACCTGACAAGGTATCTCCGCGGGTGCCAATGGAAAAATGTTATGGGAGTAACTAATACATTTCTGGTTGGATTTAAGATCAACTCCACAAGAGGAAATTCATGCCTGGTACTGCAGGTCTGGCCGACAACCCATGTCTGGGGAGCACCTAGTCTCGAAGGGAGCACTTCCTGCTATTATTTTGCTAACTGAACATAGTATCAGGCTACCTTCTAAATACTTTTATACCCATAGAATATTGCAGCTCTCAGTCCTCATCAAGGAAGCTTCTTTATGCAAAGTGGACGATGGTTGGTACAGAGACTCACTGTCACCACTCCAGAGGTGGTGGCGCCTGGGTGAATAGAACCGATAAATGAGGCAGACTAGAGTTTCATGCGAGAACCAGCTTTATTCAGAGCATCCAACAGTTTATACTTTGAGGGTTAAGGGAGGTCACCCGAGTAAAGTTTCCTTGAGTTCAAGCTCTATACAATCATAAGGACAAGCCGCACATGGCAAAAACATGTTTTTCCATAGAGGCATATACAGGGTAATTTAAACATTTAATTAAATAACATCAGCAAGCAATATTGTGTCATCTGAAGTAAACTCATTCCTATTGGCTATACCTGGGAAGGGATAAAAACACATTCCAAGAGCGCGTCTATGTTTTGAAGAGACTGAGGTCACAGGACTCTTGTTCTCTGGGGAGTTCTCTCACAAGCGCTCAGAACTCAGCACTCACATGACTCCATTCTCAGACCACGTTCCGACAACTCACAGCTGGTCATAGCTCAGAGAATAAGTGTCTGCGGAGCGTTTGACCATAAATGGGACCGCTGTTTCGCACGCTCTACCCTCAAGGTTCAGGGAACACTACAGAAGTATCCGGCAGAGTTTAAGCTTCAGAGCATGGGAAGGACATCTGCAAAACTGGGTTGTATACCAATGAACTCGGAGCAGCTATGGTACAAGATAAAGCCAGTCAACACTCCAACGTGAAGGGGGAGAGGAACCATGAGGGGCCATCCCCCACCCTGCTGGAGAACTATTAGAAGCTGATGACTACTGGAAGAGGAAGAGTCGGTTTTCTTCAATAATATGGCATCCAGGCAGGTTGACCGTGCTACAGCTCATGCCCACACCTCTGCACATACTGCAGCCCTAACTGGACTCAGTGGGTTGTTGGTGGGATCTTGTTTTTTCATTTGTTTATTTGTTTTTAAGACATGAAAGTGGGAGAAGTGTGTGAATAAAAGATCCAGAGGCTTTGGACGCAGAGGTAAATGTGACCAAAATTCATGGTGTACAAGCATGAAATTATCGAAGAATAAATTTTAAAATATTACATGTTTTTTAAATTATATCTGGTCTACCAAGATGGCTTAGCGGGTAAAAGCACCTTCACCAAGCCTGAGGATCTGAGTTCAATCCTCATCACCCATATGCTGGAAGGAGAGAAACCCATGCTCTCGTTCTTGGTGTTGCCTCTTCACTGAAAGAGAGAAATCTGTTAATAGAGACATGAATGGAGTTTAGAGAGAGTAAAAACTGGCACTGAGTTCAGTGCACCACCAGGATTTCAGAGGCATAGCTTTCTTTCTCTCTATCATAACAACTACCACAATAACAGTAAATAAATAAATTAATTAAATTAAATTAAAACATGCTCATGGTTGAAATTTTTTAAAAAACCAAAAAACTTAAAATATAAATAAAAGGAAAACTCATAATGTCCCCTTAATCCTATCAGGTATGTATAATCACGTTAATGTGGCATTTCCCTTTTCTAGAGACTTTCTAGAGACAAGTGAGATTTTTGTTACAGAAATGAGGTCATAGTTCGTGTTTACAACGTTAATAATGCCTTCATGTCACATCACAGATAAATCTGTGCATGTGCCTCCCCACGTTACCCAGATGACTGTACAGCATTTCGTTGGCACAAAATGTTGTTCTGTTCATCCAACCTCCTATTGAAGAACACTTCTATTGTTTCAAATAATTTACTTTTGTTGTCAAAATTATATGTCTAAATTCCTTATTTTAGTTCTCTAGACTTGAAAGTAAACGCTTCAGCCTACGGGTTCTCAACTGTCATATCTCCTTGTGATTGGAGCCAGGGGAAATCAAGAGGCCAGGAAGACGAGATTCACATACATAGCATAGAAGGAGAGACAGGTTGATTCTTTCTAACAAAACCGTGGACACTCTAAGTCACTCAATCTGCTCCCATTGCCTTCATCTTAATTTAGAGTTTGAAAGGAAAGGAGCTGAAGCCTAAGGTCAGGCTGAAGCAGGTGGCTGCTTCCTTTGTGCTGCTGACGTAGGTTTAGATCGCTGCATATAGCGCCCTGTTCCTGCCTGTAGAAACCTCTGGGCGTGATGAGGTCAACAAAGGTCAGATTAATCTCAATGATGTGTCAAATGAGCGATCATATTAATTCCATATTGTCACCTGCTCTTTGGCAGGCTTGATAAACCACATGTAGGCTTGATTATGCAAATGATTTCTGGCAAATGAAAACATCTGTTCCACACATTACAAGCCTCGAAGGTGAAGGTCTTCCTGAAGGTGAGCTTCAGTTGCACACGAAACGTGACATGGCTACCTTTGCCCGGTGGTTTGCCAGCATCTCGACTCACCTTTTGTGTCCTTCTTCTCTTGTGTTCCCCATTGGGAGGCTATATTTTGGCGCATTAAACAGTAAGCTAGTTTGTTTTTCATTCATAACACACATTGACGTGAACTATAAAAACGAGGATGACAAATACAGAATAACTATGAGAGATTTATCTCTTCGCTCTGTAAAAGGATAACTCACACGGCCACAAAGGACATTGAGGCGGCACGCCAGGAATCGTTCTAGGAGGCCTCGGGAGGACACTTAGACTGTGACAGTAGAGTCGTGTCTTAGGTCATGTGTGCTGCTGCTAAAAGACACCACAGACTGGGTGACTCATTAACAACAGAAGTTTGCTTCTCGGAGTTCTGGAGGCTGGAAAGTTGAAGATCAAGGTGTCTGTGGATTTGTGTCCGGTTAGGGCTACTCTCTGCTCCCAAGATGATGCCTTGATGCGTATTTCGTCGAGGGGGAAATACTATGATGTCGTATGATGGGAGCAATGGAAGGGCAAGAGTTCTCCTTTCAACCTGGAGCCCTCATAAAGACACTAGTCCTCTTCCTAGAGATGACACCCTCATGATCTAATCGTGCCCAAAGGCCCCCTCGGCTCTTAACATTCTTGCATTGGGGTGAAGCTTCAAGATGAATTTTGGAGAAGTCGTCATCATTCAAACCATGGCACATGTTATGTTTTCTTTACTGAGATCTCTGGAAAATCTTTCGTTTGCTATGATGGCTTTATTTCCTTCTCTAGTATCCTTTCCTTAGTTATATTTTCAGTAGAAAAATGAAGTGGTTCTTAAGCTGCAGTTTCTCCTAAGAATCACGCAGCCATGGGCCGGAGAGATGGATCAGTGGATAAAGAGTGTTAACTGCTCTTCCAGAGATCATGCGTTCAATTCCCAGCAACCATCTATAATGGGATCCGATGCCCTCTTCAGGTATGCAGGTGTACATGCAGACAGAGCGCTCATAAATAAAATCTTACAAAAAAAGGAAAAGGAATCACTCAACCAAGCCCTCAAACAGGTATGGTACAAGCCTTTAATTCAAGCACTAGGGAGGCAGAGGCAGGAGGATCTCTGAGTTCAAAGCCAGCCTGCTGTACATACCAAGGTTACCCAGTAAGACCTTAACTCAAAAAAGATTTTTTAACTTAAATGAATAAATAAACAATCAGGGCAGTTTGTTCAAAATGAAAAGACTGACTGAGACTGAAGTAGGACCAACGGATCCACAATTTCCAGTCCCTCGAGGTATCCCTGACCCAGTGGTATGTGGTCTATATTAGGAGAACGCTTGGTAAAAAGATGACTAGTAACAGGGACCTTGGGTGGTGACGTACCTGGGTTTGGATTCTTCCCCTATCACTCGTAGCTCTGAGCAAGTTCTTTACTGTAAGTCCAGCTTCCTGACCTAGACCGTGGGAATGCCACAGCGTAAATGCACTCTGAAGACATTTCACTGAGTGAAAGATACAAAAGGACAAACATGTGAGTCCATTTGAACAACCTAGAATAAGAGGGTTGGATAGTAACTGCTTGGGTTTAGGGAGGAAGGAATAAGGAGTTTTTGTTTAATGATGAAAAAGTCCTGGAAATGGGAAGTGGGGGTGGTTGCGCTGCGTAGTGTATATATTTAATACCACTAAAGTGTACACTGAAAGGTAGCAGATTTACCTGTGATTATTTTACCAGAATTAAAAAAAAACAAAAAGATGTGAGCCTAAAACTGAGAATAAGATTTCATTTCTAATACATATGCTACTATTTCTGTTCCCTAAGGTTCTGGTATATATTGAGCAAGGTAGCACATGAAAAGTATAGAACCTCGAGCAAGGAAAGATGCGCCCACTGATCCATAATGGCAGCTCTGTCATAGAGGCAACCAACTGCATTCTGGTTGAATTAGATTCCCATTTCATGGGAGGAATTCACATCTGGTACTATAAAACTAGTCAGAGACCCATGGCTGGGGAAGGCATGAGTCCTAGTAGGGAAGCTACTGTTGTTTTTGCTAAATGGACATGATGTGCCTGTCTAATTCCCCTCTAAGTAACTATGCTCGTGCCTATAGGCTAGTGCTACTGTCTGCTTGGGACAAAGAATTCCTTCTTCCAGTCATCAGTGGTGGCTGCAGAAACTCATAACTGGTCACAGTACTAATAATGAATGACTGCTGAACGTCCAGCCATAAATGAGACATCCATCTCTCCCTCTCCAAGGCTCAGCAGACATCACAGAAGGGATGTAAGAGCTGAAGGAGGTAAGGGGAGAGTGTGGAATGCTGATTTTCAGGCATGGCGTGGCTGAAATCACAAACTTTTGAAATCTCAAAAGCTCTGGTTATCTGCCCAAGATCTTCACAAGACTGGGCCTGTCAGGACCCTATCATGGAAGGGCCTCACCCTTCCCTAAGGATTTATATGCAGTCAATGGTTGATGGTGAAGGGAGAGATAATTTCTTCAGTAGCCTAGCCACTATTGTGGCAACTGTGCTCCTGTAAACAACCTCCTGGTCCTGTAAGCAACCCTAATGAAACCTACTCAGTCATGAGGTGGGGGGAGGGGGAGAAGGAGGGGGGAGATTTTTGTAGAAGGAAGGTTTGCCAGGAAGAGGGAGGGGATTAACGAGAGTGAAGGCCGACTGGTGGGGATGATGCACATAATTGAAACGCATCATGCCTGCGTATGAAAACGTCAAAAATGAAACCTTTTATCATGTATAATCAATATATGCTAACTCAAAAAAAAAATTTAAAAAATAAGAAAAAATTTAAAGGTAGGGCTTGGCATGGAAGGATTAAACATTCGATGGCTGGTGGCTCTCACACGACTGTGACAAGCAAGACCATTCATTCCCAAGGCAATCTTAGAAAGCGGGTGATTGTCCACCAAGGTTTACCAGGCCAGGGCCTGACCAGTCTAGAGACTGTTTGTTTGTTTATTTGTTTGTTTTGTTTTGTTTTTGAAACAAGGTCTCTCTATGTAGCCCTGGCTATCAGGGAACTCACTAGTTTAGACCAGGCTGGCCTTGAACTCACAGAGCTCTGCCAGTCCTCCAGAAGGCTGGGATAAAAGATGAGACACCACACCCAGGGCTCTCCACCCATTCCCCTCCTCCCCCCAGTTCGACAACAGCTTCTAGAAAAATCTGTCACACTCTCTAGGATTCTCCACCATGCCACTGCTCCTGACCCCGGTGGAGCCTCAGCTCAGAGAACACACTGAGTGAGGCCAAACTCCACCTAGCAACAGACTTGGGAAGCTTCACCCTGGGGACCCAGCCTGACGTCAGGTGCCTTGCCTGGCTTCTCCATAGCTCAGAAGGAGCCCATCACCCCCTCCTCTGAATCGTTCCAACTGTACACAGACTGGAGCACGTTGCCTACTTTATGCAAGTACATCCTTAAACAATCTTGATTTTAAAAAAGAAAGAAACCCACAGTTGCAAATAGCAAGGACAAACATTATTCCACTCAATTAAATTTAATTACAAAAGTCCCTCTTTGTTTTCGGAGGGATTTATTTCTGAGTTGATAAAGTGAATTTCATTTTGATTTCTAATTAGTTTTACCTCCCACGGGTGCTGGGCTGCTTTGTTTAGGTTTAAATGTTACAAGGGCTTATTAAAGGCTTTTCTATGCTGGGTTTCCTGTCTTTAATCTATCTTCCCAAATTCACGCAGAAAAAATTATGTCTAGCTCCTTAGTTTTTTGGATTTATTTTTTTGTTTTTTTTTAAAATGTCAATGAATGAGCAAATAGTTTTCTTTGGGGAAGGGGGTTACAGGGTCTTTCATCTGTAGCTAGGGAAGGGTCCTGGGCAGCCTTTTCCAGGCTGAGTTCCCAAACATTCTTTGTTTCTTTTGGTTGTTTGCCTTGTTTTTGAGACAAGGTCTTTTTTATTTACTTATTTATTTTTATTTTACGTGCACTGGTGTTTTGCATGCATGTATGTCTGTGTAAGGGTATCAGATCCCCCCGGAACTGGAGTTACAGACAGTTGTGAGCTGCCATGTGGGTTCTGGGAATTGAACCCAGTCCTCTGGAAAAGCAGCCAGTGCTCTTAACCACTGAGCTATCTCTCCAGCCCTTGAAACAAGGTCTTATGCTGTCACCGAGTCTGAACTTGAATTTATGGTAATCCTCCTGCCTCAGCCTCCCCAGTGTTGGGATTTGAGGTGTGAGCCACAACTGACAGCTATCCTTACTTCTGCCTGGAAACTATAAGAACAAAAAATCACACGCTTCAGTGCTTAGGGGAAACTTGGCAAAATACCCGTCAAATTAACTAACTTCTCTTAGAGTATGTTTGTGGAATGGGTGAATACCTTCAGCTCTGAATAGAAGCAAATTGAGCAGCAATGGCAAATCTCAGGTCATTTTGGTGGAGAGCCAAAAGAGAGGAGTTAACAGCACATGCTTGAATTTCCGGTTTATTGTTTTGAAAGACGGAGACACACACAATTGACCTTTAGAAGCTACTGACATCTTGCGGATCCATCTCTCTTTTTATCCGTGTCTGTGTCTGGGTGTGGAGTGTGTCACATTGTATAGTCTGTGACTTAACTAATGTGCAAGAGAGAAAAAAATAAAAATAGAGTCTCGCACTCAGGAGGAAGTAGCAAGAGGAACATGAGTTTAAGGCTAGCCTGGGCTACATATTGAGGATCTGTCAGAAAGAAAGAAAAGAAAGAAGACAGGGAAGGAGGGAGGGAAGAAGGAAAGGAGGGAGGGAAAACATTTTTCCCATAAGAAATATGACTTCATCTTACTGTTTTGTTTTGCTTTGTCTGCTGTTCTGAAAATTCTACCCAGGGCCATACGCATGCTCAGCACACACACAACAATAGAAGTGACCCCGTACCCATCACCCTGTTCTTAAGACTTTCCTCTGGATAGTAGCTCAGCTCTCTTAGGTCCAGGCTTCATCTGATTTAAGTCATAAGTGTGGTTTGGAAGAGTTTCCAACACCCCCAAACCACCCCTCATTCAACGTCTCTGCAAGAAGTCTGTTGCTTTATTTCTGTTCTTGCTGCTAGTCAGACCACAGGCTTCAACATTCTGAAGCTAAGGATTTAGCACTTGCCTGGCAAGCTAAAGATCTTGGGTTCAGTCCCTACAATTGCAAAAAAAATTAAACCCTGGCTTCAGAACAGCCTCCTGACCCTATCCCCAAACCACAAATGCACACATACACAAAACCATAGTTGACCACAAAGGAGTAGTCAGCAGCAGATTGTGCAAACTCAGCCGTAAGCCTGCCTAGTTGCTTAGCAGTGTAGAGTCTGTGCATGCAAGTGCCTTCTGTGATGTCCACGCAATGATGGAAGTCATCTCGTGACATATTTGTCAGAACGTATTCCATCATTAGCATGTATTATTGTACATGTAAAAAAAATAGTCCATGTGTCAAAAACATAAGGCTGTGCAAAATATGATCAGCAGCCGGTAAATTGCCCACTCTATTGTGACGCCAGGATAATTTTTTAAGTATACTTATTTTTAAAGCAATGAGTGCTTTAAGTTAATATGGTGAGTAGAAAACATATTTAACAGGATTGATTCTGTAACTGTTTCTCTTCCTCCATCGCAGATGGTGAAGATCGTTCGGGAGTCCCGGATGAGTCCTTGTAAGCTGGCAAACAGCTTTCTTTGTTTTTCTGCAGTTCTGTCCACGGGCAGACCTCTTCCCAACCCTTCTGCCTCCAGCCTTCCTCAGAGAGTGAGCAGAGCCTGTGTTAACTATCCTGGCTGCTCCCGAGATGGTTCCTTGTCAATTTCAAAAATAAAATAAAATAAAATAAAAAGGTCAGACGGGCTGTATTTTAGAAATATCTCCTCCAATGAGTTCTTAAACCATCTCCCAAATGGGTGATACGGCAGGAAATCATAGGACCATAAACACCCGGGGCCCCTCTCTATTGCACACTCCAGAAGTAATGGTCAATTTCTCCAAAACACCAGCAGTGAGTCACACTCAAAGATCAATAGAACAGGCTCCATGGTATTAAACAGAGCCATGAGTTGAAGGTAAAATAGCCCCAGATGACCAACTAACAGGGACTTCAGAGTTGGGCAATGATGTCTCAAAGGGCAGGGAGCTCATAAAGAACTTCCTGTTGCAGCCTTAACAGGAGGGATTGGTCCCATGGCCATCTTCCTCTAGCATCTGAACTTAAGGTTCTGTGGCCCCTACACTCACATAATGAGATTGTGTCTCTTTCCCTGGAAATGAGACCGATTGTGTTATAAAGAGTTTTGGCATGTTAATCAAAAGATTATACTCAAGTCTTGCTAAAGCAAGAAGGAAGACTTTATTCAAAAGGGAAGGTGAGAATGGCATTTTACAGTTGGGGAATCAGAGTTCAGAGCTCAGCTCTGAATACAGCAAAGAAAAGCAGGAAGTCTCTAGCTCAGGAAAACCCAAAGGGAAGCGAGGTCCTTGAGTACAACAGAGGCAGTCTCACTTCAGTAAGCATAATTCAGAAAGTCAATGGCCACCAAAGCTACCTCAGGCCAGTGGCTTCTGGGACCTTTGTCATGTGAATTCAAAGAATGAATCTCATGGACAGTGCAGACGTGAGTTTTTAGGGAGTTTATTTCAGGTTCATAGGAGAGTGCTTTTGGAGGACTATTTAATCACTTAATCCAGCAGCATGGTTGCTCTAAGGTAGAAAGAACATTGCTACACACGTTTAATCCCAGAATTCAGAAAGCAGTGGTAGTACACACCTTTAATCTCAGTATTCAGAAGGCATTGGTGCTGCATGCCTTTAATCCCAGCACCTGGGATACAGGAAGCAGAGCTCAGGAGTCAGTGTCAGACAGGAAGTGACATCTTAGATAAGTCAGAGTAAAGGGCAGGCAAAATGACAAATCTGAAGAAGAGTTGGCAGAGTGAGTCAGAATGAGGACATGCCCAATTCTCACAACAGAAATACAGGCTCTCAGCTAGGAGAGTCAGGCAGTATGAGGCAGGTACACAGGGGATAAGACACGGAAACAGAGACATGGGAGCAGTCTGAGGCAGTCAGAGAATCAGCCAGAGTCAGAAGGGTTCAATCAGAAACAGTCAGCTGGCTCAGAAGGTTAGTTTGAACCAGCAGCTTAGAGTAAAGTTTGAGCCAGAACAATGAGTGAGTTGGTCAGTACAGCTCTGAACTCAGAAGGAGCTCGTCAGAATGACTCAGCCAGCAGTAAGTCTTGGAGGCTTAAATGTTCTAGATTGTGTGGAGGCTGAGGCTGAAGCTTTCTAGGTCTAGGCCTAAGAACAGATTTTATGTTGTGGAAACGCTTCAGGGCTCCAGGCCTAGGACCCATGATTGGATTAGCCAAAGAATAAACAACCTTTTCACCATGAATCCTCATGCTGAGGAGAAAGCAAGAGTGAGTCCCCCAAAATGGGTTCCCCTCAAGGGTCCCCATCTAGGGGTTAGGGAGGACTTGCTGGATTAAGTCCTGAGAGTGTGCTGATCAAGTCTCATTGGTCCACCCAGGAGGTGTTCACGGACCTCAGTTTTGCTCAGATCCTCTCGTATAGCATACAGGCAGTAGCTCTCGCTTAGGCTGTGTGAAGGAGAGGAACCACAAGAAACATCTGCAGCTTTGGGGCGGCAAGAGTTGTGGGGGGGGGGGGTGTAGTGTATGTGCCCTGGGTAAGTGGAGGAAGGAGAGACAAGTAAGGGCCAGATGCCCAGGACTTTACAGTCCTGGGAGATTCTGGAGGTGGAGAGCAAATCTCGTAAATGTAACAGAAACTGGAGCGAGTCGGCCTCAGAAGGACAGGGAGGTGAGAGCCGGGAGGTGTAAGCTCGCCTTGCTGCACTGGGCAGGGTGAGTAAGGAGAGAGCTGGGGCTGCCTCGTCTGCCCCATTTGCCCTGGTTAGACTTACTGCAAAGGCAGAGAGAGAATGAAATGTCCCCAGACCAGTGCTCACACTGTCTCGTGTCCTGTCCTGTTCAATGCCAAGGTTAGTGCGCAGGGCTGACAGTACCTTTGCAGTGGCTTATTCAAAACTCTAAGCTGGTTCTCCCTCGCTCTTGTTGTGTGATCTCAGGAGACACACAAGATCACAAATGTAAGTTTTAAGTATTTATTTATTTATTATTAATTTATTTAATTTATGGATTTCTTTGAGACAGGGTCTCACTGTGTAGTTCTGGCTGTCTTGAAACTTGCAATGTAGGCCAGGCTGGCCTCATACTCACAGAAATTCACACACCTCTGCCTCCAGAACCTGAGATAAAAGGTGTGCACCGTCACACCTGGCTGTAATTGTTTGTTTGTCTGCTTTTGTGAATGTCTTAAGTTCATGGACTACCTAATGGGCTTTGCTGTGGCATTTTCATACATATCAAAGCAAGGGGGCAACAGCGCCCTCAACAGCACCCTCCTTAGGCAGCTGTTAAATTCAGATTCAACATGTGGTGCTTGTCTTTCTCCTCTTCTCACCAACTGTTCTCTTGCTCCCACTCTCTGAAGATTCCTTCCACTCCCCATGGAGCTCCCCTTCTCTCTCTCTCTCTCTCTCTCTCTCTGTCTCTCTCTCTCTCTCTCTCTCTCTCTCACACACACACACACACACACACACACACACACACACACCAAATTAAATTAACAATTAATTAATGAATATCCGAACAGCCGGCCACACCACGGCTGCGGAGAAAAGGAGAAAAGGATGGGATTCTCACCCCGGCAGCTTCCCTCCCTCGCCATGAGTTCCCCTTTCCCCGTTTGGTCCCCTTCTGCTTCTTTCTCCTTCCATCCTTGTCAATTTTTTAAAAGTCTCTTCTCCTACCATTAAATTAATTTCTTTCGCATTTTTTTTGGTCAGGTGGAATTGAGAAGGTCCCACATTCCTCTTCTCCCATTTTCCCCCCACTGTTCCAAGCTCCCTTTCCTCTTAGGGTCTTCATGAATATATGTATATGGGTGGGCTTAAAAAAACAAATCGATGTCCCGATTCCCTCGCTTCCCCCATTTTGCTTCCCCGTACCCCACAGTTAAAACTTTGGCACATACTACCAGCACTCAGGAGGCAGAGGCAGGAGGATCTCTGTCAGTTCCGAGGCCAGCCTGGTCTACAGAGTGAGTTTCAGGACAGCCAGAGTTACAACAGAGAAACCCTGTCTCAGGAAACAAAAACAAAACAAATCAAAAACCCAAAAAAACAAAAAACTTTGGACTCTCTACATCCCCAGTTCATTGGCATTTTGTTTGAATTTTGTGCCTCGGTAACAGACACAGAGTTTAATTACACACACAACTGTTTGCGGGGTGCGTTCCCTGTCAATTTTATTTCATCTGATTTTTGTTTGTTTAGGGAGACATGGGGAGGAGGTTGGTTTTGACACACACACACACACACACACACACACACACACACACACACACACACACACACACACACACACACACACGCCTGCCTACGAAGCTGAATATAGGGAGTGTAAAGAGGGCTTGGCCAGCTCCTCTCTCATGCCGTATAGACACAGATCTACGTGCTGAGAACTCTGGGTGGAAACAGTAACGACAATGGGTGGAAAGTCACATGTTTTTCTCCTCTAGCCCACTCCCGTCTACAGTGAGTAACAGTAAAAGATCTTTCTTCCTTGTGAAAGTTGTGGGTTTGGGGATAAGTTCTCTAGAGCATCCGTCACCTCGCCCGGCTCTCTAGGCTTCGTTCCCTCCCCGGGTTGCGGTAGACACGGTCTCTCTGTGCCCCTCCTCAACGTTCTGAGGGCTTGCTCTGCGTGCTGCCCCCACAAGTCTCTGTTTAACAGTCAGTGCTATTCCAGTCAGACCCCCTCCTGCGAGCGAGGCTTTCCAAGGGTGCTCTCCACTCTATTTAGCCTTTCACCAGCATCCAGGAACTTCCTGACATCACAGGCCCACACAGTCAAGGGAATCCAGCCGTTCTGTAGACCCACCATGCTGATGATGGCAACATTTAAACTGGAGACACTTCTGGTGAATCCTGCCCTCCTGCTGACTGATTCTAGGCTGTGTTTAGAGCGAGGAGAGTTCCAATACAGCCAGACACACAGCCTTTCCTGGAAGGAGGCGGGCAAATGGCCCAGCCGCTGTAGAAGACAGGTTGGCAGTTGCTTACAAAGCTGACACACTCTTACCTTGTGCTGTAATCACTGTGTTCTTGGTGTTCACTGTGGTACTTTAAAAACGTATGTCCAGCCGTGTGGTTGCACACACCTTTAATTCGAGCACTTGGAATGCGGAGACAGGCAGATCTCTGTCTCTGGTCTACAGAGTGAGTTCCAGGGCAGCGAGGGCTGTGTAAAGGGACTTCGTCTAAACAAACAAACAAAAACCTTGTGTCTAAGACAGGCATTGGGGTACATACCTTTAAACTCAGCATTCGGGAGGCAGAGGCAGGTGGATCTCCATGAACTTGAAGCCAGACTGGTCTACTTAGTGACTTCCAGGCCAGTCAGGGGTACACAGTGAGACCCTGTCTCAAAACCAGAACAAACCAAACCAAACCAAACCAAACCCCCTTTCTCGGTGTCTCAGAGATGAATAGCATTTGCTGCTCTTGCAGAGGATCTGAGTTTGGTTCTCAGCACCTGTATCAGGCAGTTCACAAAGGCATGTAGCTCCAGCTCCAAGGGATCCGGCGCCCTCTTCTGGCCTCTGAAGACACTACAGTCATGTGTAGACAATTATACACACACATGTATACAGAAATACATTTTTAATAAAGGAAAAAACATATCTACACAACAACTCGTGTGTTTCCAGTGGATGTCCTCCTGCAGAGGATCAGATAAACTATAACACATCCAGGCCATGGGATTTTTTTTTTAGCACTAAAAAACAATGAGCTACCAAGCTGTGGGAACCATAGAAGATGCACAAATTCGTATCGTCAAATTAAACAAGCCCCTCTGGAAAGACTATGTATTGTATGATTTCAAGTACATGTCATTTTGGAAAAAGGAAAAACAATAGAGACAGCAATAGTGTCTGTGGCTGTAAGAGTTTGCAGGAGGAAAATATGAACAGATGCGAGTGTTTTATATGATACCACAATGATGGACACGCGCCGTCAAACATAAACTCACAGGGTGGACACCACCGGGAGTGAACCCCGATGTGCCCCGCAGGCTCCGTGTGGCAGTGCTGATGCGGGTTCAGCTGTAACAAGTAGACGTTCTGGTGTGGAAAAACTGGGGAGCAGTGTCAGATCCTCATGGCAAGAACTTTACCCAATGAGCCCTCTCGAAAGCTCCTCACATAATGGGTTAATGCACAGACTTTCCTTTTAGGGGTTCTTGAACTGTGTTCCACAAGTTTTGATCTAATGCACTTCCAATACAGTCAAGGTGTATTTGAAATTTCTCTTAAGAGTTCCTTTTAAAATAAATGCTACAGTGCTTTAAAAAAATGTTTTTTTTCGTTTGCTTTTAAGTAATAGTATGGTGTGTGTGTCTAAATTATGCTTTTATTGCTGTGAAGAGACACCATGACCATGGCAATTCTTATAAACCACAACATTTAACTGGGGCTGGCTTACAGTTCAGAGGCGTAGTCCCTCGTCATCATTGCGGGAAACATGGCAATAGGCAGTCAGACAAGGTCCTGGAGAGGAGCCAAGAGTTCTACATCCAAGGGCAGCAGGAAGCGTGAGACTGGGTCTGGCTTGAGCATCTGAAACTTCAAAGCCCTCCCCCAGTGACATACTTCCTCCAACAAGGCCACGCCTCCTAACAGCAACTCTCTTGGTTAAAAATAGGAAAGCAGGGCTCAGAGGTGGGACACTGCAGCCATTAAACAACCTGATGCCCAAGGACATTTTGTATGAATCAAAGTGTCTATGGTAAATACGCCTTCATTATTACTTTTTAAACGTGCGTGTATATGTGTGAGTCACATGCTTACGGGCACCCAAGGAAGCAAGAAGAGTGTCATATCCCCTGGAGCTGGAGTTACGGGCAATTGTGAGCCGCCTAGCATGGGCGCTAGAAACCAAACCCGGGTTCTCAGAAAGAGCGTGAAGCACTCTTAATTGCTGAGCCATCTTCCAGCCCCTGAAAGTGAGTTTTAACTGGTTAAAAATCTGGTTGAGTTGCTGATGCCTAGGCCCCACTGAAATAAATTATAATATCAGGGCAGGGTGGTAGGACATATACATTATATCCGTCTACCTATCTACCTATCTATCTATCTATCTATCTATTTATCATCTATCAATCATCTAATGTCATCTATTTTGTTTGTTTGTTTTTTGGGTTTTTTTTTTTTTTTTAGACAAAAAATGATTCTCCTGCCTCCGCCTCTCCAGTGCTGGTCTTACATGCGTGAACAACCACGCCTGCCTCATAGGTCTATATTTCAAAGTGCCGTGGCCAGAGTCAGATGGAGAAAGAACTCAGCACCCTTTGCTGTAAAGGTTTAAGGAGGCCATTTAAGAAATTTCAAATTGCTCACATTAGCACCTGCTACCTAATTCCTCTGTCCCCCTACGCCCCACAACCCTTGGATACCCGAGAGCTTGCACTCTCCCCGGCCATCCCCGCTAGCCATGCCCGCTGCCGTGCCTGTGTTTCTCATTCTCTAATAATGTGCCTTTGCCTTGTCAAACACTTATCTCACACCTCTGGCCCTGGAAAGCCTTCCTTGGCCCTATTCTTGTTCTGTGTTCTAGCACGGTTGGCAGCCTCCCAAATCCTGGACCCCAGACAGACTCAGGCTGTCGCGGGCTATAAACTGCCCGGTGTCACGACCTCGGCAAGTAATGTCTCTAACAGGCACCCATTCAGAGACAGCTCATCAATGTGTTTAAACTTCAAGTTTATTTAAACTCCGGCAAGCGCAAAAACAAAAAGCAAACAAACAGAAACACAGCGTCCCTGGACATAGGTAGGGCAGGGCGCAGGATGGAAAGGGAAGCTGTTTACTTGAGAAGAACTCTTCATACCTTGCGCCATTCTTACTCATTTGAAATATAATTTGAGACATAAATTGCTTTTCCCTACTTTTGATTGATTTTCAGAAACACCATGAAATGAACATTGTTTTCCCATTCACGTCTCTGTTTGGAGAACATCCTTCCAAGAAGAGAACGTGAGGAAAATTTTGGATTTACTTTTGATGTTTCAGTGAGCCACTTTACAATATGTAAATGTCGAATCAAATTGAAACGGGAAGCGTAAAGGCCCCTGAGCATGCCCAGGCCTTCGTGGACACAACCAAACAACCTATATTGTATGACGGTTCTATTTTTAATATTTTTTTTTAAAAAGGCAAAAAATAAAGAAAAAGAAAAGAATCTACACACACAGCCAGAATACATGTTCAATTTTATTTACTTTCTTCTATCACGTTAAAAGACAGGAGTGAGGGAATTTCTGGGTACAGATTTCTTCTCTTGAGTGCTCTGCCCGACAGCTAAAATCTCCCCAAACTCCCTGCTTAAAACTGGTTGGAAGGAGACAAAATCATTGTTCTACCTAAACCGAAACATGACGGGTCTTCGATCTAGACCGTCAACGGATGACAAGTTCCTCCGCGTGTGTTTATTACAGAAATATATATTGAGAGCCCACTACCTGCCAGCCAGGGACCAAGGTCTTTTTCTAATCCAGGAAAGCCTCCTCAGCACCATTGAAGCCAAGGCGACCTCTGGCTCACCAGTCTAACCATCCATCCTCCCTCCTCATATGTGACTTCACCCTCTTCCCAAAGTGCTTCCTTCCCTCGCTTCCGAGACACCCCACCCTTCTGTCTCCCTGGCCAGAGCCATCCAGACTTGACTCAGAATAAATTCCCTTACCTTCTCTGGGTGAGAGCTGTGTTCAGGTCTGACAACCCCTTTGTCTCTGTTCCCCGCCACCCTTTGGGGCCAGCCTCACGTTGACATTCCAATGGAAAGGAAAGGAAAGAATTAACGGTGGGAGCTGGAAGGTATAAAGCCTCTAACAGAGACAACAAAGCATCCCTGGAGATTGCTAGTAAGCTGCTGCTCCCCTTTCTTCCTCCAGGCTGTACTGTAAGCCCAGCTCACCCAGCTGTACAACATATTGGGAAAGCCATCTTTTCAGCCGGCCACATGCCACTCTGTGGAAACAGGGTTCTGGCGTGAAGCAGGCCCTGTCACTCTTCCTAGATCTTGCCAGTTTTTCCTCTCCAACACTTCAGCTGCCAGCCTTCATCTCCATCACTGACTCCTGGCTTGAGCCACCATGAATCGCCACGGTCTTTGGCCCAGACACAGCAGAGCCTCCTGGCTGGCACCTGCCCTTCACAGTTGCCCTCCCTCATCCTGTCTTTCCCCCAGGACCTAGAGCATCACTTTAGGGTACAATTTCTTTTTTGCAAACTCTCCCGATTATCTGTCACAGTTTTGAATCCCGAGAACCTGACTTTTTGTCAAGGATTTTAGAGGCCCAGGAAGCAAGTTGGAGCACTGTGGTGAGACCGGGAAGGACGGAGAGATGGAAGCAATTATCCCCGGGGACCCAGCGCTGCTTAGCCCTAGGGGAGGCTCTAGGAACTGGTATCCTGTGTAAAACCTCAGCCTCAGGGGCCTGGGAGGACATTTACATACCAACTTGCTGGATTCAGCTCTTCTGGCTTGAACACCTTGTCCTGAACCCACCCTTCCCATCTAACTCCCTGAGACCAGTCCTTCTTTCCGCCAGCCTGCCTCTGCTCGAAGCCTCTCTCGAAGCTTTGGCTATCTGAAGCACAATCAGGAGACCCTGGGCAGAGCCTATTAATTTCCTCGGAAAATAAGGAATCGCAAAACACAACAAGAATGAGATCTTAGAAATCTGAGTCTCATTTCTAAAGTGGCTAAATTTTGGTGGGTGCTCTCAACTTGACAAGTAAGTAACATTTATAATGATACAGGCAAATTTTTAAAGAGGGCACAAGATCTGGAACGCATGTGTAAAGTCGACACGTCGAGGGAAATAGATCTTAACGATGCTAACAAATATTCATGTATGACATATATGACATTTATAGGGCATATCCGGGTCTGCAAATGGGAAGGACATAGACTCTCAGTAAGTACAGAACGCTGGGTCTATTTCTGCCTTTCAGTAGCTTACTAGACATCCTTATTTGCCTTTCTTCTTCAGTTGCTCTACAAAGTAATCATTACAAGCCACTGTCAGAGCGGCCACCATGACCACGAATTCATTAAAATCCACCTCGTTGTCCTTATTGGCATCCAGATCCTGCATTATCTTGTCAACCAACTGGGGATCCTTTTGGCACTAAAAAGAAAGAGAAAGTTTCTAAAACTCAGAGGCCTGGAGGGTCAAGGCAACTGAGATCACATCTCCCTTCTGTTTGCATGAAAGTTTTCAATCTCATTTCAGCACCTAAAGACCACGGCCAAGAGTCTATTTACAGGAGGACCCGAGCCAGCCTGGAGTCTACCCCTGTCCCAAGTCCACAGATCACCGGCTTAGAGCCAAAGTCCCAGAGAAACAGAGTAAACAATAGCAGATTCACGTGACTGTAGATGCTAAAACGCATCTGCTGGACCCCTCAGGCAAGGCCAGGACGCTGGGAGACGGTAGACACGCGGGTGGAAGGCCTAGACACCCACAGAGACTTGGGTGACGTAGAAACAGAGACTTCAAAGAGGGTCAGTGAGCAGCCCTATAATTTGTTATCGGTAGGCTTTTGAGAGCTCATGTAACATTTCAGAATTGTCTTATTTATCCCGTGGGAAGAACAGTCTCTGTTCACAGACCATGACGATGCTTCCACATGTTTGAAGGTGCTGAGCACCGAGTGTGCGAGATATGGCCAGTACAAGTACTAGACACCTGGATAAATTTGAATTTCAGATAAACAGCATGTGTTTTTCTGTATGTGTCCCAAGTGTTACCTGGGTCACAGACTATTTTATCTCATAGCCCCTCTTAGTTCAGAGTCTGAAACACACAGAAATAACTACCCAGAAGGCATTTTCCTTACTGCTAGGGTTAATTTCTCCAAGTGTTGACAATTGCATTGAGTTTTTTCTTTTTACCCAATATTTAATATTCTGGTGCAGCAATAAAAGACACAGCCGGTAATACCCAGGTTATCATTCTAGTTAATCGCGGCTAGCTGCACCTGAATCTCTATACAAGGGAGGGTATGCAGAAAACGCAGATCTCCGGGGGTCACTTCCCCAGCACTTAGGGTCTTGATACAAAATAGATAGAATGTATATAACTCCTGCCCCCCCCCAAAACACATCCCAGCTATGCATCAGCAAATGTGGCAAAGGCCGGGCTCACCGTAAGGAATTCTGTGAGTTCCCTCTGTAACAACAGCTTCAGTTCCCCCTTGTTGAGCTTGAACCTGTCCCCCTCCTTGCAAGAGTACCGGTGGAAGATTCTAATCATCGTACTCATCGCCATCTCTAGCTGGGTGGGCATGGTGGCAGCAGAATGGATTCCTCACGGACCGGACCGGGTCACCCGACCAGGGAGAAGGTGCTTGGGCACAGGAAGTAGATGGGACACGTCAGCTCTCTCGTGGAAACAGAATACACAAGTCCCCGTTCCCACTCCTCCAATCTGCCGCACCTCCAGCAGTTCACAGGTTAACAACAGAGAGGCGCAGAATCATCTCCTGAGAACCCAGAGCTGAGAAATGTAAAGCAAAAGCAAAAGAAAAGCCTTGGCTTCCTACCTGGTCAGCAGGAGGCAGGTGTCTACAGTGTTAGCGACTACAGGCTGAGTGCTGGTCCCTGGTTTCCAGCCCAGCGCACCTGTTCCCAGCAAATGACAATTACTGGTGGCAAGAGATTCGCCTGGAGAGGCCTCTGAGTCTGTTTATAATCAGTAGAATGATCAGGTGTGCGCCTCTGCCCCAGGGGCCAGGAAGGTGGGCACCCCCTGGGCCTTAGAGAAGGCGGCAGGGCGGGAAGGAAAAGCCCTCTGCCTGCTCAAAGGGGATGTGGGTAGAAGCACATCTTGTTGCTAGGAAGTTGATGACTAGGAGAGAGTCTAAAAATAGAGGCGCAAAGGAGAAACACTGGTTCAAACCTGGGCACTCCTTAGCAACGCTCTTGAAGGTCAAGGGACAAAAACAACCCAGCGGAAGCTAATTGGGAAGATGCCCTGAGATGGAGAATATGTGTAGCCCAGCGTGGTGTCTCCTGTCTGTTATCCCAGATCTTGAGAAGCTGAAGGAAGGTCATGAGTTTGAGGCCAGTCTGGGACAGAATGAGATACAGACTAGCTTGTGTTAAAGGGAGACCTGGTGTTGAAAAAACACAAAACAGGAACAGTGTGTGTGTGTGTGTGTGTGTGTGTGTGTGTGTGTGTGTGTGTGTGTGCCTCTAGAATTCCAGAGGAATCAACCAGGCCCTGGAATACATAATGTGCTACAAGGCAGAACAAGGTCGTTGGGCATAAGTCTTCCTGGTTTATTCTGTTGACACTGATTTTAGCCTAATCAAATGTAGAAATGAGAAACCAAAAACAAAACTAACAGAAAAACCAAAAATTCATTGTCCAACCTGGGCAGTGGTGGCGCACGCTTTTAATCCCAGCACTCGGGAGGCAGAGGCAGGCGGATCTCTGTGAGTTCAAGGCCAGCCTGGACTATGGAGTGCGTTCTAGGACAGCCAGAGTTAGAACAGAGAAACCCTGTCTCGGAAAAACACAAAACACAGTGTAGGAATGAATATATCATCTGTCATCTAGCCACAGGGACAGAGAAGCTATGTGGGGGAGAAGGATTGGGGGGGATCCCCAAGTGAGAAAAGCTTTAAGGAGAGGGTACTGGGGAGATGGCTCGGTTGGTAAAGCACTCGCCTACAAATGTGAGGGCTTGAGTTGGACCCCTAACCCCCACATAAGAAGCCAGGTGTGGTGGCCAGAAAAAAATATCTACTCGAAGCAAATCCTACCGCTGCTTTCCCTGGAGTGTGTTAAATGCAGAGAACACAGAAGGCACTGGTGTCTTCTTTGGGCTTAGTCTTCTTGCTAAGACTGTCCCGAGGGTTTTGTGGCCACTTTTCCTCAGTTTTGAATGCTCTTATATGCTCCTGCTCTGAAATGTTGGTCCCGGATATTCTCGAGCCCCTGTCGAATTTCTAGATCTGCAGCCCAGATGTCTGCTAAGCGCTGGGTGATCTATCCAGCTCCCATCTGTACCTCCTTTCCCTAAAGAGTCTCGTAAGTTTTTCAAACTTGATTAGGATCAAACTAAAAGGTCTCCTATCCTCTTCCCACATCCTGCCCCTGCTTGGACCATCCCAGTCACCCACTTCCGCTTTCCACCCCAGCTTCCGTCACCATTTAAATGTCCACTCCTCTGCCCTCTTTGCCACCTTGAGGCCTTGAGGCCCAAGGCTCCTTACAACATCTGGACTGTCCTTGCTCCTGCAGCCGATCTCCATTCTGTGGTCGCAGCGGTGGATCACAACATGAATCAACACCTACATGGCTGCGCGTGCGCACTAATGGATCGGTTCCCTGCCTGTGCAGACAAAAATGTAGAATAATTCCCACTGTAATCCCAGCACTTGGAAGCTTAGGCAGGAGGATGGCGAGTTCAAGGTCAGCCTGAGCCACATAATAAGTCTGAGACAAGCCTGGATACAAAATGATCCCTATTTTAGAATTCGGGGGGGCGGTGTGGAGAAGGAGAGGGAGAGAGAGGATCAGCCAATCATGATAGACAATGTACTAGGGCAGGGTATATCATTTCCCCAGAACTGGGCTTTGTCTAGCTTACTTGACCAAATAATCACTTAATTGCCTTATTCTGCATTAAAAACTTTGCTCATCAAAAGGAGAGGGGCTTATTTTGACAAAATGGAGTTTGGATTTGGAATGAAATGTTACTAGGTTTTTAAACACTAAAGTTACCGATGCACAAAAATAGGTAAATTCTTCAGAGTACATAGATCTCTATAATACTGCATTCAAATGGTATTCAACCAACAAATTATTTTTTTGGAGAATTCAAGGAGAATTCTTGAAACTTCAAGGAGAAAAGATAGCAAAGATTGGAGCACTACATTGGACTCAAGAGCTGAGCGTTCAGCTCCTCCATGCTGGAGCGACAAAGCCAGGCAGGTTCGGGTTTCTGAGGCTGGCTTAGATCTGAAGGTTTCTTTGGGTGTGTGCTTCCCTCTAGTGTCAGCCTCTGGAACTGCACCTAATACCTCTCAACATAAAGTGCTTGGATTTGCACCCTAGCAGGGGCTTATAAACCAGCCCTGGCCTGAGATCTCCAGAACATATTCAGAAACAAAGGCAACATCAAAAACGAATAATAATCTTATTAACAAGATTCAGATGCACTAGTGACGGTAACATAAAATCGCTGGAGTCAAGGGAGACATATCCTTCCCGGAAGGGCTGTCCTGTGTACTTTGCCTTTGCCTCTGCTTGTGGTCTTTTCATTCTGATATGACTCATGACTCTGAGAATACAGAGCGTACAGAGAATGCGGATATGGAAAGAAGTGAAGAAGTTTAAAAAAAAAAAAGACTATTGGGAAGAGATGGAGGCTAGCGAAAATCCACAAACATGCATCTTTTAAAATTCTATTTATTTATTTATGTTTGCTTGTTTGTTTGTTTAATGTGAATGGGTGTTTTGCCTGCATGTATGTCTGCATACCCTGTGCATGCCTGGTGCCTGTGGCCAGGAGGCCAAGGGGTGTTGGACCCCCTGGAACTGGAGTTACAGACAGTTGTGAGCCACCAGGCGGGTGCTGGGACCTGAAGTGTGTCCTCTGGAAGAGCAGCCTGTGCTCTTAACTGCTGAGCCAGCTCTCCAGCCCAGAGAATTCTTTTTGAGTACAAATGCTTGAAAGTGCACTGAGCAAGAGGAAGGAGGGGCTGGAGAGATGAGCACTGACTGCTCAACCCTCGGGGACCAGAGCTGCGATCCCAGCACATAACCAAGAGCGCATCCTCACACATCTGTAACTCCAGCTCCGAGGGATCTGATGCCCTCTTCTAGTTTCCATGTTGTTCAAAGATGAGTAAACACACACACACACACACACACACACACGTCACCAATCAATCCCTGTCAGCATGACCAAAAAAGCTGGAAAACTGAATTATTTTACCCAAGGAAAAGAACCAACATAAGGGCATTGAGTATATGAAGAATTGTTAATTGAGGAGAGACTGACCACTGTTTGTTTTTTAAAGACTTATTATATATCTGTATATATATGCAGATAGAGCATATATATACAGATACATATATGTATGTATATGTGTATATGCGCTATATATATGTATGTATAGATAGATAGAGAAAGAGAACATATATATATATATATACATGTGTGTGTGTGTGTGTGTGTGTATATATATATGCTCTATCTGCCTGCATGTCTGTTTCAGGAGATCAGCACACACATGGTACTCATACATACATGCAGGCAAAACGCTCGTACATAGAAAATAAAAATAAATCAATCTTATCGTCTGAGAAATTATCTGAAAATAATGGAAGTCTTGTATGCAGATGACTAACATATAAACCACGGAAGCTTATTGACGGTCCAGCTGTATTCTTGGGCTGGAGGGCGTAGACGCATCTCGGTCTGAACCTCAACCAGTCACACTGGCCATGTGGAACACAAGCGCATAAAATCCATCTGGGCGCCTGACGGCCACCCACGCCTCGGGTCTAAACCTCAGCTGGGACTGGCTGTCACCAACTAAAGGCCCTCCCCTCTTTCAGCAAGGGTTCCACGGTAGCTAGTCTTCAAAATGATGCCTTCTGAGCCTTGCCTCTTGATGTCCTAACTTTGAGTGGTCCCTGTGAGGCAGGTTCAAAAGGGAAAATTAGGGGTACGGAGAAAGGAAGGAAACCCCTCATCTCCGAGTCTGGCTCAAGTCTCTCATCAGCTGGGAGTCAAGAATTCTGGCCCAAACCTGGGGCCATGGCTCAGTCAGTAAAGTGTTTGCAAGATAAGCTCAAGGACCTGGGTTCAATCCCTGGAACCTACATTAGAATAAATGAGTGAGTGAGTGAATGAATGAATGAATGAATTCCAACACAATTAGCAGCACCTGTGAAAATTACCTACTGAGACAATTTTCCTTTTGTGTATAAATAATTCAAGTAAGACTGTTAAAAAAAAACAAAAAACAATGACCCCTACTTAAGGCCTGGGTGTAAATGGTTATCCAGTGGTAAGCCTACAGTTTTCAAAGAATCGCACAAGAAATTCCATTTATATGAAAACACTTGTCTTAATTCCCTTGTGCAATCCGTGGACTTGCAGTTTTATGCTATCAGACTACAATCCATGGCACCCTCAGGGCCACCCTAGAATCTTACTTACCGAGAAAGAGGAAAAGGGGGGCAAGGAAGTTTCTCAGGAACCATGGGAGATGTAACATGAGAGCCACCAAATCATTTACGCTACTGCTACGGCGTGCCGTGTGCCTCTCACTCTCGAGAAGCTATAATCCACGCTCTTGGGTGTGTCTTATTCTTTCTCTGAGAGCCTCTCTTTCTAGTAACTCCTGCTTAAATACATGTTTAGAATCCCTTGAATAAATTCCAGCTTCTTCGTGCTGTCTCATCCTGAAATTATTTCTGGGTGAAGTCAAGATGCCAGTTGAACCTGAGTGGAGATCTCTAAAGAGAGATCTGAAGAGAGCTCTACTGCAGGCAGCTCCGGCCAGCACCCCTCTGCCATTTACACCCCCATGCATAAGCTAGAACCAACCCATGTCCCCTGACTCCAATAGAAATGTCAAGTGCAACTTGATTTGCTTCCCCTTGGCCCTCCATCTGGAGACAGGGAGCTGTTCATGAGTTCTCATGCAGAGATCCGTGAGACAAAGCACTGAGGCCTAAGAAGAGCTACCCTGGAGGTAGATTCCAGAGGCAGGCAGAACTTTAGAGTTGCAACACAGCCTTTAGAGAAACCAGACACCAGCAACTGGACTAAACAGCTCCAGAATCCTTGAGCCTTTCTTCTGTGACTGTACACCTCTAAGACAACCTGTTGAATCTTTAGAGTCCTTTTAAGATGATTCTTTGAGAAGTCGCTCCGTGTAAATAGATATGCTTCTTCTAAGAGAATTCTGTTTGGAACTAAAATACGACTGGTGGAATTTTCATGTGGCTTCAGAAAGGACCTGCGTGCAAGCCCTTCCAGGAGAGGGTGCTGTGTGCAGTATTCTATCGGACCTTTTATGACAACTAGGGAGATAAATATTTGAAGGGAAAAAGAACAATGAAGTTTCAGTAGTGACCTCCTTAATACCTGCTTTATTTTACACTGTATGAGTGATTTTTCTGCATGTATGTAAAGTGCACGCATGCCTGCCTGATACAGGCACAGGCCAGAAAAGGGTTCTAGATCCCCTGGAACTGGAGTTAGGGATGGTTGTGAGGCTCCATGCGGGTGCTGGGAACTGAACCCAGTCCTCTGTAAGTATAGTGCTCTTAACTGCTGAGCCACATCTGCAGCCCGCTCCTCAATATCTTAATAGAATGAGTTAATACTGGGCTTTGAAGATGTCGTCTCTACCATCAGTTTTGGTTCTGTGTTGCCTCATGCCTCAGAGCTCTGCTATGTCAGAGCTCACACTAGGTCTGCTCAATGAGAATGCCTCTGACTATTTCCAAAGCCCTTTGGAAGTCACTAGAACTTTCCAGGAAATCACTTTCATGACATTCCATCCAGAAGTCCAAAATCCTCCCATGGCCCCTCTCCAGGACTCTGAATCACCGCCTGCGAGGGCGGGGCCTTCTTAGACCCTCCAGCACAGAGAAAGGTTTTAATAAAAGTTTTAACAACCTGAGAAGTGTTCTGCTCCGTAATGTAAGCCCATTGGGGAAATTACATCAGAAAACAGAGCATGCCTTCTGACATAAATGACATATATATCATATCTATATTGGAGACAACTGGCAGTGGCTATGAGGGTCTGTGGCACAAATGGGGGCTTCTAGAGCTCGGAACCCACACCGGGAGTGGACCTCACCCCATCATTTCTGAGGTGTGGTTTTAGATCTCATTTCTGGAAGCCTCCTCACCTCGAGTCTTAATTTTCACGGCTCTTGCTTGCATCTGTACGCCCCTGGAGTTAAGAGCTCCACCCACTGAGCTCCCATGCAGCAGGCTGGTCTCCAGGGAGCCCTGCCCTTGCTCCAGAAGACAGGCCCGCTTTCTCCAAGAAGAACTGATCTCGAAAGACTGGTTTTGCAGGTTACAAACCCAGTTCACGAAGTCACAGAGGCAGAGAGATGGAGTTCTGGACTTTGGAGTTTGACTCCGCATTAAGGAAGGCGGCCCAAGACGTTCTGGGTGGGGTCCAGGTTCAAGATCACAACACCCCTGCTCCTTTGGACTATAATATGTCCAATAATTTAATATCTTCAAAAGACCTAGATTCCAGAAAAAAGTGCCCCTCCCCTCTTCGGTATGCACTCTTTCTTCAGCAGCTTAGAAATAGGTAAAAATGGCTCAAAAAATCCTTACCTTAGTTCTGAAGGTCACAGGGTAAAGAGATAGTCTTTTGTGTTGATTTCACTCCCATTGAATGGGCATCAGATGTCTGACCTACATTTCTCCCGCTGAATCAAACTATCTGGTTATAGTTTAATGATCTCTTAGGGATTTTGTGCGGCCACCGAGTTGGGCATTTCTCTGTGAGTTTACAACATGACTATGAGGACTGTTGCTTACGTCATCTCTCTTATGGCGTTTAACTCTGTAGCCCATTCTGAGCTGGAACTCACTTCGTAGTCCCAGACTTGCAAGAATCTTTGTGTCTCAGCCTCTCCAGTACCGGAATTATAGGGAGACCATGGCTGGCTTATACACACAATTTATAAAGTGGCATAAACATTCATATGTCAGTTCTAAAGGCTTCCTGTTTTGAGTCTTGTATCAACTATCCGGGTGTGGCGGTGTACTCTCAATACATGGGAAGCAGATGCCGAAGGATCATGGGTTCTAGGCCAGACTCAACTACACAGAGTTTGGGGTCAGCCTAGGCTACACAGTGAGAACTACATCCAAAAACAAAGCCAGAGGCAGATGTGGTGGTACATGCCTATTGTCCCAATATTTGAGAGATAGAGGTAGGAAGATTGCCATAAGTTTGAGGATAGCCTGCTCTACATAACACGCTGCAAGCAAGCCAGGGCTACATTGGAAGAACCTGTCTCATACAAACAAACAACAACAATGGAAAAGGAGCTTCATTTCTGTTAGCCCTTACCCCATCGCCACTGTCCTGGTATAACAGACACACGGGATGTTGCTTTCTATCCCTCTACTCTTAACCAGATACGCCATGTATGTGTTTGAGTCACGACTGGAGCGAAGGGAGAAGCCCGTGGCACTGGGGAGAAATGGAAGACCCGTTTGAAGTGTCGTGTTAGCCTTCCATCATTACGACAAAATATCTGAGAGAGACGCAGGGGAAGGTTTATTTTGTCTCACGGTCCCAATCCATGGTCACCGGGCTCTGTTGTTTCTGGATGTACGGTAAGGTAGGACACGCTGATGGACATACGCTGAAGCAAAGCTGTTCATGTCATGGTGGACAGGAGATGGAGGTGGGGAGGGGCAGAGAGAGAGCACAATGTAGAGCCCAGTCCCAATGAGCACGGTACTTTTTCCAGCTAGAGCCTCTTCCTACAGCTTCCACCACCTCCAAGTTGGGGACAAAGCCTTTAGGTCACAGTGTAGGTCCCAGCCTGTAACGTGCACCAACAGTCCCCCGGACTTCCACACACTATCCAACGCCATTTTCATTGTCCGGATAGAGAGAGGAACTCGGTGCCTTGTTCTTATCAATAGATAGCGGGCAAGTCGAAACCGGTTTTGGCAGTTTCATTTCCTAGTGAGAACAGGCTTGACCACTCCAACTTCTAGATTAAATTAGATTAAAAAAAACTTCTGGAGACGTCATTCCCAAAATTGACCGGGCAGACAGCAGGCAAAACCAAATAGGGAAGAAATTCCTAGGATTTCACAAAGGTTGATTTTGTTACGAATTGCTTTGGTTGTTTCGGAAGACGCTGGGTAGGGCCGCGCCTGAAGAAGCCTTGGGTTTGGTTAATACAGACAAGAATGCAGGGGCTGGAGACGCCTCAGGAGGTAAAGACTCTTGCCACCAGGTCTGACCAAAGGAATTCAACCCTGAAGACTGACAGGGAGGAAGGAGAGAATCAACTCCTACGGGTTGTCCTCTGACTTCCACACACATGCAGTGACACACCTACTCCCCACCCCCATGCATGTATACAAATAAATAAATATAAATAAATAAATAAGTAGGCTGGAGAAAAGGCTCAGGAAATTGTCAGTATTCCAGGGGATTCAACACCCACTTCGGGCCTCTGAGAACGTCGGGCATGCATGTGGTTACACACACACACACACACGTACACATACACATATATGTGTATATATTCACAGGCAAAACACTTATACACATATATGTTTAATCAGTGGTGTTGTTGGAAGCTTTTTGTTTCATAATGCTTTGTCTGGATTCTTTTGGGTTTTTTGTTCTTTGTTTTTGTTTGTTTATATGTTTTTCGAGACAGGGTTTCTCCATTGTAACTCTGGCTGTCCAGGA
This sequence comes from Cricetomys ansorgei, assembly GCA_026225945.1. Classification (NCBI taxonomy): domain Eukaryota; kingdom Metazoa; phylum Chordata; class Mammalia; order Rodentia; family Nesomyidae; genus Cricetomys; species Cricetomys ansorgei. The sequence goes on along the minus strand of JAMJFZ010003624.1, from coordinate 8,971,365 downwards.
ACTCACTCTGTAGACCAGGTTGGCCTCGAACTCAAAGAGATCCCCCTGCCTCTGCCTCCCAAGTGTTGGGGTTAAAGGCGTGTGCCACCACTGCCCTGCTGGATTCTTTTTTTTTTTTTAACCTTAGAAATCTCTATGAATTCTTAAGCAGCTGTACTTTGGGGAAATGACACTTAATGTCTGACTAGCATCTCCTGGAGGGGCTGGGAGGAATAGGTGTTTGAACAAACCTCTCCGTGAAGTCTCTGGGGGAAGCTGTTTCAGGTCTTTGTATTGGGTGGAGTCTTGACTTGCTGGTTGCAGTCATCCTATGGCCTGGAAAATGCACACACTTGCAGCAGGGGCCCTGCCCAGACTTTAACAATGGCTGTAACAAGGGCACCATTCAAAGGCCGGCGGGCTGCTCCTGTGCACAGATGAGACGCAGAGGAACAACTGTTCTTTACTTCTATTTGATTACATTTGATGAAGGTGTAAGTTCAGGGAACAGTCTCTGAGAATAAATGCCAGGCATCTGACACTGTTTTAGGGCTGGAGAAACAACAGCCGTTGGAGGACTGTGCTAAACTGGAGAGTTCCTGACCCTTCAAGGGGTCAGATCCAGCTTGTCACTGCCAGATAGGAGGAATGTGATTCAAAGCTCCGAAGACTTCTGGTTTAGAAAATGCCAAAATTTTTAACTTTTAAGAAATACACACACACTCACACAGAACATAGCAGAAACAGATCAACCAAACAGTAGTGTTATGACTCATGTTTCCTCAAAAATGGGCAATGTGGGGGGCTGGAGAGATAACTCGGTGGTTAAGAGCACTGGCTACTCTTGCAGAGGACCTAGGTTCAGTTCCCAGCATCCACATGGCGGCTCACAGCTATCTGTAACTCCAGTTCCAACAGATCCAACATCCTTTTATGACCACCACAGGCACTGTCTGCACGTGGTGCACAGAAATACATAGAGCACTCAAATACACAAAACAAGATAAATAAGTAAATATTTAAAGGTTTATTTTAGCATTTATTTATGTATCTGTATGTGGGTACCTGCAGCAGCCAGAGGAGGGTGTTAGGAGCTGGAGTGACAGGTGTTTGTGAGCCCCTTGATGGGGGTGTTGGGAACTGAATTCTGGTCAGAGGGCACTTGCAACCTTGGAGCGGTCTCTCCAGCCCCAGGTGCTTCTTTAGGCTTATTTATATTAACTTACTTCTCCTCATTTTCATTCCCACTCTTGGTTTCCTTTCTCCTTCCTCTCCTACGTAAATTATATGGTCTCTTATTTTGTGCATCTTTATATATCACTTTATACTCCATCTGGAGTAGAACAGAATAGAAGGTGACCCCGGGCAACTCCAACTTAGACAGCCCATCAGCATCCCAAACCCCAAGTCTCGCCAACACAGGCTTACCGTTCCACTCTCTGACCACCCCCATCCCTGAGGATTCTCCAAGCCCAGTCCTTAAGAAGGCCTGACCTGGTGCTCTGAACTGAACTGTATATAGTAGTAGGCTCAACCCCGTGCCTCCTCTGCTCCTCTGTAGCTCTGGGCTGTAGGTGTAGCTCCACCCAGGACCTCTGCCCAACTTCCATTGCCTCACACCTAAGCCCTTCTTCCAGAAGGCTCCCACTCTCAGCTCAGTCCAAGGAAGTTCCAGTGTACCTGGCCAGCCTACCTGGTACTAGTCACCTGATACAGTACTGGGAACTAAAAGCAATATTGGATCTACACAAGAGGGTCTGACTCTACTGTGGATGGTTCAAATGCCGTCTCTTCATTCCTTCCTCAAAAGTCTTAAGGAGGATCACTGGCCCTGTTTTGGAGATGGTGAGACCAAAGACACCACACGTGGCTCTCCCAAGACGTGCAAAGTAAAGTGAGGATTTGAACCCAAGAGTCCTGGTGCTGGAGAACTTGCTGATCACCACTGTGAAGGGAGGGTATCAGTCCCAGGGAATTTCGTTTCCTGGGAGACTCCCAGTGCCCTCCTACGTTGTTTACTCGGGGTGGGGGGTTTTATAGGCTGTAGGTCATAAATCAGAACACTTCCTGCTGTGCTCCCTATAAGGAACAAGCTTGCTTGCTGCCCCAGAGGGCAAAGGCGGCACCACCGGTTGGGCCTGTGCTACTCTCAGCCAGGGCTCCGGGCTCTCTCCATCTACCTGCAGGAAAAAGGCTGGCGATTGGCCGCCCCTGGGGACCAAGATAAGAGCGTGTCCTTACCTCACCCTAGCTTGCTTTCAGGGAAATTTCTTCTGTGGAAGATTTCTGTTTCTTAAAGTAGTTGAAACTTGCTGGAGAGGGCTGTGAAGGAGGGGGATGGGGAGTGGGTACCACCAGCAAGATCAGAGGAGAGTGGCCCAAGACTTTCTCTCTGCAGGTGGCTTTACCTGGGAATTAGAAAGAGGAGAGAGGAATGGGGGGAGTGGGGTAGAGACACAGCCTAAAGCAAGAGGTCCTGTTGTATCCTCTACAGTTCACTGTGCTGTGGCACTTTTGCTAATGACAACCTACCTTCCTTGACCTTCATTTCACCAGAGAAAATCAATTTTCTGTCCAGGTCAAAGGACTCAGAAGAATCTATAGGTTGATGTTTGACATCCGAACCTGTAGAGTCCAACTATAGAAGGATAAACGGGCTTGGGCAGAGCGGGAACAGACCTAGTAAGCACTTTTGAAGAGAGGCATTGGAACAGACCTGTAACCCTGGCGTGCAAGAGGCTGAGGCAGGAGACCCCGGCTACACAGTGAGGTCCAGCTATACACCAAGATCCGTCTAAGGGGTGGGGGTACGGTGGGGTGGGAGGAGATGGCACACGTGAAGTTCCAGCCCGGCCAACTCACGTGTTCTGCGTGATAAATCCTGCCCTGCCCGTACACAGTCAGCCTGAGGCCCTGTTGTTCTCCAGGAGCCTTGCTACAATCCCCATGCGGTCCCCAGGCGGCGGCCACAGAGGACAGCAAGATAAGGATTTCAGCATTCCTTACGGCGTAAATGGAGAGCTGGCTAAGCTTGCCTGTCCTGTGGATGCTTTTACATTGTCCGATTCCAGATGCAATCAGCAAATTCCAGACTGTAGGGAAACCTATACACAAACAGTATGGTTTTGTCAGCAAGTAAATTGCAAGAGGAGAAAAGAGCGTGACTTTAGTTGTAGGAGAACCAATCATGTGACATCTGAGCTATGGGGCTCTGGTTTGAAAAGATAAAAATAAACATCACTTATGACATCTGAGACAGGTAGAAATCTAGACAGGGACAGGCCATTGCTATTAAGGAACTAGAGTCGTGGGTGTTGGGGTGATTGAGAAGACACAGAGGTCCCCTTGCAATTCCAATTCTATATGGTATCAAAATTCTCCACCATCCAGGTTTTTTTTAGAAAGTAAACTAAGAATTCTGGTTTTAGCAAGCAGAAATATCACAGGAATAAATCCCTGTGTTTCATTTCTCTTAAAACCAGAAGTTCTGATAAATCAGTTATATTTTAAACAAAGTCTCCCTCTACACAAACCTCTGGTTAAAAAACAAAAAAAAACATTTTTCACCAGTAGGAACTAGACAAAGGCCCCTCCGGGTTCCCAGGTGGCTCCTAAGAAGGCTCCAACCGCAGACACTGCTTTCCCAGGATTAGCTAATTAGTCTGCTTAATGCCACACAGAAGCAGTAATTAAACTTTTCATAGACCTAAGTCTCTCACCGCAGGCTTCGTGGTAAAGCTGGGGTGGGAGAGAGCCTTGGCCTAATGCTGAGGATTAAGCCCTGGTCTGAAGAGAAGCTGGGCTGAGAGACTCTACTCTCTCAGCGGCCAGCTGCAACCACACCCCCATGCCCTCCAGAGAAAGGCAGGAAACCTTCTGAAGCACAAATGAGTCATCCCCAAAGAACCCACCCGGAAGAAGAACTTAGGTTTTGTTTGCTTCCATACCACGTAGAAAACTGGGACCAAATTTCCCGTGAATCTCCGCCCACTTGTCTTATCTTCTGCATACCCTCTGCCATTACGATGCTGTCTCCCACAACTTAGTGGGGAGGACTGACAGATAAACCTATATGTAAAAAAACACGAAGTAAACAACTTCCCAGGTGCCCATAGTCCTGCGTGATGGCTGCACTCAAATTTTAACTTCATGTTGGTAAACACCGCGGCGGAAGCTCAGGGTTTTCCACAGCATGTATGAAAAATGCACACATATGTGAGGCTGGAAGGATAGTTACGCAGTTAAGAGCACTGGCTACACCCCCAGAAGATCTGGGTTCGACTTCCAGCACCCATATGGAGGCTCACAACCATCTGTATCATCAGTAACTCCTCTCCTGGCCTCTGCTGATTCCAGGCCAGCAAGTAGTGCGCAGACTTGCGTGAAGGCAAAACACGCATACGTATAAAATTAAATTAAAAATTTAAATTTTAAAACGGCACGTGCTATTGGCAGGTGTATAAATCTATGCAAGGCCCTCAAGAAGCCAGTTTACTATGATCAAAATCACACTTGTCCTTGGACGCAGACATTCCATAGCTAGAAATGCAGAGCATGCGAAGCCACGCCTCCCCCCGCCCCACCCCCGACGCCCACCGCGTGGTCTCCGGAATGTCTCCATCGCTGTGCGGACGTACCAGCATCGCTCTGGGTGCCTCCTTTGCCCCAAGCCCCGCTGCTCCCTCTCACAGTTAAACTCACTATGCAGGATAACCATTCATCGCCATGTTCACATCCGTCTTACTCTTTGCGTATATGCAGGTATGTGTTGGGGTGTGTGTGTGTGTGTGTGTGTGTGTGTGTGTGTGAGGCTTGGACCAGGGTAGCACGGGGAGTCATAGGACAACCTCGAGTGTCAGTTCTTGCCTTCCACTTTGTGTGAAGAGGAGTCTTTTTGCTGTTCGCCACCGAGAACCTCAGGCTAGCTGGCCCTTGTGTTCCCAGAATTCTCTCTGCCTCCCACCTTGCTGTAGTAGGGTTTTCGTGGGGTCGGTCACTTTTACGTATGTTCTGAGGATTTGAATCAGGTCCTCGTGCTTTGCCTGGCAAGTGCTTCACCCGCAAAGACATCCCTCCAACCCTCTTCTTACGCCTTTTTTGAGTGTGCCTCCCCCACAACATTGCGACATCCCATCCTCATCACCCTACGCAGCCAAGGCTGGTGGCTTTTTCCAGGTCACTGATACTGGCTGTAAGATTCAACGGTCACTTTTCTGCCCTTACTTGACCCCTTAGTAACATCCAGGAAGTGTGGGCCCTTTACGCTTTATGCCTCTGACTTCCCTAGCAGCATAGTCCCCGGATTCCATTTCTCCCAGGTTTGATATCAGTCTCTCCCAGTCTCTCGTATTGGCTCCTCTCACTTCTCTGCATATGCAAGCTCTCCTTCAAGTAAGGCCTAAAACCTTTATTTAAATGTTAGCAAAATGGCAAAACTAGAGCTCCGATATCCTTTAGAACCTAGAACATAACTGGCGCATAAGTACAGGAGCCTATTAAATGAGCGAGTATTCGAGATACAGATCCGTGGGTGTTGTTTATACAGTGTTCTGTGGATTGCAGTGTGTGTGCGTGTGTATACAGTGGATATCTAAACTGTGGGCCAGTCTGCAAACGCTGATGTGAGATGTATTGTCTGAGATATAATGTCTGAGATTTATTCCAGTACAGCATAGAAGTCAGCCTCCAAATTGCTCCCCAGTGACCCTTTCCGCTGGTGCACCTTGGTAGTCTCTGCTCCCGTGGAATTGTACCTAGTCTGTGTAACAGGTAGGGTATAGTAGATACAATATAATATAATATATTTATTATATTATATATTATATGTGATTTCTGAAGCAAGGTTTTACAGCTTCACTTTTGTTTTTCTGGGCCACTTGTTTTGGGGGGAAGCCAGCCTTCATGCTGTGAGGTCACTCAGGCGTCCCGCATAGAGGCAGGCCCACATGGAGAAGAATGGAAGCTTCCAGCCATCCGCAGCCCTTGCTAGCCCTGTGAGTAAGTCATGCTGGCGCCGTGTCTCCAGGCCTCAGAGACGCCTGTGGTTGGCAGCAGCAGCAGTCAGCATCTCAGCTGCCACCGCAGAGACCTCAAGGTAAATCATGAAGATCAACTGCACTCCTGAATTCCGTACCTCAGAAACCACGGGTTAATAAGCGGTTGGTTACGCCACGGTTGCTTAAGCCACTGAATTCCGAGGCGATTTATGAATAAATATAACTGGTAGGTAGTATAATTCAGATATAAATATTGATAGCATTCGCATGCTTGTCTATGCACAGAACATTCGACGTGTACACAAAGAGAGTCATTGGCTTCTAGTGTGGGCGGTTGGGGAGGGTTATGTTTATTTTTCACTATATGCTCTTATACTGTTAGGGGTTTTTTTCTTTTTTTTTAACATAAACCACTTGACTCGTAATTTTTAAGCTTTAAAGGAAAAAAAGAAGGTGTGTGATGGTTTGAATAAGAATGGCCTCCATAGGCTCATATATTTGAGTAGGTAGTCTCTCCAGAGAAGGATACTATTTGAGAAGGATTAGGAGGTGTGGCCTTGGAGTGGGTGTGGTCTTGTGGAAGGAAGTGTGTGGGGTGGGGGTGGGCTTTGAGGTTTCAAAAACCCATGAGAGGCCCAACTTTTCTCTCTCTAGTTGAGGAACATGATGTAGCTCTCGGCTACTGTTCCAGGACCATGCTTGCTGTAACGATGGACTCACCCTCTGAAACTGTAAGCAAGTCCTAAAGTTTAAATGCTTTCTTTTCTAAGTGCTGCGATGCTCCTGGTGTCTCTTCACAGCAACGGAACAGTGACTGAGACAGAGTGTAAGCATGAACAAGACACGCTGGCTCATTCCTGTGATCCCAGAGTTTGGGAAGCTGAAGCAGGAGGATTGCCATGAGTTCAAGACCAGTAACTTTCAACCTGAGCTACAGTGTAAGACCCTATCTCAAAACTGAAAATAAATAAATAAATAAATAAATAAATAAATAAATAAATAAATAAATGTAAACAGTGTAAGCAGTATAATCTCAACACTTGGGAGGCAGAGACAGGTGGGTCTCTGTGAGTTTGAGGTGAACCTGGCCTATATAAAGAGTTCTAGGCAAGTCAGGACTACAAGGAGACCCTGTTTCAAAAGGGAGAAATAACAGAAAAATAAGGAAACTGAGAAATTTAGAAGAGTTTTTCACATGGCATTCCTCCCTAGCCCTCTTTTTCTTTTTTTAGTACGTGTGTGTGTGTATGTCTGCTTGTCTGAATGTGCAGCACATCTGCACAGTGCTCGCGGAGGCCAGAAGAGAGCATCAGTCGACCTGGGACCAGAGTTGGTGAGTGTGAGCCGCCCGATGCTGGCATCCTAACCTAGGCCTTCTGCACGAGCAGGGTTGCTCTTGACATCTGAGCCATCCCTCCAGCCCGTTTGTCTTTTTTGTTTTCTTGACTTACTGCCATTCTCAAAACCTAGCTTTTGAGCAATTTTTTTTTTTTTTTTCTGATGGTTCTGTTTTGTTTTGTTTTCTCAAGACAGGGTTTCTCTGTTGTAACTCTGGCTGTCCTGGAACTCACTCTGTAAATCAGGCGGGCCTCGAACTCACAGAGATCTGCCTGCCTTTGCCTCCCAGGTGCTGGGGATAAAGGCAGAGCTGCCACCCGCCTTACTCCCCCCCCATCCCACCGCCCTCCCCTGGAGTGGAATGTTTCAAAGATTTTTGAGTAGGCTAAATTCTAGAAAGCTGGGTTTCTTCCTTCCTTACCTTCCTCCCCCTTCCTTTCTTTCCTTCTTCCTTTCTTTCCTTTCTTTCTTTCTTTCTTCCTTCCTTCCTTCCTTCCTTTCTTCCTTCCTTCCTTCCTTTTTCTTTCTTTCTTTCTTTCTTTCTTTCTTTCTTTCTTTCTTTCTTTCTTTCTTTCTTCCTCTCTCTCTCTCTCTTTCTTCCTTTCTAATTACGTGCATATACGTGCCTGCATGAATTTTATGTGTACTGTGTACAAGTGCACAAGAAGGCATGGGATCCCCTGGAACTGGATTTGCCAGTGGATTTGAGTCACCCAGTATGTGTGTTGGGAACCAAACCCTGATCCTCTCCAAAAGCAGTAAGCACTTTTAACCCTAGGGCTATCTTTCTAGCCCTTCTTTATAATATTCGCTGAGAACATCAACCTCATGACTAGGCTGATGCTCAGATAGGAGTCCCAACTTAATTATCCGCAATTAACTGCCACTGGTGCTGATGGTTTGACCAAATCTGGAGGGAGCCAGCAGGCTCTGGCTGTGGTTTCTGCAGAAGGTGCTCACAAAACTGGACAGAGATAAACTCTTTCCAGTAAAAAAAAAAAAAAAAGAAAAAACAGAGCTAGGAATAATCCAGATTTACCAACCGGGAGAGACGTAGCTCATGCCCAAACCACAGAAGCTTTCACACTTCCCTTGATGACAGCAGTGACTCCACTTTATATAGAAATACTGAACAGCCATCTCTGCGTAGTGTCAAGGCTGGAGTAAGACAGAGAGTCTTACTGCCAGTCTCTAAGGATTTTTTTTCCCCTTGAGACCTGAGGCTCAAGGAGACACTGGACACCTGCCTTCCACTTGTATAAACTATAGAACTTGACTCCTAAAAGACAGCCAAGCTCTCCAGCAGAACTCAGGGGCCAACAGTGACTACCTTTGCTTCCTTGTGTCCTTTCCAGAGTCCTCCAAAGGGTTAAGGTTTCAGAAAGCACACTGTAATCACTGAAGTATGCATACAGATGAGATTATAACTTCAGGGCTCAGGAAATCTTGATAACCAGGAAATTAATGACAACTTTGAAACTCCTGCTGCATGTAGCTGCAATACCACAAGGAAGTGCTCAGGGTAACCACCTCGGTGAAGACAGCCTCACATTTTGGCCTGAACAGCAAGGCAAGTCCACATTTGCTTTCAAATAAAGGGGCTCTCTCATAGCAAATGAACCGGGGGAGTACAAAATGTTCGCTTTGTTAAGATGAATCAGACAATACAGTACTGTCCACAAAAACAAGACGATCAGATCCAAGGTGTCTCTGCTCGGAGCCCGTTCCTCCTATCTCCAACCGAGGGTCGAATTCAAGACCAGAGGCTTCCAAGCTACCGCTCAAAGGCAAAAGAAGTAAAATTAACCAAAAAACATTCATATCCCAAAATAGTCTTATTAATATTTCTCAGATTATTTCTCCTATTTGCTTTTTACTTTTCAACAGTACGTAGAGCTCAGCCCAAGCTCTGTGCTCTATCAGTGAGCAGCACCCCCCACACCATCTTTTACATTTTTGACAGATCTCAAAAGGCTCAATGAAAAACCAAGAAACTTATTTGTTTAAGTATTTAAGTATGTGGTGTTTTGTCTGAATGGATGGATGTATACCGCACGGGTGCCTGGTACCCATGGAAACCAGATGTGTCAGATCTCTCGGACCTGGAGTTACTAGTTAGGAACTGCCATGCATGTTCTGGGAACCGAACCCAAGTCCTCTTCAAGAGCAGCAAGGCTTCCAACCACTGAGTCATCTCTAGTGAACGGTTCTCACTATGTAGCCCTACATGGCCTGGAATTTGCTACGAAGACCAGGCTGGTCTTGAAATCACAGAGATCTGCCTGTCTCTGCATCCTGAAGGCAGAGGTATTAGAGGTATGCACACCACCACACTTAGCCAGCAGTCTGATTTTTTTAAATCATCAATATATATTATTTTAAAAAGACTAGCGGCAAATACCAAAAAGGCTTATTGTTGGCCTGGCTGTGAGGCTTCTATGGGTCTTTTTATCCTATCTGTGGCAATTGTGATTCATCCTATCCTTTCTTTTCATTTCTTATAAGTAACATAAGCCCCAGCCTCACAAGCCCCTTCCCTTAGGGGATACATTCTAAGATCCCCAGCAAACAACCACAAATTCACATAAATTCAATTTGTAAAATACAGAAAAGGAGTGATAATAACTAAACGCAGAGTAATCACATTGTCCTGTAACAGGAGTTCCATGACTGCGGTCTCAGCGCTTCTCCGGAAGGTCTTCTTGTAACTTTACCTTTTCCACTCGGTAGGTGCAAAAGGTTACCTGAATGCAAGTACCGAGACTCCCTCAGAACACAGCTGGATACTGGCAAGCAGCCTGGAGTCCCTGGCAAACAGCTCACCACAGCATCAGCCCTAACTCGTCCTTCCATTCAGAACAATGCAGTTCGTAAAACTTTTTTTATAGCTTATTTTTATTTTATGCGTATTGATGTTTTGCCTGCATGTCTGAGGGTAGTGAATCCCCTAGAACTGGAGTTACACAGATGTGAGCTGTCATATGGATGCTGGGAATCGAACCTGGGTCCTCTGGGGCAGCAGCCAGTGCTCTCAACTGCTAAGCCATCTCTCCAGCCCCAATAATGCATATTTTAAATACGGATGAATTTCCATTTAGTATTTTCAGACTAATTTGACTTTGGTTAAGTGATTATAGAAAGCAAAACCTTGGGAACTGGGGGAGTGGGGAGACAGAGGCACAGGACACACACACACACTGTTATGCTACGTACTACTTGGGAGTGCAGAAATGTGCCCAGTAGCTCATCCTTATGGTCTTATGAGAAAGACAGTTACCACCACGGGTAATACTCTCAAAGAGCGAAGTGACAGACTTCGGCCCAGCCAGGCCTGTATTTCAGCTGCTACACGGTGAAGTTTCTTCAATACAAATAGGGACATATTTACCCAATCTGACTGGCAAAATTTCAAAAGATTGGTGACATGAAATGCAAATAAGAACTACAGGAAACAAGTACAAGCATATTCTTGTAGAGTAAATTACTGAAGCAATTTGACAAAAATTATCAAAATTTAAAAGACATCTAACTCGTTCCCATCCCCAAAATATATATGCAAGTTTTCTCTTAAGGTTTATTTATTTTTATGTGTGTGTACATTTTGCCTGTGTGTACACACACACACACACACACACACGCCACATGCATGCCTGATGCCTTCAGAAGTCAGAAGATGCCCTGGAACTGGAGTTATGGATGCTTGTGAGCCACCAAATGGGTGTTTGGAACTGAACCAGGGTCCACGGAAAAAGAAACAAATACTCTTAACTGGTGAGCCATCTCTCCAGCCCCCGAGACGCACATTTTAACTGACCATTCTATTTTCAGAAATATAGCCTTCAGAAATATTCAAGATTCAGGTGTGGTGGCACACACCTTTGATCCCAGAACTCAGGATGCAGAGGCAGGCAGATCTCTGAGTTCAAGGGGCCAGCCTGGTCTACAGAGTGCGTTCCAGGCAAACCTGGGCTATATAGTGAAACACTATTTCAAGAAAAGTAAAATAAAGTGAATCTCTAATGACGTCTATACACGGATGTACAATGCAATAATTTTGAAGTAGCCATAAAGAGACATGAAATAGCGTAACTCAAGGGGGGCCATCCAGTAGGGAAATGACTATATACAATGGAATGTAACCATCTACTAAGGGGCCTATATAACCCTTAAAAACAAAGATCAAAGTATAGAAATACATGGAAAAAATTTAAAACATATCGATCAATGAAAAGTAGTCACCGGGTGGTGGTAGCGCATGCCTTTATTTCAGCAGTAGGCAGGCAAATCTCTGGATTCGAGGCCAGCCCGGTCTACAGAGCAAGTTCCAGAACAGCTAGAGTTACACAGAGAAACCTTGTCTCAAAAAAACCCAAAAAATAAAAAATAAATGAGAGAACGGGGGGGAGGACAGTATCACACCAGGTCTAGAAGGACCACACAATTCCCTTCTCCCTTCCCCTCCTTCAGACAATAAACACACAGCTCGAAAGAAGTTGTTTTTAAAAGTTCATGTATTATTTATAAATCAACCATAACACAAAATATTGGGTTTTTTTTAGTCACAAATACAGCCAAGTACATAAAGTAAATCTGGAGTCATGTACCTCTCCAATGGTAACGTCATCTTGTTCATGCTCTTTGCCAAACAGATGTGAAGACAGATAACAGGTGAATGGAACTGATAATAAATATTCCAATAACGTTTTTTTTAAAAATACTAAATGGTACATGAAAGCAGAGAAGGGACTATTTGGTGGGAAAAGAGGAAGGGAGGGAGGGGAAAGGGAGGGTATGGAGGAGGAATATGCCTGAGTGGGAGGGGAATTGACACTATGATGATACATTATCATGAAAAGGTCTTAAATTTGCATGGATACAGTTAAAAAAGTAACTTTCAAAAGACACTAAGTGGTAAATGTTATTTGCAGTTGGCAAAATACTCCATTACCCACACTGTCATAAGTAAAAAAAAAAAAAAAGTATACAAAATTTGTATTTACATGTGTAAGATCTTTTTCTTGACTAATAGACATACAAAACTGCAAAGGAGTAATGAGGAAACGGAAAAAAAAATCCCAATAAACCAATAGGCAAATTTCATTATAAACTGACCATAAAGAGGCCCAAAAAATTGCTTTTGGCTTTCCTTTTCTAACATTGCTGTGGTGGCCTGGCAAGCAGCAGCGTTGAGCTCCGCGGGTCTGCGGAGGTAGACATCGCTGAGATCTGTAGAGCGGCTCCCTCCTGTCTGAGCTCTGGTTACTGTGGCTGAGGGCCCTGCACACTGAACAAGATCCGCGGTGCTTGTTGGACTCGCTGGACATTTGGATCCCGTAGCCTGACGCAAGCTCACTGTCACTGGTTCGAATTCCGGCCAGGAACTTCATTCGGTCAGTCTTCTCATCCTCCGAATCTGTAAGACCAATCTGTAGACTGAAGCTCTAGGCGGATCTCGGGTCTGACAAAGCCGTGACGGAGGACCCCAGATGTAGAAGAAACCATTTCAGCTAGGAAACTTAGTCTTCTTGCCAGGTGTAGTTTCTGCGAGTCACTGGATATCCGTCTTCCCATCGCTTCCACAGAAACGGGTTTCTCTCCGTTCATTCAGTTTCCGGGGCACCAGAGTAGCGGAATTCTGACACTGACATCTGTGTTGATTAAAGCAGAGGACTTTTCTCGCGCAAACAAGGAGGCTTCCGGCAACCCTGGGAAGAGCCGCACCAGTGTTACAGTTTGTGGCGGGGGCTGAGACAGGCTTGCTTAGGAAATGGCCGCCCCGAGTTGTTGCGTCCCCACCCCTCACCCACACCCCACCATCAAGCAGGCTTGACATCCTTGGGTACCTACGGCTCAATAGGAGGTTTTAACACTGGTGGAACTTGAAGAGTAAGAGCTGGATTTCCTGGAGAACTTGTTGGAGGTGAGGGATACCTGCATGCGATTCACAGTGCGGACGCTTCGACAGAGGAGCGCGTTCTTGGCATGATCCCTGAAGTCTTGTGAAACAAAGTAGTAGACGAAGGGGTCGATACAGCTGTTGAGGGTCGACAAGCAGAGGGCGACAAGGTAGAGGGCGTAGACGTGGCTCTGGCCCCGGCTTTTAATTAGGAAATAATGCACCACAAGCAGAAGGTTGCTAGGAGCAAAGCAGATGAAGTACATGGCCAGGACGGTAACAATGAGTCTGATGGCCCTCCGCCTCTTCTTCTCCGAGTGTTCATCCATGGCAGAAGAACGGAGTGTTCTGATCATGAGCACGTAGGCAGACGCAGTAAGTAAGGCCGGGAACAGAAAGACTCCGATGGCCAGGGAGAGGAAGTAATTGAACATGTCCCCCACCAATACCTCCTCGGGCAGCACATCGTGACAGGTGGTGATGTTCAAGGCTGGGATGTAGATGGTCTGCTTCATGACATACAAAGGGATGGTGACCAGAAAAATCAGGAGCCAGATTGCCAGGGAGACACCGACGGCGACGTTTACCTTCTTCCTGGGGTGTCCCATGGGGTTCACTATCACCCAGTACCTCTGCACGCTGAGGCAGGTCATGAAGAGGATGGAGCAGTACATGTTGCCGTAGAAGAAGCCAATAAGCACCTTGCAGAGCGCGTCCCCGTAGATCCAGTTGTTGCCATGCAGGTGGTAGGCGATCTTCAGGGGGAACCAGATGACAGAGAGGAGGTCTGCCAAGGCCAGGTTAGCCATGTAAATCACAGCGGGGTGCTTCTTCTTCGTCCGGAAAAAGAAGACCCAGAGGGCCATGCCATTACTGGGCAAGCCAATCACAAACACAATGATGTAGACGACGGGAAGGAAGACAGTAGTCAGCTTCCCGGTGAGGACGGAGGTAGAGAACTCATCAACAGAAAAGCCCGGTTCTACTGTAACCCCTTTCCTGGTGATTGGGGGTGGGGTTCCCCATCTGCCAATAAGACTTCTTCCTTTAGAGCGATTGTTGGGTCCTGTACAAAGAAGGCAGAGAAGAGTCATTACTCAGATGAATGTCCCAACAATAGGGCTGATTTGCTTAAATGTAAATATTAGGATGAACATAGACCGATGCTATTAGGGCCGTGGTTCTTACCTTTCCTAATGGTGACATCCTTTAACACAGTTCTTCATGGTGTGGTGATCCCCCCCCAACCATAAAATCATTTGCATTGCTACTACATAACTGTAATTTTGCTACTGTTATGGTTTGTAATGTAAATATTTGATATGCAGATGGTCTTAGGTGACCCTGTGAAAGGGTTGGTCAACTCCCAAAGGGATCACGACCCACAGGTTGAGAAGCGCTGTTTTAAAGTATGACAGGGAATATTCTCTTTGGGTGATGGTTCTTGGACAAGAGGCAGATTGCTGGCAGTTGAATTCTAAGTCTTGTGCGTGGCAGGTGAGTATTCGATCACTAAGCTAAATCCCCAGCCCCAGGAATGGAACTTTTAAAATGTGGGAGTTAGGGGTTACATAAAGAACACTGACTTCTAGGAATCTTAAGACTGATGGTATTTCGATTTTTTTTTTAATAGCTACGTTCTTTAGTTCCGTCATTTACTCACTCATCCATGAGCAGCCTGTGATGGGTCAATTAGGGAAACCCAGTCTAGAGCTGTGCGGTAACTCTCCTGGAGTCTCTAGTGCGTAAGACAGATGCCCTGCCTGACACCAGCTGCCTCTGTTCTCCCTTTCTTGCATCCCTCTATCCTACTCTGGCCTCAAGCCCAGGATTCAGCCTGGCTGTCAGCCATGTCCTGTCCCAGAGCCCAGCCTAGGGAGATTCCGAGACTAGGGGCATTCCCTTGTCCACCCATGAGAAATACACTACTCTAGTGGGTGGGCATCTCCCACCTCCTCTCTGGCCTCATGAACACCCTCCCACGGAGCTCAGTGGAAAGGCAAGCCTTTTAGTATGGAGGCCATTGTCCACCTGTGCTCTGACGTTCAAGCAGGTAACTGCATGCTTTATCTTAGGGTGCTTCCCCCATGCTATGACTTGAATATTCAAAACCACAAATAAGCCTGGGTGTGGTAACACAAGCCTGTAGTCTCATATACTCGAAAGCAGAGGTGGATGGATCTTTTTTAGTTTAGGAATTCGAAACCAGCCTGGGTGACATAGTGCCATCCCACCAGAAGCAAAGCAAAACAGAACAAAACCCACCAGCCAAAGACTGGCACGCCCGTTCTCCATCTGCCCCAACTTGTGGACCCAAAGGAGGAAGCACCTCGAGAAAACAGTGGCGATGTGCTTACAGATTCTTCAACAATTGCAAGGGACCCTATATAGGATTAAAGGCGTCTTTAATTCTAACATAGTGTCATAGTTCCTTAGAGTCTCTCAGCCCCTGGCACACACACCCCTCCCCCCACGTACCTCTGGATTGCAATGCTCAGTTACCCACATCCATGGAAGAAACGAAGGGGCAGGGGAGGGAGGAAGGGGGAGTTTCCAGAGCCATGGCTCCTCTGCTTGATTCTACAGGCACAGTGAGTGCTGAGGACCACACACAGGACCACTGAGGATCACAGGAATGTTGCCACCATCATACAGACTAGCACTAACTCCGTGTGGGCCTGGGACTGCTGTCAGCACTGTATCACATTCACAAGGAACCTGACAAGGCAGGTAGTACTATTAAGTCCTCATTTTATAGACAGGGAAACTGAGGCGCAAATCAGAAAACTGTAAACGTTCCAAAAGTTAGCAGTTGCTAGGTAGGAAGATCAGGCTTTAGCCTTAGTTTGTCCGTTACTAGAATCCACTGGTTTCGCTCACTATAACCCAGCAGCTCCAACGGATACTTATGTGTCGAAATCCATAGAGATTAGCCCAGTCTGCATGGACTCCACACACACACACACACACACGTTTTCTCAAACAGAATATCTAATTTTTTAAATCTACCATATTAAAAGTGGCCTTCTTAGCCAGGCGGTGATGGTGCATACCTTTAATCCCAGCACTTGGGAAGCAGAGGCAGGCGGATCTCTGAGTTCGAAGCCAGCCTGGTCTACAGAGTGAGTTCCAGGACAGCCAGAGTTACGACAGAGAAACCCTATCTGGAAAAGTATCAAAAAACAAAACAACAACAACAACAAAAAAAAAAAAAAACACCCAAAAAACCAAAAAGTGACTTTCTTTAAAATTAGCTCCTCCTTTAATAATTCACAGTCACCTGTGTTAATGTTAACATGTTTTGTAAGCCATTTGGAGGTAAAAAAAAAAAAAAAAGAATCTTGTAAATCCTCCACAGCTGCTCAGAGGGTGGTGTATAGCACAGCTGGACCCTATGAATAGTGGACCAGTCTAGGGACCCCACCCACCCACCAAGGTGTCCAGCCTAGAAACAGCCTACCAGGCACTCGATCTGTGGGTGTATTGGTTGCTTTCTGTTGCTGTGATAAATCGCCATGACCAAGGGCAGCTTACAGAAGCAAGAATCTATTTGGGCTTACAATCCCAGAGGGATGAGAGTGCATGGTGGTGAGGAGGCGTGGCCACAAGCTACGGGAACAGCAAGCTCAGAGCTCACGTCTTCAAACACGAGCACAGAGCAAGAGAAAACTGAAGGTGGCAGAGACTTTTAATCTCAAAGCCCGCCCCAACGTGCCTCCTCCAGAAACATCATGCCTTACACACACACCCCGCAGACAGCGCCACCAACTGGTGAACAGGTATTCAAATATCTGAGCCTATGGGGGACATTCACATTCAAGCACTACAGTGAGTTACCCTGGTACTTTCCTGGGCAGTAGCTGAGATTTTAAGAGTTCTCACAAGGAAACTCAATCTTCTTCAGTCCCCAAAGAAAGTTCACATAATGTTCTATAAAGGACAAAGACACTAACCCTAGACATCGCCGGTTTACAGCTACTAAGGATACAACAAGAGGTGATTAGACATTCTGAGGGAACCTTGCTGGAATGGACTCCAACTTCATCACCATCAGAGTACACCTCGGTGGATGTAACGAAGAGATGAAGAATGAGCAGCTAGGACAGCAAGATGGCTCAGTGAAGGAAAGTACTTGGTGCCAAGTCTGCGGACCTGACTCCCATCCCCAGAACCCACATGGTTGAGAAAACAAGTCCCACAGGTTGTCTGCTGATTTCCCCATGTATATCATGGCATGTTCACTCACACACACACACGGGGTGGGGGGGCTGTGATTTAAAGGAGGAGGAGACGAAGAGTGAGTGGCTTCTACCCAACATCCGTATTCCCATAGTTTTGGTGGCCAGAAATCAGCTTTCTCCCCCATTAAAACTGTTCTGCAAACACCCTCAGAGGTACATCCAGAGGTGTGTTTCTGTAATAATTCTAATCCAGTCAAGTTGACAATGAAGGAGGTCAACCATGACAATATCCAAGAAAAAGAAAGATGCCACCACACAAAAAACTTGTACCCTGACACTCAAGACAGCATCATTCACGACAGCCCTAAACAGAAACAACCCAGATGCCCATCAGCACAAGAACAGATAAACGAAATGGAGACAGCCCGCCAATGGAACGTATTTAGCAATGAAAAGAAAAACAAAGTGGTTGAAGCTGGACATGGGAAGTCACGCTTGTTGGGAAGCTGATGTGTGGAAATTTCTTAAGCCTAGGAATTTGAAGCAACACAGCCAGAAGCCATCTCAAAAACAAACAGGCTGGGGATACAGTTCAGCTGGTAGAGTGCTTGCCAAGACTGCTCCTACCAGAAGCCATGAGTCTGAGCACCAGCATTCCATAATACTGGGTGTGACGGCATACCCACTAATCACAGCACTCCATGAGGATCGGAAGTTCGACGTCACCCTCCACTACAGGGCTACTTCGAGTATGAGTTCAAGGCCATTAGGAGCCAAACGAGACTCAAAGACACAAACAAAGCAACCAAACATGCCGGGAGGGATAGTGGTGGCCAATGCCCATCCTTTGTGTTTAAGAAAAGAAAGGAAGGAACTAAATGGGTTATCGATGCTTGCCATATGGGTAAGCCTTGAAAAAATACATTAAATAAAAGACTCCAGCCACAGAGGTCCACATACATATCAAATCTTTAGGATAGACAAGTCCATAGGGAGAAAGTTGACTAGGTGGCCAGGCCTGGGTGTGGGGAGGTTGCCATGCAACAGCAAAGGTGCTTCTTGGGGGTAATCAAATGTGCTCAAACTGATCACAGGGATGGTCACAATTCTGTAAGTATACCACAAGCCACTGAACTCTCTTTAAATGGGCTAATTGTGTATTACCCAAATTGTTTGACATGGAGAACCTCATACAGTTATTAAAAGTTAACACAGAGAGATGGGAGGGGAAGTGGTGAGGGTAGAGGTGAAGCACACCTAGCCAAGGGTTAATAATCGCTGGCATTGAGCGGTGGGTGCATAGATCCATCAGTAAGGATCTGCTGCCAAAGGGTTAAATGGTCTCATATAACCAAATGCATAGCAGGGCAGTGAAGTTCATGTAAAGAGACCAAAAAAAAAAAAAAACACATTAAATAAGAACGCTAAAATAAAGAGAGAAGAGGAACAAGGAGGGCAGTATAACAAAAGAAGCATGGCTGCATTAAAGGTAAATACTATTTAAAAAATAAAAAAGGAAGAGAAAGGAAAAAAGAGGAGGAGGAGGGGGGGGGCACATCATTCTTAGATTATCCCAAAATCCAACCTAGAAATAGCATCATTCTAAGGGTTGGGGATGCATTTCAGTGGAAAGTGTTCGCCTAGCACGGAGAAGGCTTGATTTCCAGCCCACCTCCCCAACCCTCACCACACACCAAAATAGAGCCGGGAGTCCCATCATTCAACGAGAGAGTCTAAGACAGGCGATCATGAGCTCCAGGCAAGTCTGGGCTACAGCAAGATCTTGTATCAACCAATCAATCAATCAATAAATAAACAAATCAGTAACAGTCATTTATATTAACCATACTGTGGCACTGTTCAAAGGTTCCTGCGGCATGGGCCCTGCCCGTTCTGTACTGTGTACCAAGCTGCTGGATCCCAGATTCTAGCTGTAATCCAGGCGCAG
The DNA here is from genome assembly GCA_026225945.1 of Cricetomys ansorgei. Taxonomy (NCBI): domain Eukaryota; kingdom Metazoa; phylum Chordata; class Mammalia; order Rodentia; family Nesomyidae; genus Cricetomys; species Cricetomys ansorgei. Next base: position 8,952,027 of record JAMJFZ010003624.1, on the reverse strand, counting down.
TGTTTCAGGACCCAGCAGAGACTGCCAGCGATGTATGGACACATACAGAGTACCTGGCTCTGAGGGCACCTTATTTCTAGGGCTACAATCAACAGTTCCTGCCAAGCATACAAAAACATACACCCACCATTGCTCAAGGCAACACCTGGTCCCCGTGACAGATAAACAGGAAACAGGACTGTTATCAGCCTCTAGCTCACCATATCCCTAGCCTAAGAAACCAATAAAATAATACAATCTCATTTGCATAGTAAGATCCTAATGTACATTTACTCGCAAAATCTTAAATCTAGGATATTCTCACCAAGCTATAGAAAATCTCTGGTCTCCTTAAAGTAGATGGTTGGGGAAGGGCAAACCTTAATCTTTCACCTTTTTCCCCACCTCAACGAGCTCCTATAATGCAAGCTGATACAGTCTTCTGGAAGTAATTTGACAAGTGTATCAAAACTTAAAATGCACTTCGAGGAGTCCGTCTCACACTGACTGTGCAGCAGACAGCATCTGCTGAACCACTGTTTACCATGGTACAACAAAAACGATCATCTCAGTATCAAAAAGGGGACTAATTCAATATGAGAGCTATAACTCTACCATAAAAGTACGGACAGAAGTCTGTCTTCTGACGGTAAACAGATTTATTATCGAAAGGCATATAAATCGTAGGACGGTTGTGACAGGATCATCTTTCTGCTGCTCAGGGGGCTGCGGTTGGTAGTGGGCACCGTGTCGGTGCCATGGTCCCTTCCCCAGCCCCTCACCCCAGAGTTCCTTTGCAGCCAGCTCTTGGGATCACAGGCTGAAAAAGAACAGGCTTCACTTGTAGAATATCCCTTCTCTGTGACTCTGTAAGCTGTACTTTTCAGGATGAACTGTTACTCCTCGACATTTGTCCAGATAATAAAACCATAAGAAAGTCAAATATGGACTTCATGAGACATGAGCTATCACGGTTAATTAGTAACTTAAGGAAAGCAAAGGGGACCAGGTACCAACGAGTCCCACCTCAGGCTCATTACAGAGGTCCCACCTGCAGGTTCATTAGAGTTCTTCACACTGCAAGACTCCGTTAACATACCCTGTGTGGGTTCACAATACACTAATCTAAAAGATGAAGCCAGGCTTGCTGGTGCTGGTCTAGAATAGAAGCTCTTCAGGAAGCTGAAGAAGGAGAATCTAAAGTTGAGGCCTGCCTGGATAACCTTTTTAAATTGCCTTAACATAAAATATGAAAGTAGGGCTGAGGCTCAGTAGCAAAGTGCTTGTTAAAGCACAAGAGGTCCCTAGGTTTGGTTCTAATACACGGGGAGGGGATATGTGCCCATATCTTAAAGCCATTAAAAACGTCTTACTGACCCGGTTACATAATAAAATCCCATACTTCTACAACACTTCCTATTTGGGAATGTGTATTCAATGAACTTCCCATGGACAAAAACATAGGAAAGATACAAATCAAAATGTTAGCAGTGGTTATTTTAAGTACCAAGGTTTACAGTGATTTTGTTAAATTTCTCCTCTTTCCGTTTTTCCTTCACGTCAATCGCATATTACTTTTATAATTAAAAAAAGGAAAAAAAAAAACCCAAAAGGTTGTCTGGGTGTGGTGGTGCATTCCTGTAACCCCATCATTCAGGAGACAGAGACAGGAGAATCTTTACGAGTTCAAGGCCACCATGGTGGTCTACATAGAGAACTCCAGGCCACCAGCTATGGATGATGCGCAGTTAGACTATCTCAAAGAAAGAAAGAAAAAGAAGAAAGTAAAAATAAAATAAAATAATAAAAGAAAGAGTCTCTGAAACCGAAACGGATGTACAGATTGGCTATACCGCTGGAGGTGTCTCAGGCCCCTGCCACTCAGGAAACAGCAAGTCCAGCACTTGCCTAGCCTGTGCAAAGTCTGGAGTTACATGCCCAGCATGGCAAGAAATCAAAAGCAAATAGATGAGGAGATGGAAGAGGGGGAGGTAGTAGTATAGTAGTAGTGACCATGTCGGAGAAAAGCTGACTTAAATGTCACACCCCCAGTCAGTGTGCCCCACACACCTACAAAAATGAGGTTATTTTAGGTCGGGGCCCTTTCCCTCAAGCAAGCAAGCATCTTTTGGAGATGGAGAAACCCAAGCACGATCTGGTCTTTAGCAAATCAAGAAACACTCGGAAAGACCTAAGCAGAGCTGAGTGTGCAAAGACATCCATTAACCCGCTGGAAATGCTTTCAAGGTGCCCGTATCCTAACCAAAATTAATTTAATTTCAATTGGGAGAAAAATTCGCTGTATCTAAAGTCTCCATTACTAGGCTGACTCTTTAGGAAAGTTACCGGCTATGGAGCATTAAGTATGAGGAGAGAAAAACCAACGTGGAATATTAAATAGCTCGGGTTAACAACTAACCTGATTTTTGTTTGTATTATTGTTAAATCAAGTTCACTGCGCACGCCAGGAACCTCTCCCTTCCCAGCAGCCTCACTCTGTAAACAGCGGGGAGACAAATAATTCAGGGGATGCTTGCTATAGTGCGTGAATAATTTAATCACTCGCAACGTTTTTTTCTTAAGTTTGCACACACTAACCTTTGTTCTGAATTTTACATTTCTAATTTTAAATGACACACAAACGGAGAGGGGGTTAGCCGCCCCTCTACAATGTCTTTACGAGAGGGTCCAAGTGGGACATGGCCTTTTTACGAGACACCTGCAAGTGTAGCTAGGAAATGAAAACGCCAAGCCTCGCTTTGCACCAGTTGCGCGATCTCGGGTGGTAAACATCCCCCGCCCCATGTCCCCAACCCCACAACCTGCAGAGGCCTCTTCAGCTTCTGCAAGCGCCAGTTCGAGCACACCTGGAGCAGCACCCGCCCAACCCAGAGGCCGGGCACAAGCTGGCACTGAAGCACCGCTCCGGACCGCTCTCTGAGTTCTGTTCCTAGGGCTTGGCAGCCCCAGTGCTAGATCTGGGTGGCTGCCAGTGTGCGCTCGCTCTAGGTGGCGGGAAGGTTTCGAAATCTGTAGGCCAGAGCGTCACCTGGTCCAATGCAGGGGTCCTGAAAGTTCCTCTCGGACCACCACCACGTGACATCCAAACCTCCTGAGTTCCATACCCAGCACACCCACCTCGACGCTAGGAACCGCGGCCCCGAGTGGATCTTGAACGCTGTGGCTCGCCCCCAAAAGAAAGGGTTGAGCGGGTGGGTGCGACTGCAAAGAGAGGCGGGGACTTTCCAGGCCGCAGGCCCCCACTTCCTCCACCCGGCCTTGAGCCATCAATTTGCTAAAACCCAGGGGTCCCTGGGACCAGGCCCGAGGTAGTTCACAGAGTCTGCGAAAAGCTCTTAATGACTCAGTGTTTGCAAAGAACCTACCCGAGGGAGAGGAGGCTGCGTCCTCCGGGCGCTCCGAAGACGCGCACGCTCCTTCCTTGCCTCCCCGAACCACGCCGACAGGTATTAATTGCAAGTGCCCAGACCAGGGCTGTCTCTAGCACGTCCCTGGGGCCCCTCCCGGGTGTCCCAGCTTTACTGGCCCTGGGTAAGGACACCCATCAGAGCCACCGAGAGTCTAGGGATGCGCCGAGAGGTGCGCGCCTGCCCCGCTTCCATCCGCAGCCCAGCGCGTTCCCCCGCCGCTCCAGTCCTCCCTGGGCAAGGCTCTCACCTTGGAAGGTCTGGTTGGAGGAGACCGAGGCCACCAGAAGGAGGACGCCTCCCAGCAGCCAGGCCAGGTTCAGACGTCGCATCTTCGCAGCGGCCCGGGCGTCGGGCGGGCGGCGACTCCGCCACCACTGGTTCGAAACTCAGAGCCTCAATCGGAGAGGGGGACTCCCCGGCCGCTAACCCGAGCCCCACTGAGCTTTCCCAGGGCGGGATCCGTTTTAGTGAAACCGGAGCTTCTGGACGCACCTGTGCTAGGCCACGCCCACGGGAGGCCACGCCCCCCTTGGAGCGTTTTGCGCAGGCCCTACCTGGGGCCACCCGGCCGGCGCCGCCTACCCTACCCGCATCTCGGGTGTGCTGGCCCGCATCCACGCCGGGGCCTGAGTCGCCGGCGGGTGAGGCTAGGCCGGTGAGGTGGCCGCATTGGAATGCAAATGACAGGAAGGTTGGGACCCAGCGTTCTTAGTGCCCGGGCAATGTCCAAAACTAATTTTAACCTTTAATTACTACAGAGAGCCAGTGAGGTCATCGTCTCTAGCCTCTTATGAATGTTAGAAAGTCCAAGCTCGCTGCCTTTGTCTTCAGTAATTGATGAGGAAGGCTTTGAGGTGTAATGGGCAGTGCGTGGGAGCCCCCGAGATGGAAGGGATTTTTGGTTTTTGTTTGTTGGTTTTGATTGTTGTCTTGGCTTTTGAGAAAGCCTTCTCTCCCCGTCACCCGCCTGACCTTGAACTTATAAGAGTGGGATGACAGACCTGTGTTACTAGCACAGGTGACAGTGAGTTTTTAGTCTAGCGGACGTGAGGCAGACGGCTGCGGACACCCTCAGAAGAGGTAGGAAGGGCTCGACGCTCTGAGATTAGATTTTTGACTCATCTTTGACCAGTGTTCTTGAACACACCTGGATGTGCGAGCTAGTGCGTGGAGTGTGTGTGGAACTGGTACTTAAGTACTAAGTGCCAGTGGTTCACTAATGCTAGCTTGTCTGGTTCCCGCAGCAACCGATATGCCACTCTAACTATCTTCCCATTTTACAGAACAGGATCTTAGGAATTCCTTGTCTCCAGTTACACGGTTCATAAGCACAGCTTGTGTCTTTATCGTTCAGGCTCAAGTCTACGACTAACACGCTTTTCACAAATCGTTGCTCTATACCTGATCCTACCAGGGTCTCTTCTGCACTGTCATCCTATAATCCAAAGAAATATGTAAGTGTGGGTTTGAGGGTGTGGCTCAGTAGTAGAGCATGTGCTTAGCACATCGAAGGACCAGGGTTGATCCCCACCACAGGGACACACGAAGGAGTAGGAGAAGTATTGGAGACAGGTGCAGAAGGACCTTCATCATGGTAGTGATGCCTTGCTTTAAATTTACTCTTTAAATAGTAAAACAAAAGCTAGATGCGGTGGCACAAACCTAAAGCCTCAGTACTCGGGCAGTCCAGAGACAGAGGCAGGAGCGTAAAGAGATGGAGGTCAATTGGGCTACATAGTGAGAGCCTAAAAATACATTTAAAACAAAAGATAGAATAAATCAAAGTTTACTGTTGTTCATTTAAACTGCAGTCTAAATAACAGAGAAGATGCTGGAAGGATTCAGATGCAAAAGAGGCTCAGAGTGCAGAAGTAGTTGATGCCACAGGGCAGGGTGATTTCAGGTCAGTGTAGAAAGAGCTGACTGCAAGCCTGGACAGCTCTCTGAGATTACCACAGGGTTGATGGACCAGGACACCCTCCTGGCACGCTGCAGAGAGGTTCCACTCCAGAGTAAAGGAGCCCTGAGTGAGGCAGTTATCAATGACAGTTATTAACATCTGCACAACCATAATCCAAACGGTCACCACCATAGTCCCGTAAATGTGTAGAATGGAGTTTCTATCCGAGGAACGGTCTGCATCACACTTCCTCAACAGACCCAATGGATGGTTGGTTTTCTGCCTTATCCTTCTGCCCCCCCCACCCCCCCACCGAGGGGCTCACACAAATATAGAAATAAAACAAACCAAACAGCTCTGAAGAGGCCATGAAAACAGAATCCTTCCTCTCTGGATGATAGAAATGGACAGGTAAAACATTCCTCAAAACACACATGCACACACACACACACACACACACACACACTCACACTCACCAATGGCCAGAGAAAGTAGCCCAAGGGATGGAACAATTCTCTTTAATGGAACACCTCTGAGAGGTCTCTCATTGCTGTGTCTCAAGAAAGTTCTTTTGGGAATGTGAGTGGAGTTTAGTTTCATTTGTGTAGTCCTTGGGTAGAGTCTGGCTTCTCTCCCTGTTTGCACCTCAGTGAACTTGGATAAATTATTCACTCTGAGTTTTGAATCCTCACTTATGAAATGGAATTAATATGTTGTCTCATTTAAAGACGTGCCCAGGGATAAAACAGTGGTTCTGGTATGAAGCAGAACAAAACGTCTTTCTCCTCTTTCCTTTCTCTTGGAGTATCTGTCACACAGTTTACAGGCTGTGACTCCGGGACCCATCCTTCAGAAAATTAACTTCTAAAAGCAGCAGAAGAGTCTATTCTAACCTAAACATCTCTCGAGTCAATCAACAGGGAAAGTAGCCAGGCCGGGTGGCACACGCCTTTAATCCCAGCACTGGGGAGGCAGAGGCTATCGAATCTCCGAGCTGGAGGCCAGATTGGTCTACAGAGTGTGTTCCAGGACAGACAGGGCTCCACACAGAAACCCTGTTAGAAACAAACAAACAAACAAACAATCAGGGGAAGTCGAGCCACAAGTCAGTATTTTAATGTTTTCTTTTTACATTTATGTATTTATTGTGGGGGTGTGGGGCTGCGTGTATGTACATGCATGACCCTACACGACTCTGAAGTAGTCAAGCATGATTCCAGGGTCCACTATTCAACAGTGAGAGTCCTCTGGGGTACTTTTTCATGGTAGGGTCCAAGTCTCTTCCCTGGAGAGTTGAGTCACTGAGTCTGGGATAGAACATGGGAACTTAACATCTTTGTTCAAGGAAGCCCATGCCCTGGGTTGTCTTCGACTGCTCTGATGTATGTTGATGTCTCAGTTACAGCACCCTACCCTGCCCTAAACCACCCCAGCGTGGACAATGCTGAGCATACCTAACAGAGTCCCCTTCTGAAAGGGCTCAGGCCACTCCTGAAGAGAGATACCCAACGCATCACAGATGTCCCTTCAGTCTTTCCCAACACCCAGCTACCCATCTGTAATTATCACATTGCATCTGCTGTCTGGGTGTGATAATGGCTCCTTTCGGGTAGGGTGGCTGTAAATGCCCATCAAGTGTTTTTGAGCATCGTGCCTGGCGGAGAAAGGAGAGCTGCTGTATGGTGAATGTCTTCAGTGAGAAACCCGACTCTCTTCCTTCCCACAACACTTGTAGGCCTCCAGTTGACTACGTTCTGGCTTCACTGACGTTATATTGAAACTGAGCTTGAATCACCAAAATTTCCAAGAAACAGTTTTAGTGAACAATCCTATCAGTTAATCATCCCAAGAATGTGGTTTGTTGGTCTGGGGATGTAGCTCAGGGGTAAAGCGCTTGCCTAGCGTTCCTGAGGTCCTGGGTTTCATTCCCAGAACCACCACAATAAGAGATAGACAGATAGATAGATAGATAGACAGACAGACAGACGGATAGATAGGCAGACAATAGAAATAGATGAGGTTTCTCATAGCAGCCAAAATTAAGTATCCTCAGAGAAGTCACTTTTCATGTATTTTCTCTAATTTTGAGGCCAAAACTATTATTATTGTTGTTGTTGTTGTTGTTAGATTTGATTATTCATTTGCCTGGAAGGGCTTGTCTTAGTCTGTGAAACACTAAAGAACAGGTGATCACAGCTAACTCCTGACCGCCTGGTTGCTGAGGCAGGAGACTTCCTGTATTTTCCCCACGCTCTGTAATTGGAAGGGGACATTTAGACAGTGAAAGGAAAGGTGGGACATGAAACTGAATTCTGCATTTCTTTGCCCAACACATCCAATGTTTCCTAGAGAAATGAAGCCCCTGACCTGCTCAGATGCCGAGGAAGGAAAAGCTGTTCTCTCCACTCGCCCACGGAGCACACACTCTGGCCAGGGCTAGCAATGACTTCTACATGACAAATCCTACCATCACTTCTCAGGCTCCCAATAGCCAACCTTCATGTAGACATGGTAGAACTGACCTCCCCAGGCCCACTCTGCCTTTGATTGTCCTCACTGGCAGGTCAAAGTTCATTCCGTGCTGGTGCCTGATCAGACTGCAGACCTCTCTACAGTAGAGTGACCCGAGGTGAGCCCTTGAATTCCTTTCTAAGATGTAGGTATATTCATTCCTTGGTTAATTCCTTTAGTCCTGTGGCTTTAAGTACCGGCTGTATGTGAACAACTCCAAATTTCTTTTTCTACCCTAAATGTAGCATTTTCCTTTGGATATGTCTAACAGGCTTATCACAGGTAAGTCTCTAACTAGACTGTTGATGTGTGTGTGTGTCCCGGCAGCTCACCTCTCGTACAATCTTTCCTTACTTCAAATCACACCTCCATCCCCCCGGTTAGTCCTTTGGATAATAAAAACAAAACAAAACAAAAAACAAAAAAACAAAAGTCTGACTTATTTGTGGTCCCTATCTTACCTATCTGCAATTCTACTTGAAATAGTATCCAAAATGTCGCCCTGGCCCAAGTGGCGGTTACCTTCTGCGGACTTTACTACAATAGCCTGGTAACTGGATACTTCCTTCGTCTGTAACCTTCCACCCCTACCTCTCCGTTCTTCCCTCAGTGTAGCAGTTAGAGTAAATCTGTCGAAACGTCCACCCAAAGAGTTGTTCCCGTCCTTCCTTGAAGAATTAAAGTGTTCCCACTTCCCTCTTTGCAGACCACAGAATTTCACAGGCAGTATTCATGCCTCCCCTTCCTGGATTTGCATGCGCACCATCTCGTTTGTAGGACCCCTGCCATTCCTCTGCACTTACACCTCTCCCGGAGATATCTCTCAGTCATCTCTCTGGGTGTTGGCTTCCATAGGCTCACAGATCACTAGAGCTGGAGGGGTACTTAGAAGTTGAAGGCGTCTCCCTTACTTACGTCTCTTGGCTTGTACCATCAGTAGGGCTGAGGTCTGGATGACAGCTACAGACTGAACTAATAATGATATCATGACCCAAAGAAATACTCTCTCATGATAATTATGCCAGGTACTAGTGGCCAACTATAATCTAAACTTACAATCTTTGGGTTTTCTTTATTTAAATTTTTTTCTATTTATTTTATTTAATGTGTATGAGTGTTTTGCCTGCATGTATGTCTGTGTCCCACATGCTTGCCCCGGTGCCCACAGAGGTCAGAAGAGGATATTGGATCCCCTGGAACTGGAGTTACAGACATTGTGTGCCACCATGTGGGTGCCAGGAGCCAAACCCAGGTCCTCTGAAACATCGACAAGTGTTCTTAATTGCTGAGCCATCTCTCCAGCAGCAGTTATGTTATTTGTTTGGTTTTGGTTTGTTGAGACAGGGTTTCCCTGTGTCACTCCGGCTGTCCTGGATATTGCTCTGTAGACCAGGTCGGCCTCAAACTCACAAAGATCCACCTGCCTCTGCCTCCGCCATGCGGGGATTAAAGGCATGGGCCACCACCACCTGGCTGTGTTTTCTTAATTTTTAAGCTTAGATTTTTTTTTTCCTGCCACTCAGAGTGAAATATGCGTATACTTTTCATTACATTTATTTATTGAGTGTGTGCACTTACGTGTATGTGCATGTGCATGTGTGAAGCTGCATGTGCCATAGCATGCATTTGGAGGCCAAAGAAAACTTTGGGGAGTTGGTTCTTTCCTTCTATCGTGTGAATTCCAGAGACAGAACTCAGGTGGCCAGGCTTGGGAACGTCTGCTGAGCCATCTCACAGACCTCCTGGAGAAAATACTTATAAGGAAAAGACTTTGGGGAGGCTTTCAAACTTAAGCTGGAACTTTAGACGACAGTACACATGTGGTAACAGAGTCGGTCATGACATCATGGGAGACACACCTGCAATGGCAATCTCACCCTCCTGGGAAATGATCATGTTGTGCAGAGCAGAACGGGCCACCCACCTCGTGTCGTCAGCTGGCAACATCTGGACCAGTGATTATTTGTTGAAATAAATACAACGGGGAGCGAGGAGCAGAGGGCGGTCATTATGCCCCCTGATGACTGCAGAGTCTGCAGTAGTGGATCTGCTGAGCTCAGCTGATCATCCTTGTAGGAGGCGGGTGTGACGGTTTGTCTTGGCTGCCGATTCGACTAGGCTAAGAGATGTCTAGGGCAGGTGAAGTGCTCTTATGTGCTGTAGGGTGGCTTATTTCTAGAGAGTACAGTGACTGGGATAGATGTAGAAGAAACTTCCAAGCAGGGGAAGAGTAGGAACAGCGTGCAACCCCGCCTTCCCTGATTTCTAAGAAAATGCCTCTTCTTCTGCGGCCGCCACCTTCCACTGACCTCAGACGCCAGCCTCTTCAGCCTTTCAACGTGAACTCGGGGCCAGTGACCCTCCAAGCTTCCAGGGGCCAACTGGAACTGCTCAGGCCGCTACTGGGTTCTCTGCCTCAGGCATGCAGATAGACATTGTTCCCTATCATAGCCTGACCGTTTTCGTAGCAAAGACTTCTGTGACGATCCAGAACACAGCGAGGGGCAGAGCCTGGCTTTCTGTGGGAAAGCAGGGTGAGACCAAGGTGGAACTTTGCTCCTGTACTTGGCTCTAGAAGTTCTGAGTCAGGAGAGAGACAGGTTCACATGGCGTAACTGTCAAGGGTGACACCACTAGCTTGATTTCGGAGAAATCTAATTGTTGAGGTTTCTTGTAAGATCATTTATAACAACAGCCTCTTTGGACAAGAGGAGGGGGAAAAAGGCATTTTCATATCAGAATATTTACTCAGCACGCACTTTCCCGGCTTACAGTCTGGCTGTAACCACAGACACACCCTCTACTACGGTGGTTCCCAGCTAGCCCCTCTCTCGGATTCTCATAGATAGAAGAAACATCGCCTTTTCTTGTGTGTGTGTGTGTGTGTGTGTGTGTGTGTGTGTGTGTGAATTCACTTATAGGACTATAAACAGTCAGTAGGAGGGCTCCTCTCACACCTTTTGTTTTGTTTCTTAGACAAATGGCCGGGAGCTGGATGTGTAGCTGAGAGGTCTTCCCAACTCTGTCTTCGGCGTGCTGGGATTACAGGCACGCACCACACTGGCTGAAAAATCTTTTCTGAAGTGATAAACTAAGCCCAAAATGTGTAAATTGTTGCAGAAGTCGCATAGGAATCGTTACTTAACAGAACGGCTTCCGACGGCGGCGTATGTACCTCTGGAGCTAGCGTGGAGACGGGAGTCTCAGAGTCCTAGGTCATATCAGCCACACAACAAGGAGCAGATTGTGAGAATACTGGGTCCCATCCCCCTGCCCTCTCCCTCTCTCTTTCTCTTTTACTGATACGGTGACGTTAGCACCATGCTTCCTCTCTTGTTCGGGAGTAGTGACAACGGCACAAAGTATGCACAAAAGTTCTTTGGAAGCCATGAGAAAGCACTACAAAAATGCAAGGCATTGCCACCATTGCTGTCACTAATCACAGCAAGAGTTCATACTAAAGCAGACCCAGACATGGTGGGACATGCCTGTAATCTCTGTATCTGGGAGGCAGAGGCAGGATCTCTGTATGTGCCAGGCCAGCCATACTTACATAATGTGACCCTGTTTAAAAGAAACAAATAAAGGGGCTGGGGCGTGGTGGCTGAGTTGGTGGAGTGCTTGCCCAGAATGCAGGAAGCCCTGGCTTCGCCAATAAATTGGCCGAGGTGGGCACCTCCACATAGTACAGTGATTCTAACATTTGGGAGGCAGAGGCAAGAGAATAAGTACTTCCAGGTCCTCCTCAGCTCCGTGGCAAGCTAGAAGCCAGCCTGGGCTACATGAGACCCTATCAGAGAGGAAAGAAAGAAAAAAAGAGAAAGGAGAGAGAAAGGATCAAAGAAAGAATCAAAGAAACAAAGAATCAAAGAAACAAAGAAAGAGAGCAAAAGAGAAAGAAAGCCAGTTTAAATATTATACTGATTTTAAATAAATTCTCCAATAATTCTTAGTCAACCTCTGGAACCCCTCGGGTTACACCATCATCTTAAAGATCTGATAGAGGGTTGGAGAAATGGCTCAGCGATTAAGAACACTGCAGGGTTTTTTGTTGTTGTTTATTTTTCTCAGTGTGTGTGTGTGTGTGTGTGTGTGTGTGTGTGTGTGTATGTGAGTGTTTAGACAGTTTCCCATGTAGCCTAGGCTGGCCTCTAACTTGTAATGCAGCCGAGGATGACTGCGACTCCTGATCCTCATGCTTCCATTTTCAAGTGTTAGGATTACAAGGGATCCTCCCACCACATCTGGATTGCAAGGTGCTGGGGAATAAACTGCTTTGTGCGCGTTAGGCTCTATCTGCTGAGCTACACCCCCAGCCTCAGGGTGAGATCTGAGATCTCCCTGGAGTTATGTGACCTCTTCTTGATCTTTCCATAATTTCCATAAACACGCCCTGTCTCTTCCTGGCTCAGTTCCCTGCCTTTTTCGATCAGAAATGTGGTTCGCCTCTAGAAAGGACCCTGTGATGAGGAGGGAGGACCCGGGCAAGGGGTTCCACAGTCCAGCGTTTCATATTTGATCTGTTACTTACGAATTGTCTGGTCACGGTAGGGTAATTTCATTATCCTGAGTACCAGTTTTGTTATCTCTAAGACGAGACAGCACTATCCACCTGTTCTGTGTATTCCGTGGACCCACAGGCATTCTCACTGGGACTAAATGAGGTTGGGGCAGCTGGGGTTTGCCTGGAATCCCTGCCGTGACTACAGAGAAAAACAAAGGCTCCCGAAAAGAGATAAGGCATTATTCCAAGGAGTGTCTGGATTTGAAGTGAAAGACAATGAGCACTACAGAGCAGGAGGACAGCAGAGTGGCAGCAGGGCACCCTTGAAGACAGCTGGTGAAGACGCCGGAGAAACGGCTTGGGGAAAATCTCAGCGAAGAACTGGAGGGCTGCTCCAAGCGGCAGAAACCAGTTTGGTCCTATTTTGTTTTTGCAAGCTGCTCATTAACATTTGAAGGGAGTGTCTGAGGTGGGACCGAGAGTCTTGGAGTCCTGTTGTGCATGCAAAGGAGGGGGGAGGGGCTCCGAGGGGTCAGAGATTGAAATTGCTTTGACATCGTCGGCTTGGTTTTTAGAATCTAGATCAGCCACCAGTACTGGACTGTTCCTCATTAGCTGAAACCAAAATTTGTCCTATTTACAAAGCCCAACACAGAAAGTGTAACAATTTTGGAATAATTTAGAATTATTGCAACAAGAAAGGTAATAACGCATTAACTTAATACCAGCTACCTCCTAGAAAATAAAGGGTAGCATTAGTTTCTTGTCAGAAACGACATGATTCAGACATGCCTTAAAAAAAAATAGATGACAAATTCTTAACAAGCATTCCCTGTGTGCACACAAAATGTTTGATTAGCAGAAGATATCATTTTTTTTCTCATAAAGAAAAGACCTTGCTTTTTATTTCACTGGGTGGAAAATTATGTTGGGTTCTTTTTGTTGCTGTTTGTTTTCCTCTTTCCTCCTAGAGCCCCCTAACAACAAATAACTGTATGCCGTGTTCAGGTTTGTGATCTGAGAAAAATAGCCAAGCACTGACTAAGAACCTATTTCACCCAGCTCCTCTGAGAGCCGGAAAGCATCATGGGAAAGTCTAGGGTTCTCAGCACTAATGCTCAGTTACCTACGGTTCAGTCCAGTGATTCCTAAGTGAACCGAACCTTAGCAGTGAGAAATGTCAGTGTCTCACAGTAGGACCAGCGGCTTTGAAGATCATTTAGGAAGTTTCTTTGTTCTCCCAGTATACCTCCTACATCGCTGTTGGAGCCATGGGCTCGGAGAAGTGTTAAGTAGCGAGCGGCATCTGCTGTTCCAGTGGAAATGCCAAGTCCTGAATTGCTCGGGGCCCTTAGAGAAGCCGGTGAAAAAAGATCAGAGTGCACCAGAGGGGCGAGAGCTCAGCTGCATCCATGGAGCAGCTACCGTTTCCACCCAGAGCTCCAAACTCTCTCCTCACCCCCTCTCCCTCACCTCAACATATTTTTTCGAACTTTTCTGGGGAACAATTTCGTGCTAGTTTTGAGTTTAGCCCTGGACACTGCTGCGGAGCTAAAGAAGATTTACATTCTCCGAGGGGACATTGTGAGAAACCGGAACGAAAGGACCAGAAGCAATGTGTGGGCCAGGAGGAGAGCTAGGATGCGGCTGGACTCCACAATACTAAGAGCTCATTACTCGATGCCCCCAGCAGGCTCTCCAGAGAGTTCTCAAAGCGGCTGCTGGCTTCTCAGGTGCTGAAGATCTTCCTCCTTGGTGAGTCATCTAGGCCTCCAACACCAGTTTTATTTTAGGGCCACTGTGACAGACGGGAATAACCAAAAGGCAGTCGAACCACACACACAGTTAGTAGCTGGGACTGCTGAAGAAAATTGTTTTCACTTAGCTGATACCTGTTTCAGAGCTCTGCATCCTTGGGACCATCAGCTTACCTGAGCCTCCAGTTTTTCTCGTCTGTCCATCAGATAGTGATGATCATCACAGAGATACAGTCTAAAGGTCTTGATAGGGTGTTTTCTCTGCCAATTAAGGAACTAAAAAACAGGAAAAGTCTCTCCACTGCAATAGGTAGCAGCAGAGAAGTCTCAAACAGCTCAGACAGAATCAGCAACTGAAGAAAGGCCTGAGGAGACACAGTCAATCAGCAGGCACACAGAGAAAAGGACCCTCTGCAGAAAAGGGGGGGTGGGGGTACGGGTAGGGGATCCGAAAGCAGAAAAATCCAGTTTCTTCTTGAGAGCTGGGTTGTTTTTGTTTTTTTTTTTTTTTTTGGTTTCTGTTTTTCTAAGTCTCTGAAGAGTTTATACCTCCCCTAACTTAGAGTTGGTTAGTTAGAAGAAAGATAGTTGCTTGGCCCACAACCGTTGTGTATTTGTGTAAGATGTCCAGATCCAGCCTTGAACTTGTTGAGCCAGTCAGTCAGCAGGGGCCTGCTGGTGGGAGACAGAAGCCTACAAGGCCTTTTTGCTTTAAGCTGCCAGGCTTCTGTCTCAGCTCAGGAAGGTGAGGAAGAAGTCAGCCATCTTGGAAGTTCAGCACCTTTGTTAACTAGCCATGGCCTCTCTCCCTGTCTGCCTGCCTACCAAGGAGTCTACTTCCTATCTCTCAATAGTACTTAGTTCTGAGATGCTTGCACAAATGACAAGAGCTAATATTTGTAGAGTACTTAGAACAGGGCTTGACACAAAATTCCATCAAAGTGAACCTTAAAAACTAGTATTTTTATTGATGTGTGTTCGTGATTCCGTATAAACTGCAGAACAGAGGATCTGTCTGCATTTACCTGTAATTGTGTACAAGTACTATCTTTGTCTTGTTTTGGACACAGGGTCTCATTTAGCCCAGACTGGCCTTCAACTTCCTTCCTGTGTAGCTGAGGATGGCCCTGGATTTCTCAACATTCTGCCTCTGCATCCTGGTTGCTGGTGAAAGAAATGTGCATGACACCATGCAACAGGCTGCAAACCTCACGCAAGAGGTTTATTGGGGTGGGGGTGGGGGTGAGATACAAAGTGTCCACTTCTGGGTGGGGAAGAAGTGGGGGGGGGGCGGACAGAAGAGTGAGAGATCAAGTATGGAAGAGGAGGGAGGGAGAGAGAGGGGAGGGGGAGGCAAAAGAGAGAGAGCCTGAAGTCCACCTGGTTACATGGGACTGAGACTGATGACGCAGTCCTGCTGATGACAGGTACCTGTCTGGGGGCAGGTACAGGGCTCAGGGGGCGGTACCTGGCCGGAGAGTGGGAGTGTCAGGAGCATGGGGGCTGGGCGATCTCCAGGGAGGGAGCTCTGGCCAATTCACTACAGCTGGGGTTTCAGCTGAGGGGTTTTCTATATCTTGGGGAAGCTCTCCATCAACTGAGCTACATCTCCAACCCTCAACTGTTTTTCAGAGGAATAAACAGACAAAAGGAACTTCCCAGATCTTGTAAGAGCAAAAGTTATGTTTTAAATTTTAATTACTGTGCCTAAGAGATCTATAGATCAAGGACAGGCAACCTCCTGGAGTGCTGGGTGGGGCTGTTCAGGTGAGATACAGAACCTCACTTGCCCAAGGACAGATGAATTCCTGGGATGTTGGGTGGGGGGCACCAGATGTGCTCCAAAAGCACTGGATATGCTTAGTCACTTGTGGGCGGGAGATAACCCAGACAGGAAGTACTTCAGGATAGATGCTTGTCGCTGATTGGATTTGGTGAGAGGTACATAGCCTTATGGGTTCTGCATTTTTAAGCACCTGTGCTGTGTGACTAGGGGCCATTCTCTGTGATCTCCAGAAGTGATAGGTCCACTAAGTGGTGTAGTGCCCAGGATTCTGGAACCCCTTTGGCCCTCAAGGTTTCACCAGGAGTCCAGGTCTGCTGTAAAAACAAGTCTTTATTCTGCAGAGCAAACCAGCACACTGGGGTCAGGCACCAAGTGGAATGGCCGACACTGAACAAAGGCTTGCTGGCCTTTTTTATAGACAGTAAGAGGGGGTTTTAACAAAGGTGAGGTAGCCTGGTTTCTAATTGGGGAATAGAAGTGCAGTTTACAAATGTTTAGTTTTGATTGGCTCAGTGCTCAAGGGGCTACCTGTAAGCTATATCTGTTTAGCCATCAAAGTCAAGACTTCTGGTTTATGGTCCTTAGGCCATCTGGCCAGATAATGTAGGGCTACTCCCGCCCTGCTTCTTCTCTCTGATTAGTTGCCCTTACAGTAGGGATCCTTTTTCAGGTTATCTAAGCCCCATTTGGCAGGTATATCCTGGCTCCTGTTAGTCTACCATTTGGTTCAGGGAAGGGACTTTTGCAGTTTTTCCCAGGAACCAGGGTGAGGGTGGGTCCCTTTTGAATCCTAAGGGCCCATGGCTTCCATGGTGGAAGCCCTTTCCCTCAGAAAGACTCGTCCAGGTCTAACAAGTGGGAACCTCAGAATGGCCCTAGTCAGAGCCCATCTTGCTGGCCAGTATCTAATTAATTTAATTAAAGCTTGTGTCAAATTAGGCTCCATTGTGGTGGTCTTATTCTCCACCGGTGAGATTTACAATCTTTCCTACACTCAGACTACAGAAACAGAGGGTAGGGCCCATCTCTACACATCTGGGAAGAAGAAGAAGATGAAACCAGACTTGCAGGGAACCTAGGAGCTGTGTCATGACAGGGGCCTGCCCACAGACTCTCAGACTTCTTGTTTTCTTACCACACAGGATGTGGGGCCCACATCTGATTGGACAGGAGGAAGTGCTAGCCTTTGAGGCAGGTCAGTCCGCCCTGTCTTGGCCTAAGCCAAGTGTGGCCTTGATCTGGTGTCACACATGCCTGAGAGGAAGACCTGTCACTGAAAGGAACAGCTCTGCAGAAGCTTGTGTTATGGGGTCCCTTCCCCCCTCCCCAGCACCTGGTCCTGCAAAGCTGTGCTGAATGTATCTCCTCCACAGCGCTCTCTCTGGCCCAGGGGCCTTTTACTGGAAGTCTTGACATCCCTTCCCCCTGCCCATCTAACAAGGTGAGCAGAGTATCCAGCACCCCTGCTCCCCTTTTTGTCTACAGTGGAGAACACTGGTGATGGCCTGTCACTCACCAACAGGAGTAATCTTGGATGTGAAGGCTTCTCAGTGGTACCTGACCCTGGGGAAGGCTGCCAACAACTAACACTCCACCGATTTTGAAGAATTCCTTTTCATTTCACAGATGTCACAAGCGAACAAAAGGAAAAAGAAAAGCAAACGAAACCACGTGCGTTTAAATGTAGAAGAAAACCTCTATGACCGTTTTCAACTGGAGTAAGGCAAGAAAGGACCAGAAGGGAATGTCTGTTCGTTCCAGCAATGTCCGTACCCATCTTCCCTCTTTACCAGTGGTCCATCTAGCCCAGCCAGGTCACACGTACCCCAGCTCCGTGCCCTCTCAAAGATTCCAGCAAGCTTCCCTCCTCTCCTGTGTGTGGTTATCTCTGACCTCCCTAGGCTTATCTCCATTGCCCACGCCTATGAAATAATGTCAGTGCCTCCCTTCTTCATCCCTCTCTATTCCAGAATCCTCCTGCCTTGGCTTCCGAAGTACTGCTGTTATAGCTGCGAGCCACCACACCCAGCTACCAATCCCCTTTGTTTACTTCACACAGGGCTGTCGGCTCTGGCTTTCTCTTCCTTTTCTCAAGTGAGAGCATTGAGCCCTGATCAGTGGACAGCATTGAGTCCCCTGTGCCCACTATGCCATCTAAAGCCATCTAAAGAGCTTCCAGTCCTTAGCTGGCTTTCTTCTCAACAAGTTCCACTTGCTCTTTGTTGTTGTTTTGGTTTTGATTTTCCAAGACAGGGTTTCTCTGTTGTAACTCTGCTTTCCCAGGGGGCAGGGGTGGGGGTAGAGGCGGTGTTTAACTAGCCAAGCCAGTATTCAGGTCCTGATCAATCAGAAAGATCCCCTAGCCACAGCCTGTTTGGTTTAAAAGGCCTGCGTGGCCACATTCCTCGGCTGCCATTTTTTAAAAAATCGGTTAGCCCTGACATGTCAGAATAAATAAACTGCTCTAAAATGGACATATGTATATCTCAGTGTCTACTTGAGCTATTTTGCAGACTCAGCAACACAATGGGTGTGATCCTATTAAAAAAAAACACCTAACCTTTGTTGTTGTCCAGACATGGTCTTACACTTACGGTGTAGCTGAGGCTGGTCTTGAACTCCTGATACCCTTGCCTCCTACTCCTCGGGAATGGGATCACAGGTGTGATTCACACCTAGCATAAGCTTATTCTTAGGTCATCATTTAACAATGGACAATCCACATAATAAAGGCTAGACGGATGTTCTGCACCACAGCAGCAGCACCTGTGGTAGATTAGATGACTGTTCTCCATTCTTAGCTGCTGTGGGAACTGGCAGTTTGGTGGGCTGGGGAATGCATTTCTCTACTGAGCTGGCATTGGGTGGGGTCAGTTGACTTGCCCACAGAATGTGGTGGAATTCACAGCACACTTATTTGGAGGGAAGCCATGAAGAGCATCCTGTTCTCTGCTCACCCTTTTACATTCCTGTGATCTTCCAAGAGGAAAAC
Source organism: Cricetomys ansorgei (assembly GCA_026225945.1). NCBI lineage: Eukaryota > Metazoa > Chordata > Mammalia > Rodentia > Nesomyidae > Cricetomys > Cricetomys ansorgei. The sequence goes on along the minus strand of JAMJFZ010003624.1, from coordinate 8,933,167 downwards.
TATCTCTTCCGGTTTGAGAAAAGTGAGAAAACATTCTAGACAGTCCAACCTAACTCACAGTCTGGACCCCAGCCCAGCTGAGCCCGGCCAGTGTTCAGAGCTTCAGCGGGGACTGAGGGCCGCTGGAAGAGGATCTTGAGAGCTGGAAAACTTGGTTGTCAGGCAGCAAAAACCAATTTGTTGTGATCGTCTCCAGGTGTTAAAATCATCGAGCTTCCCTAGAAATGTTTGCATTTTCTAAGTGTATTTGAAAGAAAAACGCGAGAAAGCATTTCCCCACTCTGTCCGTCATTAAAATGATACAATGGCAAACCCAAGGGAGTTGTGTTTACAGAGTGTGGAGGCTTGGAAGGCTGTTGAGACACCTCTTAAAAGTACGGCATGCTGATCCACACGCATCTGCTCTCCAGCTGCTCTCCGCTCAGTGAACAGTAAGTGGCGTCAGTACTTCCTTGGTAGAGGAACGTCAGTCTCTCCCAAGGCTGTCCTTTGGACTCTGGTTGTGTCACACACAGTGGGAAGCTCAGGGGCTGGAGAGAGAATTAACTGTTGGAGGGGAATCTCCTGTTGGAGAGAATTAACACGGAGGGGAATATCTGTCAGAAACTGACTCTTGAGAAACCCTTTCTTTCCTACTAACTTTTAGTCAGAGTAAATTGTGGCCAATCACTATGGGAGACTGCTGGGTGAGAACACAATAAACAAGAGAGTGCTGATGAGGCAGATGGGAAAGAAGAAGACAGAGAGGAAGACAGAAGGAATGAGGAAGAGGCTGAGGAGGAGAGCAGCCCCTAAGTGAGGAGGGGTAGGGACCCTAGTCTGGCAAAGTGAAAACGGCTCCCTGCTGTGAAATAGGCCAGGCAAGTCTGCCCCACTTCCTGAGACTTCCCAGCCCACGCTGATGTCACCTGTCTCTGAACTCTGCACTCCTCACGCTGGCCCAGATGTCTGCCAGAGCTCCAGACTCAGCATCTGCCATTGTCTAGCTGAGATCCCACGCATGCCTGGCTCTCTCGAGCTGGGTTCTGGGATGTAAGCTCTTTGAAGCAGAGTACTTGCTTCAAGTCTGCCCGTATTTCCACGGCACGAGTGCCAAACAGACATTCAATCGCGATTAGTCGTATAAATGAATGAACGGACACCTAGCGCAACAATGGGCTGGTGTTTTTTCCCCCCGATCAGATTTTCCAGGCTGAACCGTAAAACCCCTTTAACTTCAGGGACACTGTGCGTATGTGGAACAGCTCTCTCTTCCGGGTTTGACATAACCCTCACCATCTCGAAGCTCGGAGCAGCAGTGGTGACCTATGGGAGGCCGCGCGGGGTTGGTTGTCTTGGCAACAAAGCAGACAGACAGCTAGCTTCTGCACTGAGCGTGTAAACACTTCCCCTTAAAAGAGGAGAGACCCTCCCTGAGATTCTAATCCCGGTTGCGGCCTGCCCCTGCTGGAGTAGACGGATGAGGGGTGGAGCCAATTCTATACGGATCTCAAAAAAAAGTTTATCCACCACCCTGGACTTGACCAAATCTCTCTTTTGTCTACAGGCTCTGTGCCTGTTGGAGTGAATCTTCTCAGAAAAGTCATGTAACAGTTTTATATTCCCCTTCACTTTTAGCACCAAGCTGGAATCCGAGGTGATTTGGTTGACTGATTAAACAGCACCGCCCACCAGCAGATTAAATCGCAGGGGAAGAAAACTTGAATTTAGGACAAAGAGTGCTCTTATCCGTTAGGTATCTTGTTGTTTTTGTTCATTCCGTTTTGGGAAGGGCTTCCATTGTAGACCAGGCTGGCCTGGAACATGTAATCTAGCCTCTGCTTCTCCAAAAAGCCGCAGGCCTTGTGTCGCTATAGGCCTGGGTCATGACACGGCCTGCGGTTCTTTTGTTTATTTGCCTTGAGACAGGGTTTCACTATCTGTGGCCTTGGCTGTGCTGGAACTCTCTCTGTAGAGCAGGCTGGCCTGGAACTCAGGGATTTGCCTGCCTCTGCCTCCCAGGTGCTGGAATTAAAGGCGTACACCACCACACTGGCCAGCCCGTGGATCTTAAGTACTCATGTTTGAGCCCGGCATGGTGTCAGTATAGACATTTCCGTGGGTGTGCCCTATTTACACATCCAGATTACAAGCAGGGTTTGGGTCTTATTCTGGGCCTTTTGTCTTCCTTTGTTCCCGGGGCTTAAGAGCATCTGCCCCCAATGAAAGTCAGGGTAGGCAGCGCAGGGGCCCCAGGCCTTCTGGGGTACAAGCCCTGCCAGTTCCTGCTGGGCTGAAAGAAACAGTTTCGACTTACTGCCAGTGACATCCCACTTCTGGGACCTTCCTTGCCAGATGTGTGCGTCTGCTCTGTTTATAGAGCTCCATCTCATAGCAGCAACGACACACAACAGGAAGCGCCTGGCTGGAGCCGCTCCAGCCTCAGTTTCACTTCACAGGAGACCAGTTCTCAGACCATACGTGGGTTTCACTACAACTTTTCCCGCCAGGCTGTTGAGGGTGGAGAGGCTGCTCTTTATTTCTTCTTCACATGGGATTGTTCGTGGGGTGACTCAAGCCCGTATCATCGCTGCGTTCGGAAGCAATTATCCCAAAGCAAATTTATTTCCTGAGTCATCTGGCTGATGTAGCCTGCGTCCATCTTTTTTTTTTTTTTTTCCTTTTGTTTCCTTTGTCTTCTTTTTCTTGTTTGTTTCAGCATTAAGAAACTAAAACTCCCAATAGAGCTTCCTGCAGTGGGTGTCCGGAGATTGTGCGTCTGGTTTAGACGGATTAGTGGCGTTCTTACTTCTGCCTGTGTTAGGTGTTGCCCTCTCCTAGTCTCCGGTTTATTTTCAGAACGTGGATAGTTTCCAGGATTAATTTATTTGCCTTTCACTCCTTTGTGTGAGAGATGACTAACCCTGGACTCAGTAGCTGGCCAGCTGCTTAGTTCAAGCCCTCCTTTCCTTCTCTATCCTGTAAAGATGCTGATGAGAGAGGAATTGGGCACAGGAACTGGCTGGGCAGTGTAGGGTACAACAGACCCCAAAGAAAAGTAACTGTATCTTATCTTTTTTGTTATAAGCTAGAGATGTCCTTGGGCCCTTTGGCAGTCCCGTCTTTGCCAGAGGTTTGATATGCCAGATGCACTTGGAGATTCTGATCCTTGATCTGGTTCCTAAATGATTTTTGGGTTATCTCTTCAGAAGGGGGATGTTAGAGCAGCAATAAAGGCACATTAAGGAAAAACACCTGGTCAAAAGAATAGAGTGTCTGGCCTGCGTGGAGACCTAACATTCTAATTGGACCAGGTTTATCTTCTAGTGAAGGTTCACCCCTAGGAAGGCAGGTTATATTCCAGCGTTGGCCAGACACCTTGAAGACTCCAAGGAGGCACTGTCCCTTGCTCCTCTCTCATATGGTGGCTCACAGTGTCAGGCTAAAGAGAGACAGGATAATTATCCCTTTAATGAGGTTATGTTGGGTACGCAAAATAGCTCAAGTAGACACTGAGATGTACATATGGCCATTTTAGAGCAGTGTGTTTCCGAGGGTTACACTCTGCCATGTCAGGGCTAACCAATTAAAAAGACATGACAGTGGAGAAATGTGGCCATGCAGGCCTTTTAAACCAAACAGGCAGTGGTTAGGAGATCTTTTTGATTGGTCAGGATCTGAATACTGGATTGACTCTTTAAATCCCGAGGGGGGTGGGGAGGGTGGGCGGGGACAGGACGACACCAGGGACTTGTGGAGAGTAAGGACTTTACCAGAAAGTGCAGAGCCAAGGTTAGTGTAGCCACAGCTAGGGGGCGCTGGTCCTCTCAGTATTGCACTGTTCACTGCCTCTTGTGGTCCTTGTATTGGAGCAGGCATGAGTTGGACTGGCTCTGCCCACCTTTTCCTGACTCAGAAAGGTGAAACTTTTGCTTTTGTATTTTTCTGTCTCCTTCCTTCAGACGCTGGCTAGAACCTAACCATGCTTTGTTTCTGACACTTTGGTCTTTCTTCCTTTCTCTCTAAAGCCCCCCTCCCTGTCATGTGTCTGCCTGTTGCTGTGTGGCTCTCCATGCTGGCAACTCAGATAACATGGCTTCATCCTTCCCCCTCTATTCTCCTCTTCTGGGCAGCTTGCCAGTCCTGGAGGGGGAGGTGTTCTATTAAACTCTAATAAAATGTCCCCAAGCTTCCATTTGAGTCCAATCTTATTTTATCAATGAAACTAAGAAACCCAAGAGGGACCCCTGATTTCCCTGATACCAGTGGGAACCCTTTTCTGTCATCTCTGTATGCTGTATTAGTTTCCTTTGGCTGCTGTAACAAATGTAATCACAAACAAGGTGGTTTAAAGTGATACAAACGGGCTGGAGGGCCGCTCGGCAGTATAGCTCGTATCTAGCATGCACAAGATTCAGATTGGAACTCCTGCACAGAAAAAGAAAACAATCAAACAAGCAAGCAAGCAACAGCAACAAATCCCAGAAATCTTTTTTTGGGGGGGGTTATTTGTTTGTTTGTTGAGACAGGGTATCTCTGTTGTAACTCTGGCTGTCCTGGAACTCACTCTGCAGACCAGGCTGGCCTCGAACTCAGAGATCTGCCTACCTCTGCCTCCCTAGTACTGGGATCAAAGGTGTGCACCACCACTACCCAGCTCCCAGAAATCGTGTAAGCATTCATTCATAGCTCTGAAGGCCAGATGGCTAAAATCAGTATCACTGGTAGATATTAAGAAATTAAGAAAGGGGTCAGCAGGGTTACCTCCCACCGCCCCTACCTTTCTTGTTTCTTTCTTTCTTGCTCTTACCTCATGCTCTCCACCCCTCACTAAGTTTGAATCATGGGCTTTGGGCATGCCAGGCAAGTGCCCTTCCACTGACACACACCCAGCCTTGGGGGGACACTGACCCTTACTCTCCCTTTCCCACCCCTACCCCACGTTCAATGAGACCGCACACCAATGGTTCGGTCATCACCAATGGCCAAGGTGACACGTTTCCTCTGCGCATGCTCCATACCGCTCCCTTTAAGAGCGTACCATCACGCCAACCCTGCACTGTCTCCATCTTTTTTTCTGAAGTATTCTCTGATGCAGCCAGCTTTGTAGCTTTGTATCCCATCCTCACCCTGCCCCCCTCCCCAACAAGTAAATCTTTACCATAGGATTCTGTTGCATGGTGACTGTCCTGTGTCCCCATATCCTTCCGCTGAAATAAACCCTTTCACTTCCTACCCAGCCTGATTGACTCTTTGGGCATGATAGGCAGGGCTGGGAAGAATGAGATCATTTCTAGGGCAGTGGAGTTAAAAGTTCAGGATGAGCAATAGCCAGTGTCCAGAGGTGCTGTCTTCAGTCACCTCATGGCTGTGGCAAGGTCCAGCTGAATTTTCATTCTGCTTTTTGACCTCCCCAGACCCCTGTCTACCTCACCATGGTTCTCTAGCATTCCTATTAATTCCATGAGATACACAGCATACTGCTAGAACATTCCTTTTCTGGTTTTTGCCTCAGCTGGCCTCAACTGTTTGTAACCAAGAAACTTTCCTAGTTTAGAAGCTGCCTGCTGAAAGGCTCTGCACCACACTGTGGAGATGTCCAAGGGCCAATAGTGAGTTGAAGCTCGCCTTGAACCCCGAATCACCCCTAGAGGGTGAGGATGGTAGGAGTTCGGATACTCTTCACCTTTCAGGCCTGGCCAGAACCCAGCTAAATTTAGATATGAACCTTCACTCAGCAAACATGCTTTTCTGCCCTGTAGGGCATTGGGCCCCCTGAACTGGAGTTATAGACGGTTGTGAGCTGCCATGTAGGTGCTGGGAATCAAACACTGATCCTCTGCAAGAGCCGCCAGTGTTCTTAACCTCTGTCCCATCTCCCCAGTCCCCTCATGTAGTTTTAATAGATCAACATAATAAGAAGGAAAATTTAAAGGAAATTATTAACAAATTATTTAAATATAAAAATCATCATGAAAGGAAATAGTGTCCTCCAATGGTGGACACGCATGTGTGTGGCTACACTAGGGAATGTCTCCTGCATACCGAGAGGCTTAGCCAATGAATACAGCACAGGCTACATTAAAGGCTTTCTGAAAAACAAGCAAACAAAAAGTACAGATGAACATGCATCCATGTGTAGACATGTGCTCAGAAGTAGAGTGTGCTCTGTGAAGCACCTGACAAGGTCACCTCTGAGGAAGGCTGTGGCCATGGAGGGGTGAAAAGGAGAAGTGAACATTCACATCTTCTCTCCATCTTGTGTCCTTTGCAGCTTTAATAAAATCCTCGTTTAATAAAGAACTCGAAGTGAACGTGATGGCGGTGATACTGTGTGCCAAAAGCCTCCCTGGGGTAGTCAGCGAGTGCTGTAATATGAAACATCCGCTGCCCACGGCTTCCGGGTCCCGCAAGGTGGTTCTGTGCCAGCCGGCCAGCAGCCGCAGCAGAGGCTCCGCTCTGGGCGGGAAGCCGCACAAGACTGCATGGTTCTTACTGCGTGTCCATCTGGTCTTAGATCGGAGAACTATAAGCCATCGAAAATGGACAGGATCCTCGGGAGAGTGTTATCAGTGGAACATCTCAGTTTATTGAAGCAAGGGTGGTTACATATACAGGATAAAGGTAGAGGAGGATCTTTGGTACCAGGGACATGGGTCATTGGTTAAGACAGGGATACTGGAGTAGACCCATTTTGCATATTGGGCTACTTTAGGTATTTCCTGGGGACCAGGGGGATAGACCTTATATGAAAGGGTTTAGTTGTAACTCTAGATAAACAACGAGCCAGCCTTTGGAAGAGGGTGGTGTTTTGCTGTGGCTTGTGGTCTGTCAGCGAATGCAAAGGGGAAGAGCCAATTCCTGCCAGCTCCTCAGAATGAGAGCCTGGGGTTCCAAGCACCCTCCCACTTAGCTGTGTGAGCAAGTCCAACTTGCTGGTGAAGGCTGTGACTTTGGTCTGTGGTCTTCAGCACGGCACTGACCACTGTATGGTCTGGCCATGTGTGTGGTCCAGAAGCCAGAAGGAAGCCATGGGACTTCCTCATTGCTAGTGTGCCTCTGGGGTTTGTGTTAATACCACTGCATACCTGTGGGAAGTGCTGGCCTGCAAGGTTGGCTGCTGACTCCACCCCCTTCCAGGCCTGAGCTCCATTTCACTTGCCAGGAGGCAACCAAACACAGGAAGGTGGTTGTCCTTTAGCTTCTTCAACTGACAGCAGTCATCACTTACCACAGAGGTAAATTGAACACTTCTGTGCTCCCTGCCATGAGACAGTGCTGCTGTTTGGAAATGATGCTACATTTAAGTTTCTACTCGGCAACTTAACAAAATACTCACTGAGTTTTGTTTCCCATCTGTGAAATGGGAATGATGTATCTATGCTAGAGGATTTGCTGGGATACATTGTATCAGCACTAATCAAAGTGCCTGCTGCTTGCTCTTTGGGTCTGGTTAGTGGGATCCTGTTTTATATCATTTCTCTATAGTCTAAATGTCTGGATCTCCTCCCCTAAATTTGCATATGGAGATCTCTAAAGGAGAAGAATCCATAGGATGAATATGTCTTTTAAAAGAGGATTCACTAGACTAGCTTATAGGATGTAGTCTGGGTAGTCCAACAATGGCTGTCTCACATGGGAAAGGTGGAGAATCTGGTAGTTTTTCAGTCAGTGAGGCTGGATGTCTCAGCAGTCTCAGTATGGCACTGACGCTCTGGAAGATTCCTGAAGCGCTGCTAGTCTTCAGTAATACGCTGGGATCCCAAAGAAGCTGGTTCTGGTCTCTACAGAGGAACGTCACAGCAACAGGATCGATGATCTCGCCAGAAGCAGTGAAGGTAAGAAACAAAAAGCAAAGTTTCCTTTTTCCTTGTCTTTATATCTAGGGTGCCACCGGAAGGAGGAGCTGCCCACATTCAGGGTGGGACTTCCTGCTCATGTAATCTGATCAAGAAAATCCCTCAATGAGTGCCCAGCAGTTTGTGTTTTAGTTGACTCTAGATCCAATCAAATTGAGCATCGAGATTAGTTATTGTAGAAACCTGACTCCCAACATCTGGAGTGGTGGGTCACTCTGTAGACCAGGCTGGCCTCGAACTCACAGAGATGCACCTGCCTCTGCCTCCCAAGTGCTGGGATTAAAGGTGTGTGCCACCTCCACCTGGCTCCAGAGTTACCTTTAATCATAGTCTTATGTTACAGCAATAGAAACCCAAGTAAGACAGGGCTGTTTGCTGTGTCTGTGGTTCGTTCATCTGTCAGACTCCTCTCTGCTGTGGTAGCTGGTGTTTACCCAGTCTGTTTGCTGTTTGCTCTCCCCTTGTGTGTATATGCCACCTCTTATTTATCCACCCTATTTGTAAAGTGCATTTAAATTTTGGGAAACAGCAAAAAAAATTCTGGGAGACTCCCAGAAGCCCGGGCTAGCCAGCATGACATAGACAGAGGCGCCAGGGAACAGTGTCTGAGAAGCTAGTAAAGAACATCCAAGCTTGTCCCCTGCTAAGCACACCTTAGCATCTGTGTGCCTGCACTCACACATGGGAACATTAAAAAAAAAAAAAAAAAAGCTTAAATTTTTTTCTTAAATAAAAAACAGAGAAGATGAAGGCAGCGCCATTTTAAGCAGAGGGAAATGCTGACCATCAGAAAAGATGAGAGGTACCGTTATGGTGCAACCCGGTAGACTGAAAACAAAACCCTGAAACTAAAGATACACTCCCCAATCAACACCTGCCCCTCTCCCTGGCTTCCTTGTGATCCCGGACAGGCCACTGGAACTCTGTGTCCTCAGCCCCAAACGTCCTGGGTTTGCCTTCAAGTCCCGTCCCTCGAATATCTTCAGGTGTGCTGGGACTGGCCCTTTTCTGACCCCTAAAGGCAGGTCAGAACTCCACTCAGCACCTCACAGGGCGGGACTGCGGACAGACTGGCTGCAAGTTTACTCTCTCTTGGTTCCCTCCTTGAATACCAACACAGCTGTCGGAAAGCCCCTGGATGGAGCCCTTTTGTGTGCCCAGGAGGTGTTTTGAACAGCTTTGGATTTAGACCAAATTGGCAGGCTGACCTAGGAGCTGCCTTGAAGATGCTAATAGGCGGTGGGCTGACCCGAGTGTAAACCATCCTCTGTTTTGGCCTTTCTTTCTCTTCTCTCTCCCGTAGAACTGGAGCCATTTCAGAGTGAACAAAGGCATCAGGAGAGGCTCACTTGTTCCCATTATCTGCAGCAAGCAGCTTTTGTTTGGTCAGCTCAGATACCTAACACTCTTATCTTAAAATCCCAGCCAATAGAAAAACTGGGCAGTTTCAGCGTTTGCTGTTTCCCAAAGCTGAAAATTTAAATGCACTTTACAAATAGGGTGGATAAATAAGAGGTGGCATATACACACAAGGGGAGAGCAAACAGCAAACAGACTGGGTAAACACCAGCTACCACAGCAGAGAGGAGTCTGACAGATGAACGAACCACAGACACAGCAAACAGCCCTGTCTTACTTGGGTTTCTATTGCTGTAACATAAGACTATGATTAAAGGTAACTCTGGAGCCAGGTGGAGGTGGCACACACCTTTAATCCCAGCACTTGGGAGGCAGAGGCAGGTGCATCTCTGTGAGTTCGAGGCCAGCCTGGTCTACAGAGTGACCCACCACTCCAGATGTTGGGAGTCAGGTTTCTACAATAGCTACAATCTTTGCCATAGGAGCTCATGGGGTTAAGGTTATCTGCTGCCATATCTGACGCTACCTAGTGCTTCACGATGATGAGGCAAGCGTTCTACCACAGGGCGTCTCCTCATTTTCTATTTTATCCATCTGACTGGACAATGAGGGCACAGAGGCCTGGGTACCATGCCTTGGGATCTTTAGGAACTAGAGTTAGTACATAATGAAGACATCATGAATATAAACGTGTGCCCACAATATACTCAATGGCAATTATAGAACATTATTGGATACCGTGTTTCTGTAATATAGATTTCCATGCATAGACACAAATAAAAACTTACAATGTAAATACTATTGAAAAGTATTTTTTCATCATGTCAATGAAATTATGGATAATTTTTTATTTTCTTTTTATTATTCTCTGATCTTTTAAATCGGAAAGGGGGTTTGAATAAAAGTTACAAGAGGGAGATAATACATTTTAGATGACACCCTCCAGGGACTAGGGGTATAATTCAGTGGGAAAGCATGGAGTAGTCTGAGCACAGACCTGAGTTACAACACTAGTGCACGATCAGATCACTCTCCGTGTCCCTCTTTGGAGCCTGACATCAACAAACTAAAAACTGGGAAAACACATAGCAAGTGGGAGGAGGAGAGAGAGAAAAGAAAGAGAATAGAGAAAGGAAGAAGAAACAGGGAATAAAGAGAGAAGTTTGTCCCATCCATAAGAGGTTTGTGTGGTTTTATTCTTATTTCCTCCACTCTGCCTCTCCCTCAGGGGCTGCTGAACCCTTGACAGAACTGGCCTACGGTAGCTGTCACCAGAAAGCATGGCCCAGATTTAAGGAGGATCTTCCCCCCTTAAAAGGTCTGAATTTAGGGTGAGTCTTTTCACTTCAAATGATTTAATTAAGAAAAATCCTTCACAGGTGTACAGGCCGCTTGGGTTTTAATTCATTCCAGAGTAGTCAAGTTGATAACCAGGAGTGGCCTTCACACGGACTAAACTAAAAGGAGAGGAAGGTCTGAGCAGGGCTATTCATCCTGTTCCTGTTCCTAAATGTGGCTGTGGTGTGGACAATTGCTGCAAGCTCCTGGCTCCATGGCTTCTCCCATTCTGCCTGACTGTCCGTCTGTCTGTCCGTCTGTCTGTCTGTCTCTCTCTCCCAACCTCCCTCCCTCACACCCTCCTTCCCTTCTCCCTCCCTCCCTCTCTCCCCTCCTTATGTAGCCCAGGCTGAATTCTCTTTCTTCAGTTTTCAGTGCTGTGGTACAGACGTTTGCCTGCATTCCCAGCTTCGTGTTTGTTGTTCCTACCTGAAACCCCCGGAGAACACATCCCCAAGTGTCTGAAAGCTCCATCTGACTCTGCATGTGGCGCAATTACATTGTTATGACACAATTATGCTGCGTAATTGCTGGATCTGTTTTCTTAGAGTGCACCTGAAAAATAAATCTCTTGTGGGGGTGGAGTCTGTTCTGATTATTGGAGGGCCATGTAGGCAAGACAAGACTGTTTTAAATTAAAAGAGGTAACTTGAAACACTCAGCAAGCACGTGATGTTTTTAATGCACCTGTGGAAAATGGCTGTTCTACTTGGGGATTCTAGATTCCCAGTGCTTTTGTATATTGCCAAAAGTCACGTATGCTTCAGTTTGTATATGATATTAGCAAATTTGCTTTAATATGTTTTGCGTGTTTGGGTGCATATAGGGATTCAACTAGGGTTTTCTGTATGTTAGACAAGTACTCTACCATCAAACGTCATTAGGGTTTCTGTCGCTGTGACAGAACACCACGACTAAAACAACCTGGGGAGGAAAGGGTTTATTTGGTTTATACCTCCACATCACCGTTCCTCATCTAAGGAAGTCAGGATGGGAACTCAAACAGGGCAGGAACCTGGAGGCAGGGGCCATAGAAGGTATCTCTCTGATTGATCAGGATCTGAACCCTGGATTGGCTAGTTGTATCTTTCCAGGAAGAGAGGGGTTTCTGGGAAAGCAAGGATTTCACCGGGAAGCAGAGAGTCAGTGCTGCCCAGCACTAGGGGGCGCTTGTCCTCACAGTTTTGAAACAGGGAACTTGTTTGTTTTTCAGACAGGGTTTCTCTGTTGTAACTCTGGCTGTCCTGGAACTCACTAGGTAGACCAGCCTGGCCTCAAACTCACAGAGCTCCACCTGCCTCTGCCTCCTGAGTTCTGGGATTAAAGGCGTGTGCCACCACTGCCCTGCTTTGTATTGTTTTTAAGTTCGAGTAGGGGGTGTGTGTGTCAGCATCTGGGTGTGTGGGTGTGGGTGCCCACAGAGGCAAGAAGTATCAGTTCCACCTTATGTGGGTGCTGGGGTCCTCTGGAAGAGCATCAGATGTTCTTTACCAGTGTACCATCTCTCCAGTCCCTCAAAGCTCCAGTTTTAAATCTTTTCCCCTTAAAATACTAGTGGCTTCCATTTATGGAAAGGACAAATCACCAACATAAAGCTGCACTCAAGTCTATAGTGACGGAATTTTATGAAGCCCATTGTAACTTGTCAACTAAATTTGTGACTTAATGTGACAAAAACAAGCAAGCAAACAAAATCCTCTTTCTGTTTCGCAAATACTGTTTCAAACAGAACTGACAGTTGGCTGAAGCATATTCAGGGATCTCACAGTCCAGAGAGACACAGGGGAGAGTAAACTATTGGCATCTAGAAGACAATTACACTCTACTGGGATTTACTAGCAGCTGCTCCAGGCATTCTCAGGAAGAGCCTGGGAGATGCCCCGGAGCTGGGCATTGCGCATTGCTGCAGGAGAGCGAGCCAGTTAGTTGCCTTTTTGATGGAGTTTGCCACCATCTTTTTGTTTCCCCCAGGCCCTCTCTCTACTCCCATTTTCTGCCCCTTAGAGACACCCACTTACCACCATCGATTGTTCAAATCTTACAGTTACGGGATGGGTGGGGGTGGGGGGTTGAAGCCTTGTATAGTATTTCATGATGTCTGACAGCATTTTCTTTCCTGCTGTTCTTACTGAGACAGTAACCTAGGTTACTTCTGACCCAAACTACCATCAGTAATGGTGCATAAATGCTCTGCTCCTGCAGCCACCACCACCACCCCATCTTCCAGTGCCTCCTGTTGGATACCTTCTCTAGGAAATGTACTCAGAAGTGGGTGTTTGGGTCACTGGGCATATGTGAGCCTGATTGCACTGAGTATAGCAGGTCGTTTTGCAGAATTCTGACCCGCTGTGCCCTGCGGGGGTGGCACTCACTCTGGGAACTGGACATTCAGCCAGCAGAGGGAAGAGTGGCTGAGAGTGTGTGCCCAAGGCGTTGCCATGGACACGACAAAGGCATTTCACTGTCTGGAGCTGGGCAACGCGTGCGAACAGCACCATGGGATATGTTGTATCGGGCTGGCCGGCGGCTTCTCAGCCACACGCTGGCAATTATGGTATATGAGAATAGATTTCAGGGGGAGAAATCCAGCTCCGCCATCGAGTCACGTTCTCCCCTGTGGATGCGGGAGAGTTACTTTCATTCATAAAAATGTCTTCTTTTGCTATCTTGTCTGTTAACTTTGACTAAAACCTATTGCTGCCTTGAAATTCTTAGCTCCTTTAAAATTATGCACAAATTCGGTATGTAGTGAGTTGAAGAGATAGGACTTGTTAGGTCACTGTGGGGGCTGTGGTGTGTACTCTGAAGGAGAAGGAAAGCCAACTGGAGTCGCTTGAAGGTAGTGTGACATTTCACCACTAAAGAATTCAGTGTCTACAAAAATGAAGATGTTATATAAAGATTAAAGTATCATTAGTAGAAGGACATTAGTAACGTCCCCAATATTACTAATGTCCCCAAATCATCAAGTATTCATTCAAATGCCTCAAAATTGTTACGTAATTTTGGAAATCATGTTTCCAGTTCCCCCACTTAACTTCTTCGTGCCATCTAGGCTCAGAGGGTTTTTTGGTTGTTTTGTCTCATTCAGGAGCAGCCCATAAGAAGGTGCAGTTTTGAAGAAGAACAGTAGGGGGCGGAACAGACCTGTTTTGCTGTTCGCCAGCGCTGATTTCTCCTCCAGCAGAGTAACCAGGGTTGTGGGTAATACCTAAGGCCACATACCAAGGTTTTAGGGTACACTCCACAATGTCACCATTTCCCTGTGGGATGTTCTAAGGACTTCAAAGCAAAATTGAATTTTATTACATTAAACAGCTAGTTCAAGTGGTGCACCATCCTTTTGGAGCAATTTTAAAAACTGCTGTGAAATCAAATAAGCAAAAAACTATAATCGGTGGAGCTAACTACTGTACTTAACAGAAATGATGATAGTCATCTCTTAAATATACCTTTCCTCAAAGACAGACAAGTCAGAACGCTAATTGACACAGCTGTGATTTAACTGTTACACACAGATTTTTTTTTCTTTTTTAATCCAAATGCTACATGGATGTAGATTAAAAAAAAAGAAAAAAGAAAAATAATTCAAAAGGATTTTAAGAAAAATAGTGTAAAGTATTTGTGAAAACACAGGGGAACTTTTAGGGTTGGGTGGCTGGGGATCAAATCCAGGACTTAGACATGCTCTACTCGGCTCTGCTGGAGAATGAGTGTAAACTCAAGGAAAGTATGTTTATGATAACCGAGCAGAAGTATCAGGGGTTTTCAGAGACAGCAGCCTTTTAGCTGTGTTTAGAAGCCTGGCCATGTTGCTTAGGTGTACGAGATAACGTGGATGTTTAAGTGGATGCTGATGAGAAGTTGTGTCGGAGGCTCTAACTATGTAACCCTCCTAGGCTGCCTGTGGATTTAGGTGGTGAGGAATACATCGCAGGCAAGGGAGGAAGACAGAAGAGCTTCCTGGCTGGGATCAGTGATTTTCAACCTTCCCCTCCCACTTCACTCTCTTTACTTTGTTTTGACAGAGTCTGGTGGTGTAGCCCAAGCAGGTCTGGAACTCACTTTGTAACCCAGGAGTTTAAACCCAGGCTAATCCTCCTACCTCAGTCTCCCAAGTGGTAGGATTATGGGCATGAGCCACCATGCCTGGCTCCCCTTCTTTAAAACAAATGAAAGTCCAAAACAAAAAACTGGATAGCTAAAAACAAAGTTCACCTCTTGGAATCTCCATGGCAGAGCATATGCTTAGCAGGTTTGAGGCTCTGGGTTTCTCAGCTTACATGCCACTCCCCAAAGCTGGTTTATTAAGATAAGGAGACCTCTAACCATGCTTTTTTACCCGGTATCCCTAAAAGTGGGATGTTAGAGGTTTTTAAGACAGCTCAAAGAGTTCTTGTGGGTTTGAAAGCCTATCATGTTGCAGCTGGAAAGATGGCTAACCAGTTAAGAGTGATTATTGCTCTTCCAGGGGACCCATGTTCTCTTCCCAGAACCCACAACAGGCAGCCCACAATTGCCTAACTCCAGCTCCCTGGGGATCCCTCTTCTGGCATCCAAAGCCACCCTCACACAAGTGGTGGACATGTGCGCGTGCACACACACACACACACACACACACACACTTGAAAAAAGTCATTATTTTAAAAAATAGAAAAGACTAGAAATCCCATGATTCTGTTGAGGGGACAGGCCCCAGGAAGTGGAGGAGCAGGAAGGAACATGGACTGCCCTTGCAGTTCATTTGACAGGGTGCGGTGATTCCTGATTCCCTGTGGTCCCCAGACAGCACCAAAGCTTGTTTTGACTGTAAATTTGGCGGCCCATATCATGGCTAAAGAAAAGAACGTGAGACCATCTAGAGGAAGCACTTTAAAACCAGGAAAGTGAAAGTTTACGGAGAAGGAGAAACTCTTCCTGTACACAGGGTTTTGCTAAGTCAGATTCCCAGCGGGCATATGAGGCCTGGTGGAGCCGACATCGCTGAGACTCACGTAATTACAGCTCTGCTGCGTTTAGTGTAGAATTGATGAGACTTGCAGGTAGCTGTATCCTGCAAAGTCTTATTCTCTTTTTCAGGATATGTTATGCCCATCTGCCCGCCCCCCACCCCTTTGTGTTTCAAGACAGGGTTTTTCTGTGTAGCCCTGGCTGTCCCGGAACTCAATCTGTAGACCAGGCTGGCCTGAAGCTCACAGAGATCTGCAAGCCTCTGCCTCCATAGTGCTGGGATTAAAGGTGTGACACACACACATACGCACACACACACACACAGAGCTTTCTATTAAAAATTATGTTTTCTCTAAGAGAAAAAATGCTTTTCATTTGTATTTTGTTTCTTTTTAGACAGTGTAGTCCAGTCTGGCCTTTAACTAATTAGGTAGCAGAAGATGATCTTAACTCCTGAGCCTCCTGTCCCTGCCTTCCAAGTGCTGGGATTATAGGCACGGGCTATTATGCCCATGCCTGTTATGGCTGTTCCTCCTGTTCTGCCTGTTCCCAGTTCTTTTCCCTAGTTCCTTATTTTTAATGATTCCTGGTTTTGTATCTCGGTGCACCAGCATCTGTTTCTTGATTCTCGACTTCAGAAATCTCTATTGACCTCTATGGATGAAAGATTAGGAATATTGCTACTCTACCCAGCTAATCGCTGGTTTATGTAGTGAATACTTTTCTTCCTCATTTTGAAAGCGCCACCTCGAGCTGGGCATGATGGCGCACGCCTTGAGTTCCAACACTGGGAGGCAACGGCGTTTGGATACTTGATCCCTGCCTGGTGGCGCTGTGTAGGTGGGTTTAGGAGGTCCAGCCTTGCAGGAAGAAGGTCGTTATTGGGATGGGCTCTGAGGTCTCAAAGACCGGTGCCATCCCCGCTTTACTCTTTCCGATTCGTGCCCGTGGTTCCAGATGTGAGCCCTCAAGCCTCCTGTTCCCGCCACCGTGATTTCACTCAGCCATCTCGGATACTAACCTATCTGGAACCATGAGCCCAAGTAAACTCTTTCCTCTTAAGTTGCTTTGTCTATCACGACAATAAAACGGTAACTGTGATGGTTTGAATCAGAATGCCCCCCGCCCCCGCCCCGTAGGCTCCTATGTTTGAATGCTAAGCCATTCGAGTGGGCACTATTTGAAAAGGATTAGGAGGTGTGGGCTTGTTGGAGGAAGCGTGTCACTGGGAGTGGGCTTGGAGGCTTCAAAAGACCACACCAGGCCTAGTGTCTTTCTCTCTTTCTTTGTCTATGGATCAGGATGTAGAACTCTCAGCTACTTCTCCAGCACCACGTCTGCCTGCATGCTGCCATGCTCCCTGCCATAATGATAACGGTTTAAGCGTCTGAACCTGTAAGCCAGCCCCAGTTAAATGCTTTCTCTTAGAGGAAATGCCTTGGTCATGATGTCTCTTCACAGAAGTAGAACATTAACTAAGACAGTAACTCATACAGATGATAAAGCCGTGTGTTCCATTTACCTTCTTGAATTGGACCCCACTTTATACTACTTGATGGAATCTCCCCCTTTCTCTGTGTTTGTAAGTATCAGAACTGGTGGTCGAACTCTTTGCCAGAAGTCATCACTTACATGTTTCTATAGCAGTTTTGCAAGCGTGGCTAGGTCTCTGGATGTGTATGGGTCTCTGACATATTAACTGGTTCAGACTGGAAAGGGGGCGCATACGGAAGGCGAGCTGACCACAAGTTGGAGGACACAGCCATGATTATGCCTCAGAATAAGCTTTTATTAGCTTCCTGGAACTGTGCTCTGTGCAGAAAAATCATTTCCTCATTCCTAATAAGTTTATCTTTCCAAGAGCAAAACCGATACAAGCATTTATACTATTAAAGAAGAAATAGTGCCAATTAGCAAAGTCCTCGTGAGTCAAGGTCCCCTGCTGGTGTCATGTCTAATAATCTGTCTGTTTGAATAAAACTTTGTCTTAATAAGGTAATTAGAGTTAGAAGAGAATGGGGGTGCTGGTGGCATATACCTGAGACCCCAACACTTACGGTGGAGGCAGAGGTAGAAGGTTCAAGGCCAGCCTGTGTAATGACCATGACTGGAAGGAACGAGAATATTCTGAAAAGACTCTTGAGTCCTTCTCTCGGACTGTTTGGATTTCTGAAACAAGATATCCCAGAACATGGGAATTCTCCCTCGGGAATCTCATGAGGAGAGAAAGAAAAAACTGAAGACATCTTCCAGACAGAGAGGAAACTTGTCTCCTGGAAAAACATTTCAGAAAGTGAGCAACTTGTCGGATCCCCTGCAGGAAAGACAGTTGTTTTAGTTACTTGGCTATTGCTGTGACAACACACCATGACCAAGGGAACTTAAGAAAGAAGCCATTCAGTTTGGGGCTCATTGTTCCAGAGAGTTAGAATCTATGACCATCATGGTGGGTAGCATAGCAGCAGGCAGGCATTGTGTTGGAGCAGTAGCTGGGAGCTTCCATCTGATCCCCAGGCACGAGGCAGAGAGAGCTAGCTGGGAATGGTGTGAGCTTCTGAAAAATCTCAAATCCCGTCCCCAGTGACACACCTCCTTCAGCAAGGCCACAGCTCCTAATCCCTTCCAAAGAGTCCTGCTAACTGGAGACCAAGAATTCAAATATGGGAGCCTAAGAGGGCACCCTCATTTAAGCCCCAGCAACAATAATGGATCACTGATGAACGGTACCACACCTCAACTTCTTGCCTTCCCTTTAAATCTTACCCTTATGGTAGGTCGCTGAAGATGGACTCAGGGTGGTTACTGGATCTCTTTGTCTCTCTTGCCATTGACCACATAGAACACATACCCTTTTCTAGGTTTTCAATATGTTGGCTTTTCTAGTTAGCCTTTTCTAGTTAGCTGGCTGAACTTTGCTTGTTACAGTGGTCAGGGTGCGGACTCTGGTCCTAATTCAGGTTACACCTGGACTACATAACAGACTCAGAAAGTAAACATCAGTTTTATTTATATATATATATATATATGTGTGTGTGTGTGTGTGTGTGTGTATATACATATATATATAAATGTATCAATTACAATACAGTGTATTATTTCTTACTATTTCAAAGCAAAACTTATCCCAACATTCTCAGTATATTCACATTTATCTATTTATCTATTTATCTATTTATTTATTTATTTATTTATTTATTTATTCAGACAGGTTTTCTCTGTGTAGCTCTGGCTGTCCTGTGTTGTGGAATATTTAAACTTATTCTCAAATATTGCAAAGCTACACGCACATCTGTGCAGTAACAAGAATTGCAAGTAGCTGCTGTTTCTGCCAGCCAGAGCGGCTGTGAGAAGGTTACCTTCCTTAAGATGTTGGGATCAGCTTCCTCTGTGTGGATTCTGGAATGCAAGAAGTATGGTAGTTCAGAGCACCAGAGAGTGTCTACCCAATGACCCATGGAAGGGTCATGTGTTGTTCTAATACTGACTGCCCACTGAGATAGTTCTGTTGAAAGCATCAGACTGTATTAACACTAACGGAGGAACTATACCGGGTCCTCTCTCAGCCTAAGCACCGGTCAGCAAATACCTCGCCCTGGGTCTTGACTGACCTTAAAAAGGTATCATGTGAGCCAGCTGAAGTTGGGGGATGGTGCACTGTGGAAGTTCTATTCATTAAGCATTTTAAGGCTTTTGTATGGGTGGGCGGTACTTCCTCTCAAAGGTCTTTCCACGAGAGAGACTTGCCAACGCTGCAGTGGCTCGAACTTACACACCGTGATTGTCTCCTGTTCCCTGAGTGAATCAGTCATAGATATTAATACTTCCATTATGGTTCTGGAACTCTCTCAATAGATCAGGCTGGCTTCGAACTCAGATATCCACCTGCCCTGTCTCCTGAGTGCTGGGATTAAATATATTTGCATTTTAAATGAACCAAGACAAACCTATTTCTGTATATATTGAAATTAATCTTTTAATTTTATGTTTAAGCTTGTTTAGCAAAAGCAGTTCAGGTATTTTTGAGCACATAATACCGATATGTTTAGCTATCTTACCTTTCCTAGGTTTTACAATTATATTTTATTTTCTTTCAATCTCATTTTCCATAATTAACATTCAAAAGCACCAGACCCATATGATTTTACGGAATTACCTTAAAATAGTGTCAATTGATTTTAGATAAGCAGACTAGATGTAAAGTGTAGAAACCGGTGTTTTGCTTTGTTTTGTTTCTAATTTAAATTTTTTTGAATCCTTGGAGTTCTAGGGAAGCCACTCATTTGAAATGCTAAGTGATGCTTGATTAAAAAAAAAAAAAATCAACCCCAAGCACAGGATTTCTTCCCAAGTTAGATCTCTGCGATGTGACACTCGGCAGAGCGGGGTAGACACCCATCGATTTAAAAATAAACATTGGGAGGCTGGAGAGACGGGTCAACTGCTCTTCTAGAGGGCCTGGGTTCAATTCCCACCACCCACATCGGGGTTCACAGCTGCCTGGAACTCCAGTTCTGAAGGATTGGACATCCTCTTCTGACCTCTGCAGGCAAAACACCCATGCACATAAAATAAATTTAAAAAAGAAAGAATCTTGGCAGAGTATTTTGTGTTGACAGCTTTCTTCACTTGGGCTGGCCCTTTAATATGTGCAGCTTGAAACATCTCCTGATCAGTTCCATTATCCAAAGGCGAGTGAACATCTCCTGATAGGTTCCATTATCAAGAGGGGATTGCTGGAGAACCCAGGGCTAGCTCCCACCTGGCCAGCACTAGCCTGAGACAGCGCTGTCTGTGGGTGGCACAAAGTAGGTCTGATCTTCGGCTCTTTTGATACTGTGTCCTGTCTGCTTTGTGAATTTACTACGTGCAAAGCTTGGGAAGTGTCATATGGAAGAAAACCTGGGTTTAAGGTGTAACTCACTGGACTGTGCTTGCCTAGGGTGAGCAAGGTCCTGGGTTGAGCCCTCAGCACTGAAAAAATAAGCAAGCAAACAACAGTAAACTGAAAAGCAGTTGAATAAACCGGTAACAAATAAGAGACTGAATCAATAATAAATCCTCTCACTGAAGAAATCTCAGGACCTGATGGCTTCATTGCTGAATGCTACCAAGCATTAAAGAAGAATTGATCGTAACCTTTCTCAAAGTGTTTTGTCTTGTTTGTTTTGAAGAGGAAGGGAATGCTTCCAAGTTTGATTCACTGAGTCAGCATTACTCTGATTCTAGAACCAGATTAGAGCAACACAACACACACACACACACACACACACACACACACACACACACACACACACGGAAAAAAAGAGCCACAGCCGTTAAGAACACTTTTTGCTCTTGCAGAAGACTTGGTTCCATTCCCAGCATCCACATGGTGGCTTACTACTGTTAAATGTGATGATACTATGTCCGGCGATGTATTGATAATGAGCGAGCAATGACATGCAATACCGGGGTGGCTTAGGCAGAGGTCCATCTCACATCCTCTCTCAGGGCCTCCTTCCATGGCTCTCATCAGTCTCCTCTGCCCCAGCCCCTCCGTGCTTTATTCATTTTAAACTCCCTCCTTCCTCTACACAGGCCTTAATTACACAAATGAATGGAACCTAAGGCTTCTCAAGGTCTGCCAGCAGACTTGTCCCCTGTCCCGGTGGGTGTCCAAGCTAGGGGAGAGCCAGAGTCTTCTCTGATCACAAAATGGCCATAGGGATTCTTCATCTGTATTAAGGTAAACAAATGGCCTGTTCATGTGGAGATCTGGGGTGGGGGGTACTCCATTGTTTTTAGCACAGAGGTGTTGACAGGTATAGGAAACACGGCCTTTACATGCTGCAAGGCATCAGGAAGCACCCTTAGAAATAGCATATAACTATAGAATATCCAATTCAAACATCCCAGGACACACAACCACCTATTACTCTAGTTCCAGGGATCCAGTACTCTGTTCTGATCTCCTCAGGCACTGCACACACATGGAGCACAAATACATGCAGACAAAGCACTCATAAACATAAAATAAATAATGGGGTGTTGAGCCTGAAATTTGCACCCCTTGCCCCCCACCAAGGACTAGCGAGACCACGTATGCAAAAAGCAAAGGCATTTGTATTCTGCAGAGAAAAACTAGCATGCTGGGGTCAGTACCATGCAAGATGGCGGACAACCCAGAAAGCTGGCCACGCAGGGTTTTAAAGGAAACAAGGGATCCCTCTGATTGGTCAGAACCTGAACGCTGCATTGGCTCATTAAATGTTACGAGGAAACAAGGGTTTCTGGGAAAGCGAGTACTTGACATTAAACCTTTACCACTAGGGGTGCTGGGCCTCTCAGGGCACATAAATACATACAGGCAAACACTCATATACATAAAATAAATTCATCAGCTGTAAACAAAAAAAGGAAAGAAGAGCTAATTTCCTTGATAAATGCAGATATAATATATTAAACAAAACACTAGAAAAGTGAATCGAACAGCACATTAGGATCAACCAGGATTCATCTTTTGAGGTACAAGGATGGCTGAAGATACACAAGTCAATTAATGTGATATAACACATCAACAGAACCAAGGACAAAGGCTCACCGGACACAGAAAAGGGCATGGGACAAAATTCTAGATCCTTCCACGATAAAGACTGTAGGTGAAGAAGTACAGAAGGGATTTATCTCAGCACACTAGCAGCCATTGAGGATGGATGGGCTCTCAGTTAACATCGTAATCAATGGTGAAAAGCTGAAAATCATCTCTCTGCTCTTCTTCAGTATCTGTTCAACTGTAAGAGCAGAAAAAATTCCTCTAGTTAGGCTCTGATGACCATTCGGACAAGGGACCACTCCTAGGAAGGCAGCTTCATCTTAAAAGAAGGCTAAAGAGACTACTTAGTCCTTTATTGAGATACCTTTTCCTTCCCAGAATCCCTACCCCTAATTGCATAGCTTGCGGGGCCGTAAGCCATGTGGCTTCATCAGTCTGCCAGATTTTCTGAATTATTCTGAAAAGTGTAACTCCTCCCTTTCTTCATTTATCTCTTTTCTAACCATGTCTTCCTTAATGCTTTGAGTTTCCTCAACATTTTGCGCATTCTCTGAAGCCTCCTTTCCTGCCATAAAGCTGTTTGTCTGCTGTGTGGCTGACCTCCAAGTGATATGGGCTTCCCTCACCCCTTCTCTCCTCTTCCTCCTCCCCTCCTTCTCTTCCAGGAAGCTGCTGAAGTTTTACTTCTTACATTGCCCTGGGGGCTTTTTAAAAAAGTAGGAGACCCTTACTTCCTCTGTATCACAACCTAGTACTAGATAGTTTAATCAGAATAATTAGGCAAGAGAAAGAAAATTTAAAAACTAACAGACAACAAACAAAAAGACCACAAATTACATTTTGCAAATGTTTGTAAATGACATGGTCACCAAAAACTGGCCAAACCCAGTATCAAATTCAGTATCACATGCAGAATCAACATTGTTAACCATTAGTGTTTCTATTATTAGCAATAAAATAATTCAAAAAAATCAAGAAGATAATCCTATTTACATTAGCTACAATGGCTTGCCTAGCATGAAAACACTAGACTC
This sequence comes from Cricetomys ansorgei, assembly GCA_026225945.1. Lineage (NCBI taxonomy): Eukaryota > Metazoa > Chordata > Mammalia > Rodentia > Nesomyidae > Cricetomys > Cricetomys ansorgei. The sequence goes on along the minus strand of JAMJFZ010003624.1, from coordinate 8,910,116 downwards.
GGCACTGGTCAATATGGAGATTAAATGCAAAGTGTGGTCCCTGAGGTCACCAGCTTCTCACCCCTCCCTGTACCACAAGTACCTACTAAGACAGGTAGGTTGCTGGCTCTCTTTGGCCTCAGGACTTGACATCAGCTCACAAACCTACTTATGGCGTCATAATGTAGACCTTGTCATAGCTCCAAACAGCACCATTGCTGAAGCCTGAACTTTCTTTTTCCCTTTGCTTACACCTGGGGTCTTCTGCAGTCTCCTCCTCTGCTTCCCTATCAAAGCATTTCTGGAAGCCCCACTGAGAAACTTTGTGGGGGTATTCACCGGAGAAGACTGCTCAGACCTGGGTTTAAGCCAATAGAAATCTTTATCAGCCGGCCAGTGACTACTCCAGGTGTTTGGGATCACAGTTCAGCCCAAAGCCTTTCTTGGGATACTTTCAAGCACAAAACAAAACAAAACAAAAAAAAAACCCACATATTCTGGGTTAACATACTTCAGTTAACAAGAACAGTTAGTCAGAAGCAGAACTACAGAAGTTAAAAGGCAAAGTTAGTAGTTTTTAAGACTTTCCCAGAACTGTATGGACTTTGATGGATTAGGCCTTTGTTTTAGTTTTGGCAGGTGGTGCTGTCTACGCGCTGAGTCTTACAGCCTGAATGGCCCTCCATCATGGAGTCAGTTGTGCTAAGGTTTCAGGGCCTATAAGGTCTGGGGCCCTGTTACAGTCCACTGCTGCCTTTCCTGTTGAATGGTACAGCTGTGGGATGCTAGTGGAAGCCAGCAGTCCATTTCTTACTTTGGTCTTGCCTTGCCCTTTGATGACGTTATAATCAGTGTCTCTGTCTTTCTGAATGGTGTCTAAATAACAGTTTGAGTTTGTTCACCAATGAGATGTGTCAAATGGGGCCACGGAGACTTCCACAGTGCACATGGCAGCCACTTGCTGCTCAGATGCTGAGGGGGTCAGGCCAAACTGGAGCTTGGTGGCTGAAGTGTGCTCTGACCTTCAAGCAGCCACCTGAAACCAAGACCCCCAAGAGCGTGGAGAGACAACCCCATCTGAAAGGTTTGTTAAGCTTCCCTGGTGAAGCTTCCTCCTCCAGGTCTTCTGGCCTCTTTGCTGAGCTCTCAAGCCTACCAGATGCTCTGGAGTTGGCTGTTTTATGAGTTCAAGCTGCAGCCTTCGAGAATTCAAAGGAAATACCTGGTTATCCTGCCCTCGTCTCTGAGCTTAATTGCTGGAAAACAAATGCAAGCGAGGAGAAAAAAAAGGGGCAGAGAACAAGCAGTCCTGGAAGAGGGTACACGGCAGCCGTAGCTTTTGGATTGTTCGATTACATCACCTCCATTTTCTGGCGTGACTAGAGAACGAATCTTGATTCAGATACATGTTCCCGTTCCTGGTGTTCGCCTTTCCGCCTTAGTGTGGATTCTTCTAGGGGAAGGTCTGGGATGCGGTATTCCTCTGGGAAAATGGAAATGGTTTATCGGAGAGATGCAAGGACTGCTTCCAGGAAATGGGGGAAGTGGTCAGGGTAGGACAGCACTCACTGAAGTCTGTACTCCCAGCCCAGTGACCTGAGGACAACTGGAGCTTCTCCCAGTGGAACGCTGGGAGACTTAAAAGGTGCCTGGAGTCCTTATACTTGTTTGTGGCTCCTTGGTTACTAACTGAGCACTGCTCCTGGAGCCAGGAGATCAGCCCCTTGGCACTGTTTGGCCACTGCTCATGAGAGCAGCTGCTAGACCCATGAAGATGATTCAGGAATGAACACAGGCATTCGGAGATCTGCTCAGGGAAGGAGAGCAGGGCTGACAGCGTGTGCTGCATGGTGAGTCCTCAAAGTCACTGGGACCCTCATGAAAGCCTTCCCACAGAGCACATGGAACAATTCTATCTTCAGCAGGACCTCCAGTGATCCCAACCCTTTTCTGGGCTAACCGCTCAGAAGGTGATAGAATGGTTTCAGCAGCAGGCTGTCAGCCCCTGGAAGCTTCTAGACTCTCCTGTTGGCTCTTCGTAGTTTCTCTGTCCCTCCCTGTGTCACCTATGGTAAGTCATGTGACTGCCTAGAGTTGTACTTTTCTTTCTCAGCAGGGGACTCCAGCCTGCTAGAGGTCAGAAGCAGGGAGAGAATAAGCTTGTGGGAATTGTGAGCAAAACAGAGTAAAGACAGAGCCAAGAGGTTGCTTGTAAGTGTTTTGAAAACACAGGTGTATCTAGTCTGGAAGCCATTTCTGCCTCTTCGCAGAAACCCGACTTGCACCGCGCAGTCATAGACAACTTTGGGACAAATGTGGGGTTTCCCTTCTGATATGTGGTCAGAGATCAGCAGCTGCCTTCTCCCTTCCTCTGCCTCCTGCTCTGCTCCTCTTCCTCTTTGAGACAAGATCTTACTCCAGAGCCCAGCTAGTATCTAAATCTTTATCCTTCTGCCGAAGCCTCTCAAGTGCTGGGATTATAGGAATGCGCCAGTGCGCCAGTTTCCCGGGGTGCTCTTGTCTTCTCCGTGGAGGCCTGGGCAGGCTCAGCCACCGATTGTGGTCACTACAGAGACACTTAGGGAGTGAAAGAAAGCAAAAAAAGAGAGACTGGATTTATTAAAGATGAAAATTAAATGAAGCGCGTGTCATGTTCTGAGAATGTTTTGGAGAATGGAAAATGTCAGCAGCAAAGGCTTGTGGGTTGTCTATGGGCTTCTGACCCAGAAGAGCTTCTGACTCAGAGCCCGAGGGAAGAGGCAGAATGGGACAAAGGCCAGCTTTGAGGCCAACTGATCCTGGCTGACAACTCTTATGTCCAGGACAAAGCAAAGGGCTCTCGCTCTCTCCATGGGCTTGCCAGGCCTGCAGCCTTTCTGAGAGCCCAGTGGAGCTCTGGCCTGGGCCAGTTTATCTGATTTGAGTATCCTTCCCAGGCCCAGCCCTTGTGGGTTTGTTGGAGAGCTGTGATTTCCGTGACGCTAGGGGTGGAGAGCTGGAGAGGAGAAGGCAAGTAGATCAGAGCTGGAAAGGACAGAGTTGGAAGCAAAATCTACATCAGGAACGGCTTTGATTTTTCTTAGTCAAAAGAAATTTACTCCGAAATTCATGATATCTAATAGGGATCCAAATAGATTTGAAAGTTACTCAAAGTGATGTGGGTGAGAAATTGCAGCTGGAAGACATCAGTTTATGTATTTATTACTATTATTGTCATCGTCAGCATCACTATTATTGCTACGGATGTCCCTGTTGAATGGCCTAGACACCCTGAAGCAGTGTATCTGGAACCCTGACCCTTGTTTACACCTTTCAGCCCATCTTCATGCTGCCATTTCTCTAAAATTCAAATCACACCCAGCCAGTAAATTGTTGAAAGGCTGGGGGCTTCCACTAGGTGAAGTCCAGGCGGCGGGGCACGGCTTACCAACTCCTCCACTTGGTCCCGCCCTAAGTGGCCAGCTTTACCTCCACCTCAGCTTTCCAGGAGCACTCTGCTCTTGCAGCACCAGGCAGCTGAGCCTCTGGAGACCCGATCTTCCTCCCAAACCTCTCTCAGTTCAGTGTCGTTTCTCCAGTGTCCACCATTCAGTCTGTAGGTCCAGTTTGACCCAGGCAGCTTTCCTGGGGCCCCTCCCGTGTGCTTGGAAGAACATTTGCTTTGATCTCTCAGAAGAAGATATACTTGGGGATTGAGGAGTGGGTGTGCGGTTTTGGGAAGTGGAGCCTGGCAGTTCCTGTGCATTTATTCATACCTGCCCATTGTCAGTTGGGGAAACAACAGGGCAAAACCCTCCTAGCACGTGCTGGTTTGCCCTCCAAGCTACTTTTCAAATCTATAAATCCAGGCTCTTTAAAAGTATATGTAGTTAGCTGGGCAGTGGGGGCACACACCTTTGATCCCAGCAACTGGGTGAGGGGGAAGGGGCAGATTCAGGTGGATCACTGTGAGTTCAAGGCCAGTCTGGTCTACAGCAAGAGTTTCAGGACAGCCAGAGTTACAACAGAGACACCCCCCTGCCTCTCTCTCTCTCTCTCTTTCTCCCTCCCCCCCCCCCCCCTCTCTCTCTCTCTCTCTCTATATATATATATATATATATATATATATATATATACACATTTATTTGTCTAAGCCGTGTATTGCAAATGGCATAGCACATGTGCAGAAGTGAGAGAATAACTCGCAGGAACCAGTTCTCCCCTTTCTCCCCTTTTTCCTGAGGGTGGAAATCACATCATCAAGCTTGGTGGCAAGAACGTTTACCAACCGAACCGTTTCATCATCCCAACAGTCTAGACTCTTAACTATAAATGTAGCCATGGAACGAACTATGGCCTCCTATGGCCACCGAGCCACACCAAGCCCCACCTCTCATTCCTATCAGAGAGAAATGCTCTAGCTTGCCAGCCATTCCCTCCTCAGCCAGTGGGTCTGAACACACACGGGTCAGGAAATATCATACGCCTAAGTGATTCCATACGCACATTGAAGCACTCGAAAATTCTAGCCAAAGGGTTATTTTTCAAAAAAATTAGGAGGACGAGGCTACAAATAGCACCAAAGCCATTTTAGGAAGCAAAGCGGAGCTACCAGAAGAAGCAAAACAGCGGCTGAAATTAAGGTAAATGGGAAACAGAGACGAGAATCGCTCATGACATTTGCTTCAGGGGCCTTCTTCCAAGGTCACCCTGATAGCATGACTATTATGAGTTTAAAAAGTCAGGAGTCGTGATGGGAGCCAGGACACTAACAACAACCTCCCCTTCCCACCCTCCAGGCACGCTGGCACCGAAGGCAAAACTTTTCCATCACACCGTTTTCCGGAAGCGCTCGGTCGCTGCATCGGCATCCCTGCCGAAGGAAGAGAAGTATTTAAGAGCTAACCTTCCATCCTACGCCCCTCTCGGGCTGGCGGTGCACCTCTGTGGCACAGCACTTGCCTGGCATGTGCCAGGCCCTGGCGTCAGTGATGTCCACTGCCGAGAAAACAGCAAAATAGAACAGAACAAACCACACCAGGCTCAGCATGAGTGGCGGCACTACATTTCCTGTTATACAAATCACCACCGGGGTGAGGGCGTCTTCCTCTGGAGGTATCCGGTGTGTGCTGACTGCTTTGAGTCCAGGTCTCGGTTCTTTCTGATACTTTACAATTCTTTTGTTTTGTTTTTTTTCTTAAAAGCATGTTTAAGTAACTGAAAAAAAATCTCAGAAACCAGACTGTGTTTTAGCAACAGTGTTCGCTAAGCTACACGTCGCGATGCAGATGAGTTTTCGGTCGTTATGTAAAAGTACATTTCAACGATGTTGCAATTCTTCATCTCTTCCTAAGGCTCTGGTGTTGTCATGTGACTTTGAAGTCTTTTTCCTCAAGAGACTCTGTCTAGTTTTATGTCTCCTTGAATCCGGGCTGGCCTTGAGTGGCCTGCGTCTAGATTCACCAATTGGATATGACTGTGGTGCAGAAATGCAAGTTCCAGTGGTGTGCCCTCACGAGGGGTGTCCTCATGTGTGTGTGTGTGTGTGTGTGCGTGTGTGTGCAGCATGGCATAGATGTGGCCATCAGAGAGAATCCTGTCCCCTCTCTTTGCCATATGGGTCCCAAGGACCAGATCAAGCTCAGCATCAGCAAGTACCTTTATCCTCTGAGCCAGCTCACCAGCTCCCACCTTGTTCTTAAGGGTCTCTTCCCTTGGCCTGGACCTCAGCAAGTAAGCCAGGCTGCTGGCCATGGAACTTACTTGTCTCTGCCTCCTCGGCACTGGGATTGCAAGAACACACCTCTACACCTTGGATTTTTTAAAAGCGTGGGTTCTAGGATTCAAACTCACATCCGAATGCTTGCCAGGAAAACATTTTGCCATCCTCATGGAGGCGTGCTGGGGTTGGTATGCCTGAAGATGGGGGACCAGCCAAGTTCCCTTTCCTCACCATCCCGTTGAGTTGTTCCTAGGTACAATTAGCACTAGCAACATGAAGCAATAGCAATAAGTGCTCGCCCTATTCCGGGCTGTAGTGTGGCTGTAATACCGAATACCTTTATCTCAAGAGAAGGTTTTTAAAACCCAAAGAGACAATGTAGAAATGAAGTCGCCGATGGTAAGAGAGCTGGAGAGATGGCTCAGCAGTCAAGAGCACATGTTGCTCTTACAGGAGACCTGGGTTCGGTTCCCAGCTCCCACACTGTATAGTTCACTATTGCCTGTGACTCCAGGGCCAGGGAATCTGACGCCCTCTCCATGGGCACCTTCCTGCTTATGGTGTGTGCGTGCATGCGCGCACACACACACACACTAAAATACATTTTTAAAAAAATGGCCTATAGAAACTTTTCTTTCAGTACACAAAACTGATACTAAATTTCTAGATTGTTTTAAAGAACATATAGACTACCAGATTTTATTCTTTTTTAAAGACAGGGTCTTATGAAGCACAGGTTGGCCTCAAATTGGCTATGTAACTGTGTAGGTAAGGCTCACCTCCCTTGAACTTCTGGTTCCTGTCTCCACCTCTTGAAAGGGATTAGAGGCATGAGCTACCATACCCCAGTTTTTCGAGTCTCCTGAGAGCTGGGAGAGCACTCTAGCAACTGACTTACATCCTCCGCCCAAGATGCTAACTGTGCCGTCTGATGACCGGGACTTGAGGGGAAGGGGTTTGCTATGTATCCTTTGTTCTTGGGACATTCGAGCCATGTGTTACCTGTTCAAAAAGTACAGTGAAAACCTTTCATGTATATAAGGCACTGAACGTGCCTTTAGAGGAAAAATAAAAGTAAAAGGTCAGGTCAATAGCCAGTGGGTATATCTAAAAAATATTAGCACCCCAATAGCCTTACAGACGGACGTGATAATCTATGTAGGTCAGTTCTAAAAGCTATCACCGTGGTAAAGGACAAATTGTGGATTTCCTCTTGCCAACCACAAAATATACCAGTGAGACATTTTGTTTCTTTTCTAAACACTGATTCCATAGATCTCAAACTTTGGTATTTGTAAGATTTATCTTAACTCTTGTGGAAAAAAAATGTAGATGGTTAGATCCAGAGATTCTGATCGCAGGTCTAGATGGAGCTCAGAAGTCTGAAGTATAACAGGCTGACCGAAAGCCTCGTGGATTGCCCTGGAAAGCGCTCAGCAGTCACTGCAGGATTCTATCCGCTTCTTAAGATGTCTGCATTCTCCAGAAACTGCAAACCTGTAAGTGCTGGACTCAGTCTCACTTAGGAGTCCATTGTATTTAATAATTGTAAGAAAAGGACCTGGGCACGGTGGCACACACTTTGAATCCCAGAAGCAGAGAAGCAGAGGAAGGTGGAGCTTTGTGATTCAAGGCCAGCCTCATCTACATAGTGAGTCCCAGGCTAGCCAGAACTACACTAACAAAGAAAGAAAGAGAGAGAGAGAGAGAGAGAGAGAGAGAGAGAGAGAGAGAGGAGAGGGGGGGAGGAAGAGAAAAGAAAGAAAAATAAGGAAAAAAGAAAGGAAGGAAGGAAGAAAGAAAGAAAGAAAGAGAAAGAAGAAAGAAAGAAAGAAAGAAAGAAAGAAAAAGAAAGAAAGAAAGAAAGAAAGAAAGAAAGAAAGAAAGAAAGAAAGAAAGAAAGAAAGAAAGGAAAACAGAAAAAATTCCAGGGTTAGAGGTAGTGACTCATACTGGTGCTCATAGCACACAGGAGGGTGGATTGTTATGAGTTTTAACCCAGCCTGCACGGTGAGACATTGTCTCAAAAGTAAACACACACAAACACACAAGAAGCAGATAAAGAAAAAGACAAAACTAAGAACCCAACAGTTCGGGCGAAGGAGTGTAAAAGTTGAAGAAATAGTGTCAGTACTTTTTCAAAATGAACTTGAAGGGGAATGTATCGGCTTTCTCAAATACTGGATACTAGAATATGGGTTTCCATTCATAAATTCATCTCAATAAGGGGAACTCACTTCAGGAGATCTCTAGTTTTCTAAGTTTGGTGATCCGGGAGAATGATGTTTGCTGTCTGATGAACAAAGAGAAGACAGATGACTGGCTTTCTGATGCAGGCTCGGAGTCCTCTGGCTGAGAGTGAGGACAGGGTGTGACTTGCTCGTTCCAAGAGCTGCCAGGGACAGATGGGAACAGCCGAGGGCTTCAGGGTCTAGCCAAAAAGATTTTCTGCTCTTGGTTTTGAGGATTCCAGGTTCCACAAGATAATTCTGGAAGAGGGGGGGTCTTGTAGGTTCTACCCTGTTCTGGCCCTCTGTGCCCACAGGCTCCTGCTGAGCCTGGCGGATGCTCGGTAGGGTTCTGTTGTCGTCTGGTTTTGTTGCTATACTTTGCTTATTTCGCTCTGAGGTGAGTTGCTTTTCTGTTGAGGAAGTAGTGTGCATTGGGGTGGGGGTGGGGAATGTAGCACTAGGAAGCAAAGCATAACAAGTCGCTCCTTGAGTTTCACTGTCTTGGTGTGTTTTCCACCGACTTCTGCCTCGCTGTAGCTCTAGCTGAGGATCATACATGTGTCGTTGAGTTGTTTTTAATAATGTTACATGCATCTCTTTGTGCCTTTACATATAATGCACTTCATTTTATTTCTTTTTGATTTTTTTTTTTTTTTTTAGACAAGGTTATACCATGTAGGCCCAGCTGGCATGGGCTCATTATATAGCTGAGGCTATCCTCAAATTCACAGCCTTCCTCTTACCTCCTCCTCCCAAGTGCTGTGGTTCTGAGTGTTCGTCACCATGCCCAGTTTAATGCATATCATTCACTTTTCTTCTCTTTCTCATTATTTGGTTTTTCGAGACAGGGTTTCTCCGTTGTAACTCTGGCTGTCCTGGAACTCACTCTGTAGACCAGGCTGGCCTCGAACTCACAGAGATCCGCCTGCCTCTGCCTCCCGAGTGCTGGATTAAAGGCATGCGCCACCACCACTGGGCAAGACATGCCATTTTCAATGAGTGTGATAGTCTCCGGAGAAGTCTGGGATTGAGCATATAAAGGGTTTCTAGTCTTCTGCCACTTATGGTAGTGAGGCTGCATTAACGATTAGAACCCCCTTGCTTTGTGTTGGTGGTCTTATTTATAATTACTTCCTGAGGGTAGGTTCCTGGAAGGCACACAATTGCGTCAAATGTCACGAACATCTTTAAAGATGGGGACACTTTGGGAGATTGCTTATGAAAAGCATGCTTGCCCGCATCATCTTGACCTTGTTGGCATTTATGCTATTTTTCCTGTGTCCTTCATTCCTAGGGAAGTGTTTATTAGGTTCCAATTGTAAGCATTGTAGGAAAAAGTTACTGATAACTGGATCGAAGCCAGAATTATCTTGTGCAGCTATTTAATTAAAAAATATCATTGGGTATGGGGCATGTTGTGGAAGTTTTTGAGTTATGTATAAAACAATTGTCTTGTGCAATATTGAGTGAGGGTCTGCCTGGGTCTTGGCATTTTGTATTTGTCTGCAGGTGTTTGATTTCTGTGGGGGACGTTTGATTGCTTATGATCTGCACCCGAGAAATTCTGCAGCAATAAAAACACCTGAGCTGAGATGTTCCGGGTTCCACTGTCGAGTATGGCGCTTGCCATGATGGTGGTTCCTTCTGCTGAGGTCTGGCAGGGTTTCCGCCTATGCAAATGCCACCGTGTCTTCCTTGCTGAGCCCACACAGTGGTAACTACTACAGGGGTGCGTGCATGTGACTGCATGGGTGTGGAGTTCAGAGGAGAACTTTGTGGAATCAGTTCCTCCCTTCCACCTGGTTGGTGGGTTCTAGAGCTCAAACTCAGGTCACCACTGAGCGGTCTCACCCAACCCAATCTGAGCACAGCTGAATTCAAGATTTCTTTCCCTATGCTAGTCAACAGATCACAACTTCCGCTGTCATCATTTAGTAGCCTCCCCACCCGCACAGCCGCCTCTAAGATCCTACTGCAAGAAAGAATGTGTCCCGGTGTCTTTGGATGTGCTGCAAATGCGTATTTCCAGAGTAGGTCTCTCAGGCTTTTATTGTTCTCAGGCATTGTGGAATTACTGATCTCTGTTGATGATTCCTGGGCTGAGTCATTTTCCTCAGGGTCTGCATCGCTCCCTACCCAAGCATGGTCAAGACTGACATTCCTGAAATTAGCTCGCATGGGTGTTTCTGAGGTCACTATCTTTCAGCCAGACCCAGTGCGAAGCAGTGACATCTGTTTTCTGGCCCCCAGACACTTGGGCTATCTGTTGGGCCCTATCTCTAAAAAACACAGTTGACACTCTTAAGGTCCCAAAGTTTTGAGGAGCTTAGATCGTTTTAAGCTATCTTTTTCCCCTAGAAAAGAACCTAAGAGGAGAGGAAAGTTATAGGAAGAAAGATATCACCTCAAACCAATTGGAGTTCGGCTGAATTAAGCACCCATGTTACTACTACTTGACAAATTGCCCCAGTGTAGCAAATATTATAGTGTCTGCCTGCAATCCCAGCTCTTGGGAGGCTGACATCGGGGGGGGGATCAAAAGTGTGAATCCACACTGGACTACACAGTGAGTCCTTGTCTCAAAACAACAGTGACTATTACAACAAAATTGTCTTATTGTAATGAAATAATTGCCCTGAAAATTATCTTAAGGACCAGAGAATTCAATTTTGTGGACGACTGGACCTCCAAACGAGCCAACTTTGCAAGAGCTGGCTCTTAGGGTCTTAATGCATAAAGCGTGGTCCAAAGACAAGCAACTCCAGCATTTCCTGAACTCGGTTTAGACATGCGCATCTGACCCAACCCTAGGCCTAGGCCTTACAGATTGGAGCCTGCAGCTTCGTAAGATCCCCAGACAGTAAAGTTGAACAAAACTTTCTTTTCCTGTTAGTAGTGCTGGGCAGTGAGGCTATCAGAGGCTAGGCCCCCAGACACTTTGTTTAAAGCAGCACTATCGACTCTAGCTTACCCATTAGAATCTTCCCAGGAGACTGTAAACAGTTCTGATAGATGCTCAGTCTCAATTCCCAAAGGCTGTGATTCATAATGGCTGGGCATGGGGTGGGGTGGGGTGGGGTGCTGGATTTGTTTACAAGCTCTCTAGTGTTTCAGAACTGATACAGACTTTCCAAAACTTCCGCATAATAAGTCAGAACTGCTAAAACTTTTCCTAAGTCTGTGGCCCTTGCTCCCCCATATTTCTAAACTAAGAATTATATATTGTGATTAACAAATCAACCTGTCTGGGGATGTCACTGTGTGGAACAGTGCTGGCCTACGACCCTAGGTTTAACTCCTCAGCACTACAAAACCATCCAAAACCCACTTTGTTCCCAATGGAAGGATGTACCTGTCTCATTCTCTTTCTGGTGAGGTGGCCATCATCTCAGCCAGGCAAAAATAACTAAGTGTCTCAGGGTAAGGAAGGAACCAAAGGATACCTAAGCAACATCAGTGTGGACAGTCTCCTTCTGGGTGGTACTCTCAGCCCCTTGAGTGGACCGCCCAGCAGTACCTTAAAAAGGTACTGTTACCATGGTCTGTACTGAAGTCATTAGGATGGCCAGCTCTGCCCTGCCCCGGAGCACAGGCTTCAGGCTGCTGTGGAAGAAGCTTCGAGGCTCATCTCCCTGCTGGCTATGAGTCATTTCCTTCAGGAACAAACATAGCCACCTGGGTAGAAAAACACTCCACAAGTGCTGTCTGATCTGAAATCCAAGATGCTGCTGACTCTGACCTCTGCTTTCCCACGTTTTTCTAGAAGAGCAACATACAGTGCACACAGTTGGGCCCCAGGACACCAGACCTGGACCATGGCTTTTTCTCTCCTTGGGTTTTGGAGTTGTTTTGGGACTGGCTCTTGGTATGTAACCCAGGCTGGCTTTGAACCTGCAATTCTGCCTCAGCTGCCCAGGTGTGCAGTACCACACTTGCCTGCTTTCAGGTGTCTCGGGATGTCTCCATGGAGACGGCTGCTGTTTTAAATTGCCGCGGGCCCCCGGCAGCTAGAGATCATACTTGGTAAAAGCTCAACTTTTCCTTTTAGGTAGCAGCTGGCTGAAAAGCAGACCTTATACAGAGCCTCCTGACCTCCGGGTCACACGGTCCCTGGAGACTGGACTCTACTTAGCGTTTCGTTCCTGCTGCTTCAAGGCATGGATCCTCTCAGCTGTAGGGTAGCCAGAAAGTCAGCATGGCGGCCAGAAGCAGTGAGAGAACGTTTAACTCCTGTTTGCTGATTATATATAATTATCTCGCTTCTATTTCTGTCCCTCCCCTTCTCCCCCGTCTTTTTCTCATCCCCATTCTCTCCTTCTTTTCCATCGTTTCCTTCTCTCCACTCCTTCTCCCTCTGACCTCCCCTTGTCACCCCTATCCTCAGCCCTTCTCTCTCTCCTCTCTCGTCTTCTATTTTTCTTTTCTTTCTTTGGTCTTGTCTTCTCTTTCCTCCTCCTCCTTCCCTTTCTTCTTTTTGAGACAGGGTCTTACACAGCCTAGAACTGTTCACGAAATCTGAAAGTTGTAGTAACTCTCCTGTCTCAGCCTCCTGTGCACCTTTCTTATTGATGGGAGTTCTTCAGCTTCTTCGGGCCAGAGCACTACAGAACATTAAAGACGTATGTTTCGCCTGCATGTAGATTTGTACACTATGTGCACGCCTGAGGCCCTCAGAGGTTGGAAGAGGGTGTCGGATCCCCTGGAACTGGGTTTACATGTGGTTGTGAGTCACCGCGTGGGTGCTGGGAACTGAGCTCAGGTCCTCTGTAAGAGCAACAAGGGTTCTTAACCTCTGAGCTGTCTCTCTAGCACCCCCACGCTTGCATCTTTTTACAATCTCTTTAACGGCTGGCTCAGTGGATGACATTCTGTTGTCTGTCCCAGAGGTCAGTGAGCTACCTGTCACAGGACAAGCGGTCTCTGGAAAACCCAGCGGTACAGCCAGGAAAGGTCAAAGCGACAACCTCCTAGTGTTTCTGGTCAGTTTTGAGCGTGCAGGTGTCTCTGGGAATGACCTGCACTGGAGCAGCTCGGAGACCGCCACTTACTTAACTGCCTCTCTGTAGAGGACACGAGCTTCTTCTCCAGAATCCTCCAACCCCCTAGTTGGTCTAGTAACTATGAAGTCCAGCACAAAGCCCTAATGTAATGACACTAGTGACCGCTGTTGGAGACAGTCCTTCCTCAATGTTTGAGGGTTTCGTATGTGTGTCCCCAATGTTCTCCTTCATGTTCATGAGGCCCATTGTGAAGACAAGCTGTGTGCAGAAGGCTCAGGCCTCAGAATGGAAAAGGTAGGCTCATAAAACCTGTCTAATGCTTTCCACTGCCTCCTGAAACTCAGAGCTTCCTCAGGGGCATGTTGCTTCCCCAGTTTCTTCAAATGAAACACAACCTAAAACTTTCCAGCCTTGTATTCAATAGCCAAATAAATGTCTCATTTCCTTAAAAAAAAAAAAAAAAAGTTATTTTTGACTTGGTGGAGGAACGCCCAAACATCTTGTGTTGATAAAATTCAAGAGTGCTAATTGAGTTCTAATGTATCTTGAAAAGTAGCAATAGGAGAAGAGTTCAAGGTTGGTTTCTGGCCAGAGGCAGAGTCCTAATGCTGGGGCTTGTGAGCTGAGCTCTCCACCTGGCTCCCTGTCTGTATGTGTGAACTTAGAAAGTTCACGTTGACATTTTTTTTGTCTTTTCTTGTTTTTCGAGACAAGGTTTCTCTGTTGTAACTCTGGCTGTCTTGGAACTCACTCTTGGAACTAGACCAGGCTGGCCTCGAATTCACAGAGATCTGCCTGCCTCTGCCTCCCGAGTGCTGGGATCAAAGGCGTGCACCACCACCACTCCTGGCTGACAATTCTTTGTGCTAACAGAATGCTTGTTTAGATGAAGTAAATTAAAAACAACAACAACAAAAAAAAAATCAACTATGAATCTGGAAACTGCACTGAAAACTTTATTGGTTTTTCCATTCTCAAGGGTTGAGCACCATTTTGATCTCACCTCCTACCCCCAGGGAGTGCTACATGGCACGAGCTGGCCCCTCATGCACGGGAGGAGGTAGTTCGGCCTGTTTTCACCCTATTCTGACACCCCCAATCAGGCTGGCTGGTTATGCACAATCCTCCTGCCTCACCCTGACAGGCACGCACCACAAAAGCTCAGTGCCCAGCACAGACATGTTTGTCTCTTTCTAAAACAGAACTGTAGATGCAATTCAGTGGTTAGAAGTCCGGAAACCGAACAGGTTCTCTTTCTTTCTTCTCCCCCCCACCCCCACCCCCAAGACAGGGTTTCTCTGTTGTAACTCACAGAGATTCACCTGCCTCTGCCTCCCGAGTGCTGGGATTAAAGGCTTGTGGAGAGCATCCCCTCACTTTGAGCTCAAATTCTGCTGTATGCCTTCCGGTAAATGCCCCTATCTCATTTGGGACAGCTGTTGAGCAAGGCTAAGTCGTAAAAAAGACAAGCCCAGAGACAGCTCTTTTCAGGGAAGTCAAAGGTTATTTAAGGAGACCTTCCTTCTTAGTCTCACAAGGCAGGATGACTGTTTTGTGGTTGATTGATTGTAACCATGTGACTGTACCTATGCCTTCTACCTCGAGATCATTTGCCGCGTGCTTGTATGCACACCTAGTTTGCCCCTTGTGATCACTGCCTTGGATACTGCACGTAGACCTCTGGTGGAGAAGGGTGTAAGAAACTGGGAATAAACCGTAAGGCCAGTTCAGCCCCTGTGAACTCAAGATACAGTGTGTGTTTGTTCCGGTTTTCAGCCTACCTCCTGATCCAGCACCGTCTGAAATGGTAAGCTGGCCTTATCAAGGCTTGTGCCGCCACCACCACCCGGCCCGAACATGTTTTCAATCGTCAATTATCAAAATTATTATTATCAAAATTATTATAATCGTCAATTTTCAAAAAAAAAAAGGATGAAAAAATGGTTAGAGAACCATTCAATGAATGCCTCCGTAAAAACCACCTGCATTCTGCCCCCGATCCGGTCCGTCTCCTAGACCCCTCCCCATGTCCAGGGAAACTGATCTATGAGGGGTGTGACTCTGGGGCTCTTAGCATCTGGCTGCGGCTGTGCTGAGGAGCAGTCTTGTCTCATGTGGAATTTGGGGGAACGGCCATGACAGTAAAAGGAGGAGTGGCCGTGGAGCAGTCAGAGGGTGAGGAGGGTAAGGGAATTGGTGTAAGAATGATCAAGGTGCCCTATATACACCTATGGAAAAGTCATCCTAAAACCTGTCACTTTGTAGATTTAATGTACACACACACACACAGTTGGGAAAGCAGATGGGAAGCACCAGCATGGGTGGGTGGGTCATGTAGAGGAATTAATGCATTATTCCCTGAGCTCTGGATGCTGTCTCTCTCTCCGTAACCTTTAGCCTCTGGAGAGCTTCCCCAGCCCCTATTGAGCCTTTAATTCTCGCTACACCATTGTGAAGAACCTACTCACTAAAGAGCATCTGCTGTGCTCTCCCACCAGGGCACAGGGCGAGAATCTATTCCAGACAGATACCAAGCGTGTTTATTAATGTGTTATACAATGTTTTTTTTTGTTTTTTTTAAAAAAGAGCACGAAACAGTGACATCACAGTTCACAAGTACAGGAATAATAGTTATATTAAGTCACAGACAGAACCCAGGACAGTGATTTAGATACAACAATACAGGAACTGAGTTAATAGTACAGTTACAGGACTGTCGTGGAAGCTATTCTAGAATATTTGGAAATACTTTCTTCTCTTAAATAAACATTTACTCTTTCTACTTTATTTCCTTAAAAATTGTCATCATGCTTCTTAATCAGGAAAAGGATATATTTCAAATTAAATTTTCAAATTCCTTGGTCAAAGCCAGGAAGGCTTGATATGCTCGTTAGTCACCGTGGCATTAAAAATGCTTTCAAAGTAATTTCATTAACTCTTAAGGAAAATATACTTTGATTTTCCTACATTTCCATCTCAATTTCATTTTCTTTCATTATTTATTTATTTATTTACTCATGCCAGACTGAACTACAGACTCCTTAAAACTTAAGAAAAACCCCTAATTTAAACTATGTAGCCCCAGATAGCCTGGAACTCACAGAGATCCACCTGCCTCTGCCTCCTGAGTGCTGGGATTAAAGGCGTGCGCCACTTTGCCGGGATGATCCGAGTAATTTTTAATAAAACATTTATAAATAAATAGTGTCTAATTATTGTAGACTGGAGGGCTTATTTCTTAAAAATATACAACATCTTGTACTGTGTTTTTACCCTAATCTATAGCTATTGGAAGCAGAAACCCAGATATCCAAGGCCGTTTAGCCGATAGGCCTCGAGTACGTGAAGTACATACACTTGGTGACGTACGGCTGAAAACGCGTACAACCGTGTATTTGTGATGCAAGCATCACACTTCAGCACATGTCAGCTATCTGCTTGGCTTGAGTAAAGGCAGGGCTCAGTCATTCTCCTGAAGTGAGTCAGTCTGCAGGTCCCATATCCACCTGAGTGCGCAGGGCACTCGGGTGTGTCTGTGCAAAGAGCCAGCCTTTGCAGGACAGCTACTGGATGCAAACAGGCCTTCCCTGTCTGCCCCTCAGACTGCAGACATCTTTCACAGATAGCAGTTTCCAAGATGGCACATCCTATCTTGCCCATCTCTGATGGACACAGTCAGTTCACAGCTAATGGAACTCCTAGGAGGGCAGAGTGGGCCTGGCGGTCTCCATCTCTGATCTCTGGGAGGCTCAGCTGAAGCGGTGTGTACTCGCTGCTCACGGGCCTCCGCGGAGATGGCTGTGCCTAGTTATCAGACCTGGCTGCTTTGAAGGTTTTTATGATCCCGGTGGGTCTCATGCTCAGTCTTGGTTCACATATTCAGTACGTGAAATGTGAAAACACCCCCCATATCAAAAATGGGCTTTAAAAACTGCCTTAATAATTCTTAATCTACGGTATGCTCAAGATGAAAAACACGAGATCTTTCCCTACACAGATAATATCGTTTCAGCCTTCCACCGCTTAAACACTACCATCAAGTAATTTGAAAAAATATACGGATTGTGAAAAGCTGCGTTAAGTCTAACTATGGACTCCTTCCCTATCATTAGACATCTTTAGCTGTTCTGCATTAACATCCACCAACCCAGACTTTGTTTATTAAGTCAGAGGATCTGATTATTTCCATAGTAACTGCCAGGCAATGAACAAGAAAGTGTCAAAGCACCAATTCCATACTGCATTGCAACAGGTGTGTGCATTCCACCTATATATTTGAGTCACCTAGCTATATAAGAAGTGACATTCAGTTACTATTGTAGCAATGGCAATATTGGAAACCTTTATCTCTGTTCCCATTACCTTTTCAGTAATTAGCCTATATACATATACATATACATATATATATATATATATACATATATATATATATATATATATATAAAATGTTTGATAGCACTTGTAATAAGTAGGCATGCAAATCAGACACTGGCTGTTTTAGGTGATGAGGTAAATACAGTTCTTGCCAGAGACTAACAGGATCCCCTTAGCTTTCCAATTTTCCAAGTGTGTGTGTGTGTGTGTGTGTGTGTGTGTGTGTGTGTGTGTGTGTATGTATGTATGTATGTAAAACCTTCCAGCGATCCGATCCTTTTTCCCTAAGCTAACAGCTTTTTGTATATGCTGTTATTCAGGTGACTAGAGCAGGTATCCATTTTACTGGGCATCAGCTGCCCAGTGCTGTTGTAACTGTTGGCATCAGAGCTCTCTTTGCAACACAAGATGCTGTAGAGGTGCCTCTGGCACTCTGAGGAGGCGTAGTAGTAAATCAAGGGGTCGATACAACAGCTCACGCTGCTCACGCAGACGCAGAGGAGGTAAGCGAAGTAGGCGGCCTCTGTGGCCGGACTGTCAGCGAGGAGCAAGTAGTGCGCAATCAGAAGGATGTTGGTGGGTCCGAAGCAGATGATGAAGATGCAGAACACAGCGGCGGACAGGAACAGAGCCCGGGACTTCTTGCTCTGGTTGGCCACGGCGGAGGAGCTCAGGCATCGGATGATGGACGTGTAGCAGACCGTGGAAATGATCAGCGGAATGAGGAAGAAGACGGTGGAGAAGGCTGAGAAGTAGTAGGAGTAGAAGCCTTGCAGCAGGGTCTCGTTGAGGACGTCGTGGCAGGTGGTGATGTTGAGCCCCGGAACCCGGGTGGTCTGCTCCTTGAGGAGAAGAGGAACCACGCCCATGATGGCCATGACCCAGATGACCAGGCAGGTGAAGTTAGCTCTGCCCAGAGTGCGCCAGGACAGGGACTGGATGGGGTACACCACGGCCAGGAACCGGTCAATGCTTATAACGGTCATGAGCATGATGGAGGCGTACATGTTACAGTAAAACGCCGCGGTGGCGAAGCGACACGGCCCGGACCCAAACTGCCAATCGCTGCCGGAGAAGTAGTAGCTGATCTTGAAGGGGAGCACGGACACAAACAGCACGTCGGCCATGGCCAGGTGCAGCATGTATACCACGGCCGGCTTCTTGACCTTCATCTTCAGGACGAACACGGCGATGGCCAGGAGGTTCAGAGGGAGGCTGACCGCGAACACGAAGGTGTAGACGGAAGGGATGAAGAGCGTCAGCCAGGGGCTGGTCAGATACCCTGAGGCATCTTCTGAGATGAAAGGAGCAGGTGGCGCCAGGGCAGAGCGGCTCTTATTTAAGTAGATGGCCCTGCCCTCGGGCAGCACACTTTCATTTTTCTCCTCCTCATCCCCCAGGGGAATCCATTCAAACGCATTTTCACTGGGATTCCTGAGAAAAAAGGAGCGTGGGTGCACGGTAGCGACTGTCATCTCTGATTCTGGAAAAAGAAAACGGAAAAAGTGAGTGAAATAAACAGGCCAGCGAGACCAGCGGAGGGCGTATTTCCATCTGCCTTTTGTAGTTTTCCCTGGGGAGCAGGTGGCTAGGTTCAGGTCAAACACAGATTGGACTATGGACTTTGTTAGTGAACGCGCTATCTTGGAATACGGGCAACGCTCTGCTTGGAAACACGCAGACTCCTAACCCTCTGCCCCTCCCGAGGGCAAAGGAAAACGGACGATCACGCCCAGAGACCTACAGCAAACCTCACTCGCCATCAAAGATCCAACGATGCTCTCCTTTACGGTTTATTTCTTTTACTTCGTGTGGTGAGAGTGCCCTCATCCGCGGAGCCGTCTTGCCAGCCCTCGGTGCTCTCTTCTTCCCCGCTGTACCACATACAGCTAACGCCCAACTTCTACGACTTCTCTTTCCCCAGCTACTTTGAGCCATCCTGAGAAAACCCGCTTCCACCAAAGGAAAAACCCACAGAGAAATCAGAGCGGTGTTCTGACAGGCCACAGAATGGAGCCCATTCAGAGTAAGACTCAGGGCTCCCTCACTCAATGACCAAGGTCCCTGTGGCAGTAGTTTTCCTCTCTCTTTAGTTTGCCTACAGTAAACTAACGTTGTAGGACGTCCACCCTCTTCTCACAACCAGGAGGCACCTGTCACCTCGGTCGCCCCCTTGCCTCCTTGCCCAGCAGGTCAGCCTGGCAGCAGATGTGCACCGCCACTGACACCAGGCCATGACCTCACTCTAGAATGCCGTATGTGGCAAGGAGCATGTCCAGCCAATCGGGCTCTTCGGAGTATCAACCAGATGTCAAAATAAAGGCTCGGCTATATGCACCTCCTTACCCCAGTCTTCCATCAAAACCCATCCACTCGAAATGTTGGTCAGAGGACTAACAGTCAGACAGCAGGCTTTACATTGCAAAGAGCTTTGCTAAAATCCTACCCATGTTGGGGGATGGGAAGCTGAGGGGCACGAGCAGAAACCTCAGAGAAACAGGACGAGGTCTCTGATGGTGGGGGTGCTTGTGGCAAAGGCTGGATATCCCTCTCTCTCTGAGATGTTGCGGCAGTTAAATCTCGGAAAACAGACTTGGCTTTTTTCTTCAGTGGAACCTTCTAGAAAACACACACACATACACACACCCTTCCTCAATGATTTTTAGTTTCAGAGAGATCCAGAACCAGCGCCTGCGATAACCTGGAGTACGCATTTCCCCTTTGCCCCGTGTTTCCTGGCAGGCCGATTTTGAGATGCTTGGAATCTCCAGGATAAGACTATCTATTGTATGCTGAAGGTGGTTAGTGGCCTCTAGATAGCTTCAGGACCAGGGCTGGTCACATGGAAGCCCAAGACATTCCTGCCCCTTCCTGCACACCTTATCCTGTGTACTATCTTTCCCACCTGACTATTCATTAGCATCTTCTGTGACATCATCGATGATAAACCGGAAGCACAGGTGAAGCTTTTCTCTGGGTTCCTTGAGCCAGCTGCTCTTAGCAGATCATAGAATCTGAAGGGAAGTCACGGGAACCCTTAATACACAGCCTGTTTGGTCAGGCTTCTGGAGGTCCAGATTTAGGTGTCTAAGAGACAGTCTTCTGGGGCTCTGATTCTATGTCCAGGTGGACGGTGTTAGAATTGAATTAAACAAGAAGATATATAGCTGGTGACTACTGGAGAATCTGCCAGAAGATAGGAGTCGTGCGAGGGGAAACAGCCTTGACCCCTCCAGGCTCACAAGCACTTAGAGAAGGGCTACACAGATGGCAGGCGCAGGCAGTTCAGTGTCCACTGTTGTAACGGCTAACCGGGACATCGGGTAGGACATTCCCAGGCAGTTTCGGAGAGAAAGCATCATCTTTTGTCCTTGGCCAGAGCTGGAAATGTTCTTGGTTCTATGGACAAGTTTTGTCTTTGCTGCAGGCCAGAAGCACCAGAAGTGTGTAGGGCACTGGTCCCTGGCCGGGGCTGTTACCTTTCTCTTTTCACACAGATGCCTGGAAACTATACATGAAGGTCTCCAGTGGAAGGCACTGCTAAGGCTTCAAGCTTTGGGGTTGATCTCTGAGATTTCATGGTGGAGATGATTTTATCTATTCTATCTTAGTAGTGATCTATTAATCTCTGGTTCTTGTGTAGTCAAATGCTGACTTAATTTCATTTCCTCTCCTCCCTTTACAGCTGATCTGTATACAAGATGCCCTGATTCGGTCTAACACCATCATCTGGATTCCCATATCACCACCAAAGGCCTGAAAGTCTTTAGGAGTAAACCTTTCTAAGTCCTAATTCCAGCCCCTGTTCTTAATGATCTTAAATCTCTCTTTTTTAAATACTTTATTTATTTTTGTTTTATGTGCATTGGTGTTTTGCCTGCATGTACATCTGTGTGAGGGTGTTGGATCCCCTGGAACTAGAATTACAGACAGTTGTGAGCTGCCATGTGGGTGCTGGGAATTGAACCCGGGTCCTCTGAAAGAGCAGCCACTGCTCTTAACCGCTGAGCCATCTCTCCAGCCTAACGGTCTTAAATCTTGAGAGTGGGATGCTAGGTAGCTAGATAGGGATTAGTCACCTTAGAAGCTTCTTAGAATGGACCCCTCTCTTACAATCTATTTTGGACCACACCTCCTTTTTCCTGGCTAACACTAGAAAGGGAAACATCCCAACTCTCCACCAGCCTCAGGATTTAAAACACTATGATATACTCCAGCAATGAGAAGATTGCTTACTACTGTCTCCTGCCTGAAGGTTAATCCATCCGGGCCTGTCAATGACCAGGCCAGGAGACAGCTTCCCAGGAAAGACAGCTGAAAGACAGCTAAGGAGATGGGAGAATAATTATCCCTTCAGTGAGATGACGTACTTACCCTTCCCAGAAGCCCTCCCTGATGCGTGGTCCATTTATAGAGCTTCTGCTATACAGCATCAGCAGCACCACTGAGCCTGGCCATTTTTCTGAGTTCTAACTCAAATGTAACTTTAACGTTTCCTTGTCTCTTTTTTGGAAACAGCCAAAAGCCTAAACGTGCTTTCTCTGACACTCTGGGCTTCCTCACGTAGGCTTCCAAATTTACTACATCTCCTAAACCCCAGCAAATTAACACTAAGGAGGAGGGGGAAAGACATAGCTGACTGGTCACAAGTTCGATAGTCACCTGGAAAGAATTTCAGGAAGGAAAAGTCTCAGGAAAGGAGTCCCGGATTCCAGGGCAAATTCTGCTCTATGAGTTTGTTTTGTTCGGGCTGGCTTAGAACTTCCTACGCAGACCAGGCTAGCCTCAAACTCATAGAAATCCACGTGCTTCTTTCTTCTGATCGCTGGGACTAAAGGCATATGCCAGTACACCAGCCTCTGCTGGAGGTTTGAGCAACACTTGAGTCATGCACAGATAAGGTAGATACGAACAATCTCTGCTAATGATAAATAAAAAAACAGAACCCCCAAACCACTACCACCAACCAAAAAACCCTCCAAACATGGTAGTAGTGTTCACCTACAATCCCAGTGCTTGGAAGGCTGAAGGCAGAAGGATGCTGAGTTCAAGGTCAGCCTGGACTATGTAGTGGACCCTGTCTTTTCTTAAACAACAACAACAACAAAAAAAAAACGGCTGGCTATAGTGGCGCACGCCTTTAATCCCAGCACTCGGGAGGCAGAGGCAGGCGGATCTCTGTGAGTCTGAGGCCAGCCTGGTCTACAGAGTGAGTTCCAGGACAGCCAGGGCTACATAATGATAACTTGTCTTGAATAAAACAAAACAACAACAAACTGAAGTGATATTTGGCAGCCAAATTAATTGACTGCTAATGCAAAGCACCAATAATCCATACTCTGCGAAGGAACGTAGCAGAATCGAGAGTCTTCATAGCACCGTGTACAGAATACAATCTCAAATGACTCAATATCACAAGAATTAAGAGGCTGGGATTCCAGCTCAGTGATATAATATTTGCCTAGCATGCAGAAGGCCTGGCGTTTAATCCCTCGCACCAATAATAATCACAAAACAAAAACAAACAACAATGAAAACACCTGGGCAGCTGGGCATCATAGCAGATACATATGTGACGTCAGCACTTGAGAAACTGAACCACAAGTACTGAAAGTCTGAGGCCAACCTGGACAGCCATGGAGTGAGCCAGCCCGGCTACAAAGTGAAACCTTGTTTCAAAAACACCAAAAAAGAATTGGGGAAAATGCAATGACCGAAAAAAAAAAAAAAAAAAAAAAAAAAAACGGGAGGTTCTATTAGCTCTAATCCAATCTTTTACACAAAAAATAAACTCTGGGGTCGGAGTGACAGCTCAGCCATTAAGAGCACTGGCTGCTCTTCCAGAGGACTGGGTTCGATTCTCAGCACCTGTAAGGTGGCTTGCAACCATCTTTAACTCCAGGTCCAGGCGACCCAGAATCCTCTTCTTCTGGCCTCTGTAGGCACTATCCCCATAGTACCCAGACATACATGCCAGCTAAGTACATAAATGCAAGCTAAGTACCTATGCACATAAAATAAAAACTCTGGGCATCCCCATTCCCCTTTATCTCCCACCATATAGAAAAAGCTAGCTCAAACTGGACTAAAGACTCAAACCTAATTCCTGAAACTATGTAACTATAATGAGAAAACACACAGCAAACTCACTAACCATCAGGGAACTGCAATTTAAGACCACCTCGAGTCACTTTGCTTTCGTTAGGATGACTACAATGAAGAATGAAAGATACAGGTATCCGCAGAGAGGGAGCAGGCAGGACCCCTGTGTACCAGCTGGAGCGGGAAGCACAGCCATTATGGAAAACGGCACAGGACTTCTTAAAAAACCCCAAACTAGAGTTACCCTGGGAATCAACGGTCGCACTACTGAGTGTGGCCACAGAGGTGGTGTCTCGACTTTCGGTTCCACAAGCCTGGACAGATAGAGGGTTTCTGGTGACGCAGAGGGGAGGCATACAAACAACGCCCCCTACATGCAGGAACCCATAGAAGGCTTGAAGAGGGACATGAAATCACTCATCTAACTGAGTGGGTGCATGTTGTCACTCGGTGTGAAGACGGAACAGTCCCTGGGCTTCAGTAGCTTTGCCAATACTGTATGTTTTCTGACATGCCCTCCCTGGCACACCCTTTGTCCGCAGCCCAGTATTTACCACAGGAACATTAGACCCCGGAAACACGTGGTAATTGCAGGCTGAAAGGGGAAGAATGTATAATCCCTTGATTAAATATCACTGCCTAAGGAGTTACCCTTTCTTCCCATTTTGGATTTAACATGCTAGTTTTTATGCAATTAAGTAATGTCAGAAAAACTGTTTTTAAGAACTGTATATCAACCTCACTGAAACCCTCAATCCAAGCAAGGTGACTAGAAACTTCCAACACACCCATGATCCTCACGCTGAAATCTGAGTTTGCTCATCATTTCCCCACAGTCCTAGTATGGCTTGGAGGTCAAGGGGGAAAGTCTCTATCAGCTGGCTAAGAGCTCTTCAGATTCATCTTGCTAGTAAGATATGGTCACACTAAGAAAAAGTTAAGTTCTGGTCTCACAGAGAGAGCAGCACGGGTCCAAAATCAGTCTTTTTATTTCTTGCTGAGTTCTACCTGATGGTTATTTTTATGGTTTTGAGACAAAGACTCATGTAGCCTAGGGAGGCCCTGAACTCACTATGTAGCTGAGGTTGGCCTTGAACTCCTAACCCTCTTGCGTCTACCTCTTAGTGCCAGGAGGGACGACAAGAGTTCACTAACAGGCTGGGCTTTGGTTTTGACATTGAATCCGGCATATTGCTTAGACACGGACTGATCCGGAGACCTGAAATTAGTGTCCAGCAATGGCTCTTTTGACTTTGTAGAGATCTGGCTGGAGGCAGAGGGGTGACTAAATGCCCTTTGACTGCCCCTTTTGTTGTGAGATTTACACCACGCCAGGGTCTTGACTGTGACTCAGTATTCTGCTCCGGGCCTCACGCTTTTGGGGAATTAGTCAAGCTGAAGTTTCAGGATCGTGCCCATATCCCACATCACAGGCTCAGTGCAATGCACGAGAGAAGGATGCTGGAAGAGAAGCATGGCAGAAACGGACTGTCAAGCTAAACACCGCAGCCTCTCTAGAACGTTCCACTCCTGCCAACTCACTCAAACAACTCTTCCCACAGCAAGAACCAGGTGCCCTCCTTCCTTACTCAGAGCTGGAGTAAGAAATGTACAACATGACCTTGAAAATACCTCCGAGGGTATTAGCATTAGGTGAAAAAACAAACAAGCCCCCTGTGGGCTCCCCGCTGGCCAAAAAGGAAAGCCTTGATCACACAGTAAACGACGATGGAGATGCTCCAGGGTGTCTGTGTGTGAAGAGGTGAACACGCTGCAGCCAGTTAGGCACAGATGTGCCTTCCAGACAGACTGCCATTGTCTCTGACAAATACACAGCAATGAAAAGGTATGGAGTTGTGACGACCCTGGGTTGGATCCCCAGGACCTGAAAGGAGGAGAGGAGCAGTTACAGATGAAAGGCTACAAGACACCGGGATCAAGCGCAGCAGGGAGTCCACCCATCCTGATTTGCACATGCGTTAACAGGCATTTATGAGACAACCATGAAACTCTGGACACTTTGCATAGTGGATGACATTAAGAAATTGTTCGCTACCTCCTCCTAATATTGCATTTATGGGGGGGAAAAAAAAAGAGTTCTCATCTCTAGGGCTGTTTGTGAATGTATTCAAGGACAAATCTTGAGAACTTGTTTGGAGGTTCAGGAGGGAGTGCTGCTACTCAGATACCTCTTCCTTCAAGTAAGGTCGGGCAGGGAAACAGCCTTGGGAGGGACACTTGCCAAGCCATCCAGATCAGCCAAGGGAGCCCTAGTGATAATCAGGTTACGGTATTCCTCTCAGCCAGATCGCCCTCACATCTTGTATTCAGGAATGAAGTGAGATGCCTGGAGTTTGCTTTAAAATTCTCCGGTGTACAGGTTACAAAAAAAAAAAAAAGGCTAGTCACGTGGGGTGGTGGGCCATGGATAAATATGTGAAAAGCAAAGCAAGTATTTAACGATCACCACTTGTCACAAGAATCGAGGATGAAAAAGATCTATTTCTTTCTTTCTTTTTTTTGGTTTTTTGAGACAGGGTCTCTCTGTTGTAACTCTGGCTGTCCTGGAACTCACTCTGTAGATCAGGCTGGCCTCGAACTCACAGAGATCCTCCTGCCTCTGCGCCCTACCCTCTCCCAATCGAGGAGTGCTGAGATTGGATTAAAGGCATGTGCCACCACCGTCCGGCTTCGTTTTAATTATGTGGGTGCATGCATGTGTGTTTACGTCTTCATGCCTACACGTGTGTGTGGGTGAGTGAGCAGGCACACTCCCTGGAGCTAGTTGTGAGCCACAAGACATGGGTGCAGGGAATCAAACTTCTTCTGCCAGAGTAATACATGCTCCTAACAAGGGAGCCATCTTTCCAACCCAGAATGTAAGTATTTTTGTTTCTGTCTTTCTTTTGTCTTGGTTTTGAGGTGTGTGTGTGTGTGTGTGTGTGTGTGTGTGTGTATGCCCGTGAGTATGTGGGTACATGTGATCATGTGTGTACATGTACCGGCTAGAGTAGGACATCAAAGATCTTATCTACTGCTCTCTGCCTTACTGCTCTGAGACAGGGTCTCTCACTGAACAGGAAGCTCTCCATTTTGGCTAGGCAGGCTGACGGGCCAGAGAGCTCTGGAGACTTGCCTGTTTCTGTCGTCCAGTGCTGAGGTTGAGTGCCTGGGATTCGAACTCTGATCCTCCTGTGTGCATGGCAATTGCTCTTACCCACTGAACGCCATCCTCCCCGGATCCCCCAATCAAATCTTTAAAGTGATGTTTGGATGGAGCATACCTAAGAGCAGTGGGGGTACAAAACAGTAAGGCAGAGTTCAAGAAAGAAAGCCCTGGAGGCTGCCTCTCTGGCACACCCCGGGGCTTCAGGCAGGCCAGACGCAGGAAGTCGCTGCGGTGTTCCCAAGGCACAGGGACATGCACACAAGTATGTGGGGCTCTTGCCTGTGGTGCCCAGAGGCAGGAGACAGACAGGTTAGGATGCTAGCAGTCTTCCCTGAGAGCCACTGGGGTTCCCTGACCTTCCCCATCCCTGGTGGTCTGCTATTTGCCCTGAATCACCATCCATAAGATTCCTGTCCTGGGAAAGCTGCTGTCTACACTCTAACCGACACCGAGAGATAAAAGGTCAATTCAATTCACAGATCCTCAGACCCTCCCGGACTCAGGCTGTCCCTCTACCCACGTCCTTCTGCAGTCGAAGAATCTTAACTGAAACGAGTGGGTCTTAGACAAGATAAGAGATTCATAACTGGCACTTTTGAGGAGGCAGGGCTCTTCTGGCAAGGCCTGGCTTCTGCTCCTTAGGGACAGGTCACTGTCCTAGCTGTGCTGGGCTTCCACTTCAGTAGAGGCTCAGCAGTGGCTACCAAACTCATTTGCAGGGTTGCCATAAGTGTTTTAAAATATTTTATTTGTAATTACATGTGCTGTGTGCATCTGTGTGTGTGTGTGTGTGTGTGTGTGTGTGTGTGTGTGATGGGGAAGGGTGTGCATGCGAGTGCCCATAGCGTCCTGAGGTGTCTTAATCCCCCTGGGGCTGGAGTCACCGGCAGTTGTGCGCTGCCTGATTCAGGTGCCGGGAAACAAACTTGGGTCCTCTGCAAGAACAGTATGCAGTCTTAACTACTGAGACAACCCTCCGCCTTTTTTGGACCGTTTGCTTGCTTGCTGATGTTTTATTTGAACTAGAACAGTGTAGAGAACGGACAGCATGTGGTAAAGGTGAGAGCTTCTTTGCAAACTTCACTTTACATGTGCTATGTAACACGGGTGTCACGGATGTTACTGTGTGGACTCCAACTGTGCCATAATGTAAACTGTATTTCTTACTCTTCTTACAGCTCCTAGCCAACAAACAAAGACTCAATTTGCAATTTGTCGCAAACTTTAAATACATTCTATTTTTGTCCTTTCCTAAAGCTACACACTTTTGTTTGCTAGCAGGTGCAAAACACAGATGAGTGCTGAGATTTAAGAGAACAAAGTTTTGAAATCAAAGAATGCACACGAGGTTATAAGGGATTTGCAGGTTACCTTAGGATGAAGGGATAAAGGCCTTCACTGCAAAACTCGGGGCACAGTAGTGCAGGCCTGGAATTCTAGCACGTGGGAAGCTGAGGCAGGAGGATTGTGAGTTCAATGCCAGCCTACGCTGAACAGTAAGCTCTGTTTCAAAAAAGGAACAGGACTGGAGAGATGGCTCAGTGAGCAGAAATGCTGCCACCTAGCATGAGGGGCTGGGTTCCCATCCCAGTACTTATATATGACTGTTATCTGTTGCAGTACATTGCTGGGGCGGCTCACCAAGGAAGAGACGGGAGGCATGTTTATACGTGCAAACTCTGCCAGATCTCTGCACTATCATGGCCAGCGCCATCCTGGACAGTGGAACCGTGAGCATCTCAGCTCAGGTGTTCTTACTGATACAGAACTCCCCAGGTGTTCTACTGATAGCACGTGCAGATCATGAGCAATCAAACACCACACCCCCAGCGTAAATCCAACACCTGCAGACCACACAAATGCCAAGGTCTAGGCAGCCCCTCACCCAACAGTGCACGAAACAGTATTTTGAACACAACTAAAAATAAACTCCTCCTCCTCGACCCCACCTTTGTGTGTGTGTGTGTGTGTGTGTGTGTGTGTGCAGTATCATTGGAGCTTGCTGGCACAGGTTTGAACATACATCACACACACACACACACACACACACACACACACACTCACACCATAAACTTGGTAACTCTAGTGGGGTTTGGCAGAGAACTACAGCAAGTGGGCAAACATACCCCTGGTGTATTATCAAAAATAAATAGATAAATATTTTTTTTTTAGCCCTCTAACTCTCACAAAATTCGTAAACATCACCCTTTACCCTTCAACACTCCCCTCCTTTAATGAATACAAGTCATCAAAACTAAGCTCTCTGCTCCGGGGTACATTGCTTAATGAACTCCGTGGAGTGAACACTTGCTCTAGACGCCACGGGGATAAACAGAAGTTCATGACCTTGGCTGGACAGATACAAAGTGAGAATGCAGGCAATGACAGGACACCTCTACAGAGGCCTAAAGTGCCCTGGGAAAGCTGGGACTTGTGGGCAGGGTTGCACAGAGCCCCCAGGGTACTTCTGCAGCAGGGGAAGATAAAGGATGTGGGGGGGGGCGCTCTTGGATGTGCTGGTGTTTTAGGACAGGAACAGTTTACAATTGCTGGTACGCAGAGGTAATGAGAAACAGATTTATTTTATTTGTGAGCTCACTTACTGCCTGCACCCGATGTGGGCAGAGCACTCCTACAGCCAACCTTCTACTCCCCCCCCCCCACCATGGTGGGTCAGTTACTGTCTATGGGCCCCAGTTTTAGAATCAGCAAAAAGGGATAAATCCTCCATCTTTGAGATAGTTTGAGAGGATGGAGAGCAACAATGGAGGTAGGGATTCTCCCGGCCCAGCCCGACAGGAAACAGTTCACTTTAGCATGCCATCTCCCTCCCTCCCTCGGAGAAACTTCTGACTTTACGCCCTAAAGGTGCCAAAAATCCTCCCTGAGGACTACTCTAAGGAAAGATTAATTTACCTGGGGTGGCTGAGCACTCAGGCTGTGCACAGCCCAAGTCGCAGAAATAAAAAAGAGGAAGTGACAAAGTTTCATGAAATCACATCTCCATCTCAGAACCACCACCCCCCCTCGCCACATACAGCTGATGATTTAGGGTGGCTACCCACAAGCAGCCAGACAGGCAAGCTAGCTGATGTTAAACTTGGAGGCCCTGTCTGGGGTTCTGAGTTTTCCCATGAGCACCACTCAAGCTCCCACAAGCAAAGCCAGAGAACAGGAAACACCCTACTCTTTGTCACCTCTTAATCCTGATGTGTGGGAGCATGGGACTGAGCATTCTTTCAGCGATAACAAAAACCCCCGAACAAAACCCACTAGGTTCTCTTCAGCCTGAAAGACACGGCTAAATGGTTTCTAACATATTATCCCTACTAAGAAACTCAGAATTATTTCTAGTTACGAACTTTACAGGCAACATCTCTACTTTAGAGAAAGGAGAGAAAATAACTGGTAAAATAAACTCACCAAATTAATGTATTTGGTCAGACAGGCAGATACACTACCAGCAATGAATGCACTGGAGGCAGGCCACCCCCTTGCAGCAGATGAGAAGTTCCACGGAGAAAAACCGAGTTTAGATGGAGTCTAGACAAGCCTGATTCTGAGAAGGGGTACCTTTCCTCGACCCAGAGGTGCAAGTTTCAAACTATAAAGACATCCGCTCTACCTCCCCCGGCAACCAGAAACCCCCATCATTTCCTGGGTACTAGGCCGAGCTGGGGACCGCCAGTCTTTATTGTCCGCTAAGTGTGATTATGTATTTTTCTTTTACATCACTTTTCCCTCTTTGCAAATCAAGCAAGAAAAAGACAGTTCCAACAAAGAGCAAAAACTTCAGCGGGAGTGGGTTGCCACTCCACATCGAAAGCCCGGAATCACGAGACCCTTTCTTCCTGAAGGTGGTCTTGCAAAGCAGGCCACACAATGGCAACAGAAGCGACGGCAGAGACTGCTCTGCGAAGCCTCGGGCCCCTCCTCGCGTCCCAACACCCGGTGGCTGGCGGGCTGCATCCTCCAAAACCGAGTCCAAAGGAGCATCTGGGCCATTCTGGGGAAGCGGGAGGCATAGCACACCTGGATGTGACTAGGGGTGACTCTAGATCCCTGTTTGGCTCCTGGGGGAAACTGAGGCAGAGTTGCAGCCGGGCGCACCCCCTCGCGGAGCAGGCGCAGTCTGACTTCGGCTACCTCTCACCCCCACCCCCGGGGCGCACCGGGCGGCAGCTCTTACCTGGCTGGTGCTCAGGGACACCGGAGGACCACAGGGGACCGCACAAGCTAAGGCCGGCGGCGACCAGCAGCAAGCGCCGCGGCCCCATTGTCCCGAGGCTGCCCGCGCGGCCAGGCGCCCGCCCTCGCCTGCTTTCCTCCGAGCGGCGCAGACCGGAGCCTGCGGGCGACCGGAGGCGACTGCGCGGCCGCGCGGCTGAGGCTTTGGAGGCGGTTCGGGGGCGGGGGGCGGGGCGGGGCCCCCGGGCTGCGCGCGTGCCCGCCGCCTCCGCTCGCGCCCGGGACGCCTCCCCCACCCTCCTCCCACCCCCTCCAGCCCCGGTGCGGTCCAGCCGCGAACCTGCGAGTGTGACTCCGCCGGGTGGGGTCCTCGGAGGACGCCTGCGGCCGCTTCGACGACCCTCCTGGGACGCCGAGCCAGACGGGGACCGTTCCGTCGTGGTGCGTCCCGGCGTCCGCGCGCGCGGGCTCGCCAGGCTTGGAGTTACAAGTTGGCGAGTGGGCTTCTGCTCTTGGAATTTAGGGGCGATGCATTTAAAGGGGGATGCTTGGCGTCTCTCGACATTTCTCATCTTGCGAGCTTAGGCGAGTCACGTCGAGCCCTGGTTCTTCCACGCGAGCGGAACTGGCCGCAGGTATCCACGCGCAGACTCTCCACGCTCCTGCCGTCCCGAACCCCGCCTGTCCGGGAGACCCAAGCCGCGGCCCCAAAGCCCAGGGCGGCGGGCGATGCCTGGGCGCTTCCGGCCAGAAGGATGGGGGTCGGGAGGGCAGGGGACTTTTTATTACGAGCCCTTCCCACGTTCTGGAACCTTCAGGTTTATGTTTGGCTACGTTCCAGCGTCACATCTCAAAAGTGGGATCGTGGCTGGGCTGTGGCGAGGAGGGGCCCGCAGCGTATTTTGCTTAGAGGTTGTCTAGTGAGGGAGAGTTTAGGACAAACAGAAAATGGATCCTGGTCCTCTACCCCCAGCCAGACCGTTTCTGAAAGAGCAGAGCCTCAGCCTCCAGCATCGCAACTCGAGACTCTGAAAGGCAATGGAATTCTGCACCTTCGGCAAATGTCTTTGAAAAGGGCAATTTTCCGTGCAGAGTATCTTCACCCAACTAGAATCCCAACATTTTCAACCTATGGAGCAAACGCAATCAGAGGCCATCTCCTCCCCTTAACCTCTGAACTGCAGTGTTGTTGTCTTAAGTTGCTCAGTAAGTTACGCAATCACCCAACTTAGCAACGCCATTTAAAGTCTTTCCCAATTGGAATCTCTAGAAAGCACATTTTAGGGTAGGTGGGAACCATTAACGTATTTCTGCCAACATTCAGAACATGCTATAGTTTCCTTGTCTTTAAAATACCTTTGGGTTTTTAGATTCATCACTTTCATGGATCGCAGGCAAGAAAAAGGAAAATGTTGCAATTAACCCAGGGCATACCATCGATTATAAGAGATCCTTCAACAGATTGTAAGACACTCAAAATTCAGAAAAGTAATAAAACAAGTGACAATTATTTTTGACAGTTCAAAGATACAAAGTACAGTAGTTTATCCACAGAGATACTTCTACACCTCCTCCAGAGTGCCAAACCTTACATGCAGGACACTTTTTGCCTGTATCTTCTACTGCATTGCCCTTTAGTATCAGAGTGAAACTGTTCTTTCATTTGTTATCATATGCTGTGTATCATTCTCTTGGGCTTTAGGATCATTGAAAAGTAAAACAAGGGTTACTTAGTCACAAGCACTGGGATTCTGAGACTGTAATACTGAGATGGTTATTAACTAGGGTATAGTGTATACCCTGTGGATACACTGGGCAAAATGATTCCTTCATAAAACACTGGGTTAGAGTGGAGTAGGTTTGAAAAATTTTTAAAAAAATCTATCTTATGTTTCTGAGTGTTTTGCCTTGCATGTGTTTGTACCACGTGCATGCTTGGTGTCCAAAGAGCTCAGAAGAGGGTGTTGGATTGATTCTCTGGAACTGGAGTCACAGATGGTTGTGAACCACTGTGTGGGTTCTGAGGACCAAACAAGGCCCTCTGCAAGAGCAACAAGTGCTCGTAACCCTTGAGCTGCTAAAACTCCAGCACCTGGAGTAAGTTTTCAACATTCTTCCTAGAAGAGCATTAAAATTTTATTTCTGGAACTTTCCATTTAATATTTGGCTGTTGATGAATGAAACTGTAGAAAACAAAACTTGAGAAAACATGGCCTTGTCTTCTGCCTTTGTGTCTGTGGTCTTCATGATTAGTGTTAGGTTTCTCTACATTATCTAATACATTATATTCATACAAATAAGTATATGCAGATCTGTATATCCTTTTAATGTTGGGGGAGCTGGAGAGATAGCTTGCAAGCATGTTTAAATGTTTTGCACCTTTTCTGACTTCCTATGCTGTTTAGGGGAAAGGTGCATCCTGATCCCTTGCAGTGTGTAAAAGAATTGTTTCCTACACCTGTTAGCACCTTTGTGCTAAATGCAATGGAGTAGCCCCCCCCCATCTCCATATGAACAGGCCATTTGTTTACCTTAATGCAGATGAAGGTTCCCCATCACCCTCAAGGTTCTGCAGCTGGGTGATCAGAGAAGACTCTGACTCACTCCCAGCTTGGACACCCTCCTGGATAGGCGAGACAAGTGTGCTGGCAGGCCTTGAGAATGTTAGGTTCTATTCATTTGTATAATGAAGGCCCAGTGCGGGGAGAGAGAGGGAGTTTTGAATGAAAAAAGCACGTAGGGGCTGGGGCAGAGGGAGGAGCGGATGAGAGGGAGGAGCTGAGCAGAACCATGGGGAGAGCAGTGTGAGGAGGTCGCGGGGAAGATGTGGCTTGAGCTCTCTGCCTAAGCCGCATCCCTGAGAGCTGTCATGGCTCGTTATTAATATATTGACGTTGAATTAATAAATAATACTTTAACACATTTCTGTCATGATTGTATGCCCTTTTAGAACAGTTGGAAAGAGACACCAGTCCCGCTGCTTCTTTTGTTCTTGGCCACTCGTGCTCCACCCGTTTGTCAATTCTATAGTAAATGTCCATTGTGTGGGGTGGGCCGCCTGCCCGTCAGCGCTAGGGAACACTCCTCACAAAGCAGTCTCTGCTTTATAGCACCGTTCCTTTGGGAATTACTTGCTGTTCACTCTGGGCTTTCGCAGACCCTATATTAACCTGCCTGGCACTAAAAAGTGTGAGTCGTTAGCCATCCTCCCATGTCGATGGTATATGCCAGTGTTTAAAGACAAACATGGCGTCACCATGGTGTAAATTGTAGTCTGGGGATGTTAGCAGCACTCTTTCTTTGCAGCCACTATTCTACTGGCTTCGGGTGTCGCCTCTACTCAAAGCTCTCCAAAGACAACAGACCGTTCTAGGAATTTACCTAGTAACTTCCTTTTAGAAGCCAGTGGTGGTTAATACCAGAGCCTGTGTCAAGCAAGCACTGGGCGCTGGACTAAAGAGAGGCACTTCCGGGTCTGCTTTGGGGTGGGGGTGGGGGTGGGGGTCGGGGTGGGGGTGGGTTGGGGTGGGGGAGGTGGGGGAGTATCTGCCCAAGACTTCCACATTTATTTTCCAAGCAAACAGTAGGTTTAAGTAAGTTACAGTCTAACCAGGAGAGGACCTGCTTTTGTCTTTTGTTGTTACAAACCTGTATTGGCAGTTTGGATTTAGAAACGTTAAGTTGTGTCTCATAATGGAGTGGCATGTATTTCCACCAATTAGCCCTCAGGAGAGAGGTGAACTGCTTATGTGGTTCAGGTTACTGAGCGAAGGTCAAATTCAGTATCTATTAAAAAGAAAACAAAATTTTTGTTCACCAGGCCACAGTGGCGCACACTTGCAACCTCAGCTCTCGGAGGCGAGGGCAGGACCTTCGGGAGTTCGAGACCAACCTCAGCTACTTGCTATGGTGAGTTTGAGGCCAGCTGGGCTACGTGAGATCCTGTCTTAAAACAGAAACTTCAATTCCTGTTCAATGCAATAATCTCTAGTGTTTTTTAGCTTAGAGATTGTAGGTGCTAAGGAAAACAGGGCGGCTGATGACGTCCACGCCAGCTGTCCTATATGGATGTCAATGTTGTTAGCCCTAGATGGGCAAAAGCCCGGTTCATCCCACTGGCCGTCTAAAGTACTGTTGGACTCTGGAGAGGCACCGGACGGGGGTGCACACTCTCCTCAGCCATTTCCAGACTCCCGTCCGCACCTATTTATAAAGCATCGCCAAGCGCTGAACCAACGGAGCCTGAAGCGTAGCTTCTGGAGCTTAGAGACTCTTATTTTAACCGATTCCCAGGTTCCAGTTTCAGTATCAGAGGCAATGGCGCTTGCCAACAGCTGACAGTAAGATCCAATGCGCATGAGAAGTCTTTCACCACTCACAGTTGTGATCGCTGTGGTTGCTTCCCGAGATGTTTGAGGAATACCACTAACCCCTACCCAACCACAAAAATCCTAAAGGTTACATCTCGAATAGTAACTCTTCATTAGTGTCCATCCACGCACCCACACCAGCCCCGGGGTTCCTCACATTACAGTTCTCGTTTTGTAGACCACACAGTGATTACACAGTTGATATCTTACTCGGCCACGTAGACAGGTCTTCCCTCTCTGGAGCCCCGAGAGCACATTCTTCGGGAGTGACTGGGGCAGTGTGCTGCTATGGTTTTTTGCCTTTTAAAAATGTCTGGTATGGGCTGGGTGTTGGTGGCATACACCTTAAGTCTAAGCACTCAGGAGTCAGAGGCAGGCGGATCTATCTCTGTGAGTTCCAGGCCAGCCAAGGATACCCAGTGAGACCCTGTATGAAAACGAACTAAAATGCCAGGTGCCACAGGAGAAGTTAGGGGACTACAGTGCTGTCAACCTTCCGGACTACAAATGCCTTTTATAATAGTGGAAACGTGAGCATGTAAAAATACAGGTTACCAGCTTTGCAGAAAATCATTATAGTTCCAATTGCTTAGGGTTAGGGCTACAAAAGCAAAGGAGTCGAGTGGGGGCTGGGGAGACGGCTCAGTGAGGCTTGCGGCATAAGCACGTGAAGACCAGAGTTCCAATCCCGGCACCCACATAAAAGCTGGGCAGCCAGCCTAGTGGAAAGGCAAGCTCTAGGTTTAGTGAGAGACCTGATCTGAAAAAGTAAGATGGAAGAGTTGATGGAGCATCCAGAGTTCCGCATGTGCATGCCCAGGCAGGCATGACCCCACAGGTGTGCACGCACACGCCGTCTTCACACACTTCAGAAAAGTGTCACCGAATAAGAAAAGCTATGAGCAATGGGAAAGAAGCTGGTCAGGACTTGGAGGCATCAAGCTAAAACTGCTCCCTGGCTACAGGATGGTTCAATCCTGAAAATGGCCCAGGCTTTGGCTCCAGCAATCTCTACAGACTTATTTCAGAGGCATGCGAGTCCCCTCTGCCCTCCGGTTGCTGCTCCTTTTCTTCATTACAGTGATCTTCCTCTGGCCATGTCCCTCGCAGATCTCGACGACGGGCAATCTGCAATACCTTTAAGAACATCCTCATCTTGACGGTCAACAGAGGGAAAAACACTACGGCTCTTCCAGAGGACGCTGGCATGATCCAAACATCTTTTCTCATCTGTGCGACTTGCCAGCTCTGATGATGGAATAAGAGAGGCCCTTTTTAAGGATCCTGACCAACACTGGTTTGTTCTTCCAAACACCACTCCCACACCCCGTCTCCTATGTGTATACATTGTATCTCCAAGTCTCCTCAGGAGCACAAGGAGAGTTAACAACATACGCCCATCCTTGCTGCTCCTGGCTGTAGCCCATCTTTCCAATACTGGCAGTAAGGACAGGGAGGTTTGCTTTTAAGGTAAAATTTACCAGATTGTGTCTACCCATTAAGGCTAGTGATGTCGGGTGGACGACAACCCATACTCACAAACTGTTGTGATAGCATTTTTTCTGTAGTATTTGTCAAAAATATATGTTGCTTGGGGCTAGAGATATGACTCAGAAGCTAACAGCAATTGTTGCTTTGGCAGAGGACTCAGGCTCAACTCCCAGTGCCCACACAGTGGCTCATAACTCCAGGTCCAGGGGATCCAATGTCGTCTTCTGACAACTGTGGACACCAGGCACGTACATGGTGCACATGCATACATGCAGTCAAAGCACGACTATACATAAAAAAAAAAAAATTTTAAATCTAAAATAAAATGTGGTCTGAAAAAAATTATAAAATTGGAAGGTTCTACTTAGCAGGATTTCCCAGATTCTGCTGATCTTAAACTTAAGTTCATTTGTCTCAAATAGGCATATTTTATAATCCATAAGGAAAATAAACCTTTTTGAATGAATGAGGGAAGTGTTGGGGAAGGCTAGCCCGAGGGAGCTTTCTTACAATGCTTTCCCTCTGTTTTAATCGTAGGGTCCTCCCCTCTTCTCTCTTGGTTTTAACTGGATACTTAGCCGCCTACTTAGGCATTGTTACAGTTTGGTTGTAGTTTGTCCCCACTCAAATCCATAGTCAAATCTGAGTCGCATGCAGTAGAGGTGTTGAGAAACGTTGGGACCTTCAAGGGTTAATTAAATCGTATGAGTTCTACCCTAACGAATAATGCCTTCAAGAGACTGGGTTAGGGCTTCGGGTGGGTGTGTCTGTGGGGATCAGGTCAGTGATTGCAGAGTGGGTTGTTACAAAGCAAGGGTACCCTGGGTATTTTGTTTCTTCCTCACGTGCTGTTACGTACTCCCAAGGGGATGCTGTTACCGTACTCCGAGCCCTCTAGAACCTTGAATTAAATAAGCGTCTTTTCCTTACCAAGTGGCCCAGCCTCAGGTATTTGGTTAAAACCATATAAAATGAACCGAGGTCGTGACTCTAGCTGGCTGTAACCTGCTGGCCAATAGAAAGTAGGCGGAAGTGACCTTTGTAATTTTACATACTTTATTCCGAACTTTTGCCCCCCTCTTTTTTCCCTTCTTTTTGTGCTGGTTGGGTGTCAGTGATAAGTACAATGCCAAGTGTCCAACCCGGATCTCTGGCTTACCTGTGAACCATTCACCAATGGACTTGGTCGAGCTTGAGGCTCCGAGTTTCCTCCTACAGAAGCTTACTCTGTACCCTAATCTGCACAGCTCTGCGTACGCGACTTGTTTTTCTGAAAAGCCCCACTGGGAGTCTTTTACCCACCAAGTGAGGATTTATTAAGACAACCTAAAAACCACATCCATGTAATTAAGTAACATTTATTTTACATAAAACAATTTTCAAAGAATACATTTAAAAACCATCTAGATTACTGATTTTTATAGCATTACAAAAATTGAGAGGCACAATTGAAGTATTCAAATAAATTGTGAGGGGTGAAGGTGGGGAGGGGGGTATCTCTGCTGCCCACGGTATTCCGTGGGACTCCTCACCCAGGGGCCTGTCCGTGGGGCAGCAGAGCACTTGGAATAAATTGAATAAATCACATAAAATATATACTTTTATACAGAAAGTGTTATTGTATTATCACTTTCAATTACTTATAAAAACTTCATTTTGAATTGCACAAAAGTTCTCTTTGAAACCGATAATTCCCAGAAGACAGGGCTTAGAACTGTATGTCTAAATAATTCATTACAAATTAATTAGAGCTCTACTTCTCCACAGATTTAAAAAAAAAAAAAAACCGATCTATGAAGAATTACATCATCGAAGTGGGACATTTAAAATTTTTTTTTCTTTCATAGGAAAATAGGTTTATACATTTGTCCCTAGTCAGCTAAACTTTCTCCCCCTACTTTAAAGCAAATCACCGGGTGCTCATGGTTTTCAACTGGAATACCTATGCGGCCGTACAATGTGTGTGTGTTCCGTCTACGCCACTCTGCTGTAGTATCCGATTATCAAAAAGGCACGTGGCTACATTCTTCAGTACAGTTTTGGTCTTTAAAAAAAAAAAAAAATCACACATTTATAAGCAGTGATTTCAATCATGTTTTAGAACAAAAATACTAGACAAGCTCATTTCTCAACGCAGGCGATAGAGAATCCACGAGGTTCCTGTTAGGCACTTCACTTTCCGTAGAACTTCTTGTTGAGCAGGTATATGAGGAGGTTCACATTCACTTTCACCTTGTCGAACATCTTCATCACGGCCACGCCTTCGTACTGCATCTGAAGCAGGTCCTGGAACCAGAGGGAGGACATCTCAGCGTGATGCCAGAGTTTAAAAACAAAACAAAAAAAAAAAAAAAAAACGGTTCTAGAAGAATCGGTGATGAGATCGACCTGTCTGGTCCAATAATCCCACTGGGGCTTCTGAATCATTAGAATGCTTAAAACATACGGGTGAATGAGGGCTCAGAATCCCAGGCACCAGCCCCAGGAACTTCTGATGTGTCAGCTCTGCGGTGAGGAGTTGCATTTTAACAGGTTCATAAGTGACAGGGAGTGATGCTGAGGGCAGGCAGGATGCAGCACTTAAGAGAATTACTGCCCTACACGAAAGAAGGTGGTTTGAAAGTAGAGAGAGGGTTGTAATTTTGGCGATACAGAACTAGTGTGCATGTGAGAGGTTCTAGGTTTGAACTTCAGCACTGGGGAAAAAAAAAACCGCACTGAAAGAAAATTATTATCAAGTTAATATCAGACATAATTTTCAATTCGATCTTAAAATTAAAAGTTACATTGTATGTGTGTGCGCGCGTGTGCGTGTGTGTGTGTGTGTGTGTGTGTGTGTACATGCAGATGGTATGCGTGTGGAGGTCAGAGGCCAACTTGTGAAAGTAGGTTCTCTCCTTCCACCATCTGAGTTCCAGAGTTCTAGGAATTAAACTCAGGCTGTTAGACTTTCGCAGCTCCGCGGTCAGGAACCGTGTAGGCGAGGCACAGAGAGCCACCACGGCCCTCCTATGAAATCCCAGCTCACCTGAATATTGAGCTGCACCTTCTCCATCTCAACACCGAGGAATTTGGATCTGACGTCAAAGATGCCCACGTCCTCGGTAGCCATGATATCGAATGTAACATTCTTAAACCTGTTGAAAAGAGGGGCAGGGAGACACTGTGACCACAAGCAGAACTCGAAAGCAGAAGCAAACAGAGCCTCAACTCAGGACCAGTGAGCAGGCCGCAAAGATCCTAAGGGAACCAAAAGCCTCCCATCATCTCCTCACTCCATGCCCTGAACGTCCAGTCTGAAGGCTACTGTTGGAATCTGATGTCGATGCTTTATTACAAAGGAATGAGCAGGTGTGATCCTTGGACACTGACCTACACTGCTGTCGGGGCAGCCGAGCTCATTAGATAGTGATTTTTATAGAAACTTCAAGAGAGGAAGAGGTGCACTCTCTGAACTTGTATAGTCAAGAAGTTTTGTGGGTCAGGCTGTGAAAGAGGAAGGGAGTCAGAGTGAGGCCAATGCCAGTGGCTGACTGCTTCTGAGACAAAGGAAGGTGGGAGGGATAGATCATGAGGCTCATGGTCGCTGGCCCTGCCAAGGGAGAAGCTCCTTGTGGTGTGCCTGTATGCACGGTGTGCCTGTACGCACGGTGTGCCTGCTGGGCTCTGTACCAGGGTTTCTGTTTGTCTTTCAGCCTTGAATTCACACACTCCCAGCACTCTGCTGCAGGTACTTCTCACTAGAGGCTGGTACAGCTCTAGTTTGGAAATGAAAAGACAACCGTGGATAACTCTAGCACCAAGATCAAAAGGCAGCCGGGGGAGGACCCACAGATGCATGCACTGGACAAACCCTAGGACGCACAATTTCTGGATACCAGCGTCAGATGCTGAAGGCCTCGGGGAGTAAGACCAGTGATCTAGGCTAAGCCTTGATAGAGCCTTGAGAGCCTTCTGAGCCGCCCGGGAAAGCCCAGAAGTTGTTTAGCGCTGCGCAGGCGCAGGGCAGGTGTGTTCTCAGTAGCCGCACTTACTGATTGGTTTGCAGGTCGTCTATGCCCAGCAGGACACCTTTGTCATGCAGCTTTGCTGCTGTGTACCTCACAGGCTTCACCCTCTTCACTCCTTTGGGCTCTGCTTTTCCATCCAGTTTAATTGACCTCCGAGAATTTCTGAGCAAATGAGAACAGACTGCCTGTTGTCAGGATGTTCCAGGCCGTGCAGGAGCCATGCCCAGAGTGACCCCACTGTTCACAGGTGGCTCCCCCGTACTGACCTGTGCTGTGTCCCCTCCTGATAGAAGGTGACAGGGTTCCCCATGCTCTGGGATCACTACCAACTGGATTTCGTAGGTGGCCGCAAGTGTTTAAAATAGAAAGCATGCTGTGTTCTCAGGCATACGGAACTGTGTGTGTTGTAAGTCACCGCAAGTAACCCCGGAGTAATTACATGAACTTTCTGTTCCGAAGCGAAGGTGTTACTAGAACTGCTTTAATTTAACAAACACTACATGACCAGCCCTGCTCCAAACATATACTTTATACATATTACTTTGGATTTACCTAAATGAGCAGTTTCTACGGTGTTTTGGAATTCATGCATTTCTTTGCCACAATCATCTCATTTAGCTTTCGTAGCAATACCCGAGAAGCTGGCATTCTCGATCCCATGTTAAACATGAGAAAATCAAGGTCACACGATGTATCAGAGACTCGGAACCCGTATCAGGACTACAGAGTTTGTGGCTTAAAGTTGCTGTAACAGCCACGTGAAGCAAAACCATTAATGATCATTTCTACTGAAAATTTACTTGATTTCTCCTTCTGGGGCGTAGTGTTAGAAAGGATATGCACAGCCCCCAAGCAAATGAATGAAGAGTAGGCCTGAGTCGGGGGAATGAGACCACTTCCCTCCATCGGACTTCCAATGACCAATGCTATCGATTTTCCTACACAGTATCATTTCTACTCCTTTTTGTGCTGATGAAGGTTATATGAAAATATTGTCTTACATATTTTAGTGGGTAATTAAAGTTTAATCTGCATTGACCCGTCTAGTGATAAGAATAATTATCAGCAAAGAATATTATATTGTATATAAAAAAATCTGTAATTGTATACTAATGGATAGGAGAGGGTTGTCAAATTGGGCCTATTGGATCAGTAATGACTTAATAAAAAAAAGGAATTTTAAATCATTAAGTTTTAAATCATTAAATTGCTCTGTGCAATTGGCAACTACGTGAGGTATCTAACACTATCAGGTATAGAATATCTTGCTCATCATTATAAACGTACTCCAATCAAGTAATGTGTATGCGCTGGCTAGTTTTCTGTCCACTTGACACAAACTTAAGTTATACAGAGGAAGGAACCTCAATTAAGGAACTGCCTGGATGAGATCAGGCTGTAGGCAAGCCTGAAGGGCATTTCCTTAATTAGCGATGGATGGGGGAGGGCCCAGCCCATTGTGGGTGGGGCCATCACTGGGCAGATAGTCCTAAATTCTGTAAGAAAACAGGCTGAGCAAGCCAGTAAGTAGCACCTCTCCATGGACTCTGCATCAGCTCCTGCCTTCAGGTTCCTGCCCTGTTTGAGTTCTTGCCCTCACTGCTTTTGATGATGAACTAATTGTCATTGGAAGTGTAAGCCAAATAAATCCTTTCCTCCCCAAGTTGCCTTCAGTCATAATGTTTCATCTTAGCAATAGTAACCCTAACTAAGGCAACGTGTAATGTAAATATACATAGATACATATATACTTTTTTGACTAAGAAAAGGAAGTAATTTTTTTTCATTGACAATGCCATTTGCTTAAAATACAACAGGTTAATGTATTTTAATGTTAATGCCAATCAGACATTGAAAAGCTGCTATATTCATCCTTAGATCATGATAGTAGTTGATATAATTCAGACTTGGGTTGTTGGTTATACAATGGGGCAAAAAGGTTGTTTCCTGTCCCGTTTCATTTTTCTTGTCCAGTTGACACAAGCAAAGTTCACCTGGGAACAGGGAATCAATACTGAGAAAATACCTCCATCAGCCTGGTCTCTGGGCAAGCCCGTGGGGCATTTACTTGATTAAAGATCGATGAAGGAGGTTCTAGTCTACTGTCGGTAGTATGCGCCTGGTAGGAGGTTCAGGGGTGTACAGGAAGCAGGTGGAGGGGAGCAAGCCAGTAAGCAGCGCCCCATCGGGACGTCTGCTTCAGTTCCCTCAACGATGGACTGTAAGTGGGACACCTAAACCAGATGGACCCTCTCCTCCCCAAGCTGCTCTGGTCCTGGTCTTTATCAGCAACAGAAAACAAACCAGCACATTTCCACACTCATCCCATGCCACCACTGGCACCGTCGTTTTCCCGTACGAGTCCTGACACTGCCAACAAACACGAGGTGATCCGAACTTACTTTCTCTTTAGGTTGTCTACACAGGTCTTGATGTAGGTGTCGTAATAATTAATTTGATCTTCATAAAAGGCTGCCTTC
Organism: Cricetomys ansorgei; assembly: GCA_026225945.1. NCBI lineage: Eukaryota > Metazoa > Chordata > Mammalia > Rodentia > Nesomyidae > Cricetomys > Cricetomys ansorgei. The sequence goes on along the minus strand of JAMJFZ010003624.1, from coordinate 8,867,021 downwards.
TTATTAAGTGCATTCAGGGTCTGCTGCAGTTTTGACAGTTCAGCCTTTCGAAGCTTTCGGTAGATTCTTTGATTTCGAATATCCTGAAACAAGTACAGGTGTAATGGTAGGCTGAAGCAAGATCTGCTCTGTGAGACTGATACTTTAGGAGGAGAAAAACAAGCAGCAGGCCAGTGTATAACCTCTGATTCTAGTTTCCCTCAGGCACCTTATTACATGTATTAACACAACACCAACACATGGCAATCATTTTCTGCTTCAGACCTGGAAAATGCCTATCTTTTATTTGAAGAGGTTTTTTTTTTTTTTTTTTTTTTGCTTTTGATGAGATGAAGAGGGCTGGGGAGATGGCTCAGTCAGTAAAGCGGTTTCATGAGGACTTGAGTTCAGATCCCCAATACCCACGTAAAAGCTAGGCATAGTGGTATACACGTGTAAACCCAGGGCTTGGGGGCAGGGACAGGTGGTAGTGAGCTGAAACTACTGGGAGATTCAGGTTCAGTGATTCTCAAAAATAAGGTAGCAAGGGATAGAAAATGGCACCCAATATTGACTTCTGGCTTCCTCGTATTTACTCATGAGAGGGTACACACACACACACACACACACACACACACACACACGGACACACGGACACATACACAGAAACACACACAGACACACACACACTTCACAGACACACACAGACACACACACACACCACACTTCAGACACAAAGACACCCTCTCCCAATCAAAAACGTAATTTGAGAATTACCAAATAGTTTAAGAAAAAATGTTTTAAAAGAGGCACAAAAGGCTGAGATGTACTTCCGTTCAGAGGGTGCTTGTTTAACGTGTCCGATCCTAGCACATACATCAGGCATGACGAGGCACACCTGTAATCCCAGCACCCGGGAGGCAGAGGCAATCGGCTCAGAAGTTCAACATCTTCCTGGGCTAGATGTCAGCTAGAGATCAGCCTGGAATACACTAGACTCTGTCTCAAAATCAGTAAAATAGAAAAGTACAAAGAAAACATTAGCAAAAGAAATGTGATTCTTCAGACTGCTTGGAACGTTCCTCTTTGAAGAATATTTTAAGCCAAAAAAAGTTCATGTTTACCTACTATCTCACTTCAGTCAGTGCTCTCATGACTTGAGAAGATTCAAAACTGAAAACTATTACATCTGACTAACCCTCCATTTCTATGGCTCCACCTTACGGATTCGAACAAATAAGAACTGAAACTACAGAGAAAAATATAAACTGTCCCTGTAATGAACATATTCAGACATTTTTGTTATTACTCCCTAAGCAATACTGCATAACAAGTATTTACACAGCGCTTAGACTGCGTCTGGAACTGGAAGTGTCTGGATAAGATACACGGGAGGTAGCTTAAAGTATATGGGAGAGCCAGGCACGGTGGCACATACCAGTGGGTCCCAGCCTCTTAAGGCGCGAGTCAGGAAGCTTGCTTGGGCTGGTCTGACAACACAGTGGGACACCATTTCATTTTCCTTTTTAGTAAACACATAAAGACTAAACACTCCTGCATTTAGTAAACACCGTCGGATGTGACTAGCTCGTATGCAGAGAGTATGCGTTTTCATATAAGGGGCTTGAGCATCTGTTTATTGGTGGGAATCCTAAATCCAATTCCCTCCAGATAAGCGAGACATGACTGCACTCAGATTTAAATAGAGTTCCTGGAATCCAGACGGTTCTGCCTTTCTGCTTATAGATTATGAGACTTGTGTTAAAATTAAACTTGCAGATCTAGGTTTAGAAAGTGACTCTGTAAAGGCTGGGGAGGCAGCTCAGTGGGTAAACACGTGTGCCACGCAAGCCCGATGTCCGGAATTCACAAAAAAAGTCAGATGTGGTGGTATACAGCTGTGATTCCAGCATTCCTGTTGTGAGATGGTGGGGATTGGGGAGGGGCATTGACAAGAGTTGGGCACTCTGCACAGCAGAGACCAGAGAGCCTCCGCCTCAAGAAGGTAGACGGAGTTGTGAACTCACAAAGGCTGTCCCCTGACCTCCTCACATACACTGGGGCACATGTGTGCGACCCTCGGATACACACACGTCCCCTCAGTAAAAATAATAAAAAATTATTCAGTATGCTATGAAAATATTCACTTGAGAAAATGGTGCCTGCTTAACATTACTCTTCATTTGTGAACAAATTAAAACCAACTGTTTCAGGAATTCAAAGGCATATTCACCTACAGCTTCTGAAATAAAACTTCATTGCTAAACAGAGCTTTTCTCCTAGATGGAAGATAGCATTGGTTTCTCTGTCTCATAGTCCCATAAAGAAATACTCTCCACTCCAAACTACAGAAGAAGTGCTAGCTTCAGGGCAGGAGAAGTCACTTTTCTGCTAAAAACAGACCATAATTTTTTAATGAGGAATCAGACTGTGCGTTTTCCCCTGGTGGTGACAGAGCAGATTTTTCTCTAATTATTTAACTGCCTTTAAGCCCAGATCCGTATTAATGTATACATTTGAATCAAAAGAGTGAAATGTGCTTTTTACCCAAATATGTCCTTCCTTATCCTCAACAAACAGACCTCAACCACTTCCTGTGTTGCCTTGTGTGAAGCTGAGATCATCTCTTTCTCCAGGAAATGCGCAAGCGAAAAATATGGGGTGAAAAAAACAAAAAACAAAAAAAAAAAAACTCCCAAAAAACAAAAATAACCAAACAGAATTAAACTTTTAAGCTTGAGCTGCAGTAAAGGCTAAACTGCTTAGAAGCAAATTCTAAAGTCCTAAGAGCAACTGGGCTGCGAAGAAAAAAAAATTTTCCCAGCCTCATAAAACAAACAAGAAAGCAAACAGCCATTGCTTAAAAGTTGCAACGACACCTGCTCATTACACCCCCAGAGTATTTACCCCCGGTGCGTCTCAACTCTCCTCTGGGTTTTGGGGTGTTGTGTCTATTCCTTATAAAAGTCAGGAATCTCTTTGAGGTCTTTAAAAATCCAGAACACCGAGGAAAGCAGGAACTATGTATGCACCTAGGAGCCCCTCCTGTCACCCCACAGGGTGCCCAGCACGGGCTGCTGATCAGCAAAAGTCTAAGCGGAAAAAGGAAGAATACTATTTCCAAACACCTTGGCAATCTCGTTGAGAATGTCTTGGTATTTATTTTTGGATGACACGTGTCCAGTCTGCTCCAGCGTCCGAAGATTCCTCTGGATCTTCCTCTTCTTTTGCTCAAGAGGCAGGAGCGCGTCCTCCATCACCGCTTGGCTCTGCTTCCCTTCCTCGGGGGTCCTGGAGTCCACAATGGCGCGGCTCTCCATGTCTTTGGCGTGCTCTAGTTCCTGAAAAGACATTATCAAGAATGGGAAGCAAAATCATTTCCACTTCTGTTGTTGTTTTAAAACAGTAGTGATACCGGGCCTAATCTGCCCAACATTCAAAGGCACTACTTTCTTGCCAGGGTGACAAACTGCCTTAGAATCTATTGCACACGTTTTGATGGATACCGTTACTTCGTAGTTCCCTGGATGAAGGATCTCAATTTCCAGGTCGCCCAGTTGAGAAAATTGAAAGTGGACCTTGAACTAACATGTGGCTATGAGATCCCACTAAATCTCACAGACCAGTCACGCTGATGGAGATTCATAACCCGTTTAACAGCCAAGCGGCCAGAGAGCTTCATTCTGATCGCAGGATCAGTCCCACTCAGTAAACTCAGCAGGGTTTCCTTCGAACCACACGGGTAAAGACATTCCTACAGATGATGAGTCCCGAAGCCAGTGCCCACAGATGAGTGCTAACCAGTCAGTCTGCCCAAGAAGACTGCAGGGAGACTGACTCTCTTTCTCTCACTGCACAAGCCAGCTGATACTACAGATCAATTCTATGGCGCAACTGTAATTAGAGTAATGCAGTCACAGGGCCCTCGGGGCACAGAGATGGTTTACTGGGTCCGCAGTAAACAACAGAACTGGCCGCCAGCATCTTAATTTGTGTGAGATACTACTGCGGCCACGTAGCATGATTTTCACCCTCCCGTTTAGTCTTGCCCGGTGATTGGAAATTATTTCTCCTTTACAGGTAAGGCAACTAAGGCACAGACAGATTTCTAGGTGTCCACAGTTACACGCTAGGAGGCACACCGCTCTACAAGGTCCCAGATATATCTCTGCGTGGTCCCCCTCACTAACTCAGGAATCATTTGGGAAAAACTGAAACAACCAGAGCTAAAAAAAAATCCTTTATCTTAAAAACAGTATATTTATATATTCATAGGGCTTAAAATGATTCACACACTTACACACATAAGATAGTCCGAGGTTTTGATTTTTTTAGGGACAGATGATTTCTTGGAAACCCATTACATTAAGAATAGCAAAAAACAAAAAGAAATTATGAGCACTTCCATTAAGAAATAGTTGCAAAATTCTGTCAGCGTGATTGGAGAGTGGCGATCGTTGGCAGTAAAATAACACTGAGATTACTCGGTTTATTTTCAAATGAACGGGACAATGATCCCTCCCCTTCTCTATTTCTGTTGAGATCGCCTAGGCTGTCCTTGAACTCTGGATCCCCCTGCCAAGGGCTGGGATAACAGGCATGTACCCTCATGCCCAACTTTAATGATGCACTCTTTTCATTGCTGTTGTTTTTTGAAACAGGGTCTCACTATATAGCTCTGGATGTCCTGGAACGAGTATGTAGGGAGGCAGAGGCAGGTGGATCTCTGTGAGTTCGAGGCCAGCCTGGTCTACAGAGTGAGTTCCAGGACAGCCAGAGTTACAGCAGAGAAACCCTGTCTTGAAAAAAAAAATTTTTTTTTAAATCTCAGACTCCTGAAACCCGAGTTATTTATGCCAGTGTAAAGGCACTTGGATGCCGTGGTTTGGATGCACTTGGAAAACAACTTTGATGTGTCAGGCATCTTTGTTCTTCTTCAAAACAAACAAACAAACAAACAAAAACAAGGTTGTGTTTTGTTTTTTAAATGTTCTATCAACCAGAACTATTTCTCCACTGGCTTATCCAGCCATCTACTGAACGATAAAGCTGATGAGCCACATCTAGAGGCTTTGAAAGGTGCAGAACTCTACTGTAGAAAAACAAAATACGAAACCACAGTACACATCTGAGAGAGCACTTTGCACTTCTCTTCAGCTGTCTACAGCAAGGGACTTCAGACATACGTGTTCCCCCCTTGATAGCTGCATATTTGGTGTGAAGACTAAGAACACCGCCGCCTGTCTAATTACGGACAGGTCACCTGCTGTTCGGTGGCTGGAGTCTCCAAGATCTCAATCAGTGTGCTCCCTGACTGGTTCCGGGTCACATCGATGATCAGCTTTTTGGTCCTTACAGAGGAGAAAAAGGAGACAGATGTTCAGACAGCAGTCCCGATGCACGACGATCTGCCCCTCCCTTGTCAATGACGACGCCCTGGAGTGACACGCTCTCGCCCAAAGCTCCTAAAAGCTTGCGAATGCCCAGTGAGCAAAGTCTGGGCTTTATATGCTTAATGCTGTAGAGCTGGTCTCAGTAACGCATGCAAATACGCGGTAAGATTCCTTACGGAAATACGCTTGCTGTGGTTGCTTTTCCCGTTGAAGACTGAGATTATGGGGCTGCAGAGATGGCTCAGCAGTTAAAAGACTACTAAGTGTTCCAGAGGTCCTGAGTTCAATTCCCAGCAACCACATGGTGGCTCACAACCATCTGTAATGGGGTCTGGTGCCCTCTTCTGACACACAGGTGTGCATGCCGAGAGGCCACCCATATATATACATACATAAATATATCTTAAAAAAAAAAGAAGACTGATTACAGTTTGGCAGATATGGCCTACGGCTGTAAAGGACACAGGGAGACTTTAGTAACACGGACCTCTGAGCCTGAGAACACATCGTAACTAAACTGCTGCTTTTCCTGCATCAAGAAATGTATAAAACAGGCTCAGCCATGGAGGTGAACGCCTTTAATCCCACTACTCCGGAGGCAGAGGCAGAGGCAGGTGGATCTCCGTGAGTTCAAGACCAGCCTGCTCTACAGAGTGAGTTCCAGGACAGACAGTTTTGAAAAACCAAAACCAAGACCAAAACCAAACAAACAAAAAAAAAAAAAAAAGAAGAAGAAGAGAGAAAGACAGAAGGTGAAACCAGTGGACACAGAAGTCCCCTGCAGCCTTGGAAGCTTTGGACTTCTAGTGAGCCCAGCAAAGACGCTGGGAATTCAGGGACACAGGAGATTAGCAGATAGGGCTGTGCCTGTGTCTGTACTGAGTTGAGAACAGAAAATTGTTCTAGACACGTTCAGGGCTGGCAAACCACCCTGGAAGTGCTGAACCATACATTCTTCCGTAGGTGCTCTTTAGCAATTGGATGCCCCTTTTAATTAGGGATGGGGTTATGTAATTACATCAAAGGCGCAGGCTAGGGATGTTTCTCAGTGGTAGAACATGTGTGAGGCTCCAAATTCAATCCCCCTGCTATAGACACCATGCAGCAATAACAACAAAAAAAACCATAAAAAGCAAACATTTATGTTCTCACACTGTTTCGTTGGGTGGGAGGGCTATTATTTGAAAGAGGCTCTCTTCCAAAAGAAAGAAATACCAACAGAAGTTGCCGTAAACCACACACAGGGCAGGCCTGCAGTTCCATGGCGGCCCTGCTCCCCTACTGAATTTCAGTTCTGTCAAAGAGAATGCATTTCTTTCTTAGCCACAGCAGGGAATGTTCACATAACACGAAACTGGACACCAAAACTAAAGCCGTCATATTCGGAAGCATGAGGGCAGCTACTCCTAAGTTAAGTCAACCCCAAATGTGTGGCTTTAGAAACGGGATAAGATCCAGTAAAGCATTTGCAAACACGGCTTTTCTCATTTCCTATTTATCTCACGTCTGCATAAGAAGAGCGAACATGGCAAACACAGCTTCCCTTTCCCCCTTCTCCCTGGTCTCTGCAGAGAAACTTCCTCCCGTCCCGTGACCCTTGGCTGTCTGAGAATGCACAGCTAAAGACTCCAGAGAATCAAACGTGGGTATACAGCTAATTATAGCCCTGTGGGAGACAGCACGGTTCCCGAGGTGGTCAGGATTCAGGAAGCTGCGTGCCTCCCCGGACACCAGCATCCTCCAGTCATCCTCAGGAATGAATTAAACAGAAACGTTATGCTGCTTCCCAAGACAGAGATGTAGTATATAGCCAGGGCTGGTCCCAAATTTGAGATCTTAAGTGTTTGGATTACAAGCATGCTCCACCATGCCTGACCTTTAGGCAGAAACACAGAGTTGAAAACAAAAGATTTAGATGACTTTAGGAAGCGTCAACGGCGAGCGGTTCTTATTTGGGATCACATTCTAGGCAGTGTATTCAGCTCAGTACCAAACAGGTGACATCATCTATATCCGCCCCCCATCAGGACAGAAAACTGTTTATTTGCTCATGAGCTGTTGAAGGACAAACTGCCAAGCAGCCTTCCCCTCCCCTCCCGTTTTTCTTGGAATTCTAGATGACGTAAGGCATGTGGGGTTCAGCGTCATATTTCTCCTACCTTCACAGCCTATATCCAAGTCAGCACCTGGTGTGAGGGGGCAGGGTTCTCAACTTCCCCTCCCTACTGTGTGCTCAAGGGCTAAGGGAATTATGGGAAGGCAGGGCCTCAGCCTCCCATCCCCCAGCTCCTGTTACTTATGAGCTGTATGGGCCAGTGGGGAAAATCATTTTTTTTTTTTTTTTTTACAATTTTAAGATGGAAACAATTCGACATAAAGACATCATGCGGAAGCCCTTTGTGCTGGGGTGTAACCAACGGGGAGCACACCGGTAGCCAGGAAGGCATTGCTGCGCGAGGTGGCCGTCATGGCCATCAAGTACCACTGAGCACCTGCAAGCCCGCTGGCCCGGGTAGGATGGATGCGTGTGCAGGACACGCACGCCAGCTTCAAGACTTAGCGGAGGGGACGAACACGCAATACCTCCTAACCAATCTTTTCCGTTCATTACAAAAACGAAGATAGTTCTGAATTCTATAAATAGGAACAGTTGTCATGTGTCGCTTAGAAAATGTATTCTCACTGGGAAGTAAAAGGCAAGCGAGAGTTTCACCTGATTCTTTTTAGAATGTGGCTTTTAAGAAAATTTAAGTTTCCGTGTGTGGATCCTATTAAAGAAAAAAAATGTTTTGTTTTGTTTTTTTATTTTGGAAAGTGTAATAGTCACACATTCCATTCCTCTTCAGCTGGAAGCTAGAAGTCCGAAGACCTAGTTAGTCACAGGACCTCAGCACAAAGGTGACTTTGGAACGTGGCCACTGTCTGAGACACAATGGGGCGACAAAGACCTCAGAGGCTTAGTGAGTACACAAAAGTCACACTCAGCTCCTAGCATTGCAGAGGACGAGGCAAGCTCCACAGCCCTTATCCTGGAGTTACCTGCACGGCATCCTATGTGTGCCTCCTGTGTGCTGTAGACTTAAAACACACTAAGCACATTCTCCACCACTGAGTCACAGCCCAAGCCACCTCGACTCTTCTTCTAGCACCTTTCCAAGAAAAGCCCCTGAGAGCTTTAAGCTTTCACAGAGTAGTATCTACAGTTCTCTATATTTTAATTTAATTTAATTTTTCCTTTTCTTTTTGAGACAGGGTTTCCCTGTTGTAACTCTGGCTGTCCTGGAACTCAATCTGTAGACCAGGCTGCCCTAGAACTCACAGACATCTGCCTGCCTCTGCCTCCCAGGTGCTGGGATTAAAGATGAGAGCACCATCACTGCCTGGCTGCATCTATAGTTCTCAAACTGTGGGTCACGACCCCTTTGCGGGTGGAACAACCCTTTCACGGGGGTCGCCTAAGACCATCTGCATGTCAGATATTTACATTATGATTCATAACAGTAGCAAAATCACAGTTATGAAGCAGCAATGAAAATAGCTTTAAGGTTGGGGGTCAACACAACACGAGGAAAGGTAAGAAACGTATCAAAGCATCAGGAAGCTGGAGAACCAATGGTCTACAGAGTTCACATTTTGGCTCACAGTTGTTGTCAATGACCTGATTCTTAACTTGCCTTCCTCACCCGGTGCAAGTATAACCTGAAGCCGCCCGTAACTCTAACTCTGGGGAAGAATTACTGAAGATTAAAACACCAGGTTACTCATCAAAACTCTACTGTCAACCAGAGCGCACTTGTAAACTGTAGAGTTCCTTGGGCTTGGTCACTCTGCACACAGCTCCGTGTTTTCTGCTTTACAGTGTGCCCAAGGTTGACAAGGAATGGGTGCTTGGGGAAGCTCAGAAATACTCGAGGGTTTAAAATTGCAGAGTTCTCAGTATACATTTTTAGTAGTGGACCTCAAACATCACCTCTGCCATTGAGCGCTCCTACCAGGGTAAATGGAGGATGAAGGAATGGTTCCGGAAGGATAATGGCCACTTCCACGGAACCACGGGGGAGGAGAAGAATTCTTAAGAGGTGACATGTGCGTGCCAGAACAGCTAAGTCCGACTGAAAACCGCAAATACCAGCTCAAGTGAGACACACAGAATAACATCATAAGGTCACATATTTTAAGATGAGTCACGAGTTATAATGAACCATATGGCTCTTTCTAACTTACAGGCTGTTGAGCACATGATCTCATGGGATGGGCTCAGCCCTCCCTGCCATTTTCTGTGAGGATAACACCAGCAGAACACCTAAATTTAATAAGTGGCTACTAAGTGAGGTTCTTCAACAACAGGATTTTTGTTTAATACACTACTCTTGGGAGTACAGGGGAAATGGGAGTTGCGCAAGCAGAGGGCCAGGAGAATCCGGGTTTCTTCCTATTCCAGTATACGTACTTTGTGTAGCTCACATTTGTCCATCCCTCCAGTCCTGCTGCAATTATCATTCTTTTTTTCTAGGGCTACAAAGGCCTTGTGCCCCTAGGGGTTGTAAAATTTTGTGACTAAGGAGCATAGGCTCCAGAGGACTTAAAATGATCTGGATTGAAATCTCTATTCCAGTAATTGGCATACTGCCCAGGGAAATGTTTACATCTGTTTACATCTGTCTTGCTCTTACTGCTCTCATCCGTGACATTCCGATGGGAATCGCTACCCTCATGAGGCTCCTGGGAGTATCATAAGTACACACACACATATATACACACACACTCATGCATGCACGCACACACTTGCTATTCTACCCCCCCTCCCAATCCTGGCTCTTCTATCTGTCTCTTCTTTAGATTGACTTTTTTCTTTCTTACTAATGTCCTCTTCTATTTTAGTTATTTCATTATTTTGTGTGTATAAGGATTGCCTGCATGTGTGTCTGTGTGACACATGTTTACCTGGTACCTTGGAGTTTGGAGGAGGGCGTCAGATCGCCTGGGACTTGAGTTACAGACGGTTGTGAGTTGCCACTGGGTGGTGGTGTGAATCGAACCCAATTCCTCTGCAAGAGCAACAAGTGCTCTTAACTGCTGAGCCATGAGCCTTTTCTATACAAGATTTTATGTAAATACAAGAGGCAAAATGTTTGCAAATCACTTACCTGCTAAGAGGAAGATATAAAGAACACTTTCAAGCCAGGGATAATAGTTTCATTTAAAACTAGGTAAAGGGTGTCTGTTTTCGGTACTGGGAACCTAGGGCCACGTGAATGCTAGGAGAGCACTCTGTTACTGAGCCCTTGAGACGAGCAAAGACTTGGATGGGCATTCTACAAAGGGACTGCCATCCTACAAGGGCGATGTGGGACGCTCAGTAAGCACACGAAAAGATGTCCAGGTGTGGAATTATAAATCAGAGCCACAGTGAATACTCCTCTCCACCCACCGGATGACAAGTGATAGAAAAGATGTGTGTTTGCAATGTGGAGGAAAGCTGGAATCCTTGCAGTCGGTGGGGGGGATCTGAAACAGTATGAGCACCGGGGAAAACAGTTTGGTGGGCCACTCAAAAACTGTACAGAGGATTACCATCTAAACCAGGCATTTCATGTCCAGGTATATAACCAAAAAAAGTGAAAATAGGTGCTTCAAAATAAACTTGTATGTGGAGGTATATAACAGCACGAGTCACACCACCTCCAACGTGACACCTTTAAAACATTACATGGGTAAAGGAAACCAGGCACAGAGGACCCATTGGCTATATGATCTACAGAAAATATCTAGAATAGGTAAATTCACAGAGACAGAAAGCAGACTAGCCCTTAGTGGGGACTTGAGGCTGACTAGTAGGTCTGATATGAACAAGCTAAAAATATTCTGGAACTCCATAGTGTTGATGATTGTATTATATTTGAATGTCCTAAAATGTCGCTGAATTGTACACTTTTAAAGGCTTAGAGGAATAGGTTTTCCACTACATCTTTCTCAAAACCACTGGCCACCTCTCTACTGCATGGCTGCGAAAGGAGATCTTTCTGGCAGGATGCACTGGGCAGCTGGAGGCTGCAGCACAGGCCCAGGGTGGGTAAGGTAGCAGCTTCCCAGGCCAAGGCCCATCCCTTTCCCAAACGTGCCTGACTTTTACGGTTTTGTTTATAAAATATGAATTCCAAGAATGTGCTGAACCGTGGTGACTCCTGTCTCCAGTCAGCGCACATGCATACGCTACTCAGATGATTTCATACTTCAGATGACCCAAACTGTGATTCCTATTCATCAGCGCAGACATTAGAGTTGACTGCACCGAGAAGATGGCATTCGAATGACAGAACCAATCAAGAGGAAATTTCTTCCCATTACTTATAAGAACAGAGCTTACGAGCTTGTGTGAGACTTGGTCTAATTTCATTTGCATGGCAGAACCACACCGGCTGGCTTCCAGTTATCTGGATAATTGGCCATTGCTTGGAGGAAGTCAGGGTGCATAATTCTGCTTCCCCCTTTTTCTCCCTGCCCTGTCCCACGCTGTCAGAAAGTTCAGGTTGACTTAGTCATCCATTGTACAGGGCTGGCCTCTGGCCTTGTGAGGTCAAGGGCATGGCCTTGTCTTGCAGCTGAGCCTGTGCCCTGGGGCTGCATTGTGCTCTCCACTGCCGGCCTAAAGACATCAAGCCCTGGAAGGTAGGGGTGCTGCTGGCCTTCCCACTGCTGGGCCCAGCCTCAAGCCACCCATGGGGTTCTCAAGTGATCACTGTGGATGAGGAGACAGACAGGATGTAAGAGCCAGACAGCGGATGACAAGAGAAGCATCTTCTGGACAGGCAGGGCAGCTGTACATATGAACGCACACTGGTTGTCACAGCATGCACAAGACCCGTGGAAGCCCAAGCCAGATGACATTCCAGTATGGAGAGGGGAACTGGGTACCAAGTTCTGCCTCTAGCTGAGGAGCTGTTAGCAATTGTCAGCTGCTGGGAGAGGGAGGATCAGCCTCCGAGAAGTCAACCGTGCTCCAGGGGAAGACCACACATTGCAGAATATCTGGTCAGCACAAATTGGCCTTGATGGGAGGGAGGGAGGGAGGGATGGAGGGAAAAAGGACGCAAAGTTGGGTGGGAAGAGAAGAGGGGGATGGATCTGGGAAGAGTGGGGTGAGGGAGGATGACTATCATCCAACCATGTAGGAAATTCTCAAACAACTAATAAAAGTATATGTTAAAAAAGAAGTAGGGCATACATAGTCAGTGCGGCCGGATGCACCCAGGATCCATTTAATAAGAAAAGCCAGTAAGTCCAGCCGTGGTCCATCACGTATGCGCCGCCTTCCATTGGTGTTTTACACTAAAAATAAAGTTGGATTAGCAGCGTTCTCTTGCTGATCTTTCAAACACTCGGAAACACACGCTCAAGTGAATCACTTCGGTCTTGAAAGGCATCTAATTATGACATGCAAAAGTGGACACGGAGGCCGATCCTGCGGGCTATCCTAATATTTAGTTCCCTCCTCCTAAGAAGAGTCTGTTATCCGCCGGCGTGATGGATGAACACAATGTGTTTCAGTATCCGGCTCCCTTCAAAGGAAGGGCCCGCGGAGAGTTAGCCCTACGTGAGCCTGCCTGGCTGAGGGAGACGGGAACTGTTAGTCCCAGACTTACTTTATCATGAGGCTTCTGCCGTCCACAGCCTCGCCATCCTTGATGTCATACTTGCTTGTCAAGGAAAGGGAAATCTCCGTCTTCGAGAGCTGATTTAGTGTGTTTTCCCTGTTAGGGTCATTGGGGTCAACTGCTCCTTCCCCTGTAAGGAAAAACATGGTATCTTTCCAGTTCGCTCCTGCGGTGACTGCTTTATACTGCAAGATAAGAGCCCTGAGGATACAGAACAGGCTCAGAAATCAGACGGGAGATTTATGGGCCTCATAAAGCCTGCATATTCTAGAACATCTGGAGGGGATGTAAATGCATTTGATCGAAACATTAAAATAACATGGGGCAAAAATATTCATAAAAGAACAAATTTTAAAAAAAGGACGGTGAATAAAAGAAATCTAGAAAACACAGTAGGGATTGCCTTTACTGTTCATGTCTTCTTTCTTTGTGAAACAGATTGATAAGCCCTTTTGGATGTCTCTAGGACTTCCCTTCATGAAGAACAGTTTTGTAATGCACGATGCAAGAAATTACAGAATTTTGGGGAAGAGAGTTCTGGGGCTTGAACCCAGGGCCTTGCACAGGCTAAGCAGGTGACTTCCCACTGAGCAGCACCCTAGCCCTGAGTTAAAGAGGTCCTACTATGTGGGCAGAGACGAAGGAGAAAACTGATTTTCCCCTTGCCACCGGCTATCACTTGCAGACAGTTTCTGGGTTAGGGGTCGGAGTTCTTATCTCCGTTCCCATCCTGGCACAGGCTCGAACCTGTGGAGGCTGTCTACGTGCTGTTGTGGTCTCTGCGAGTTCACAAACGTACCCAGTCCTGTTGTGCTTGGAAAACCCTTTTTGCTTGGAGTCAACCATTACCTCCGGCTCTTAAAATCTTTCTGCTCCTTCCGCAGAGCTTCTTGAGCCTTGAGGGGAGGGGTTTGATGAAGACATCCCCTTAGGACTGAGTACTCTAGAATCTCCCCCTCTCTGCACATGGTCTATTTATGGGTCTCTGTATTAGTTCCCACCTACTGAAAGGAAATTCCTTCTCCCCAGTGGCGTCTCACTGGGTATGTTAACCACACTTGAGGGTACAGGAGTAGCTGGCCAACACAAAATGAACTCAATAGTATGTTTTTAGATTTTTTTTTTTTAAATCTCATTTTGCTTTGTTTGGGCTTTTTTTTGGGGGGGGTCTCATTGGTCTCTTGCTTGATTATCTTGATTTCTGTTTTATTTTTCCTTTCTTGTGTGTGTGTGTGAGAGAGAGAGAGAAAGAGAGAGAGAGAGAGGGTTGTGTTTCTCTCTCTCTCTTTCTCTTTTTTAGAGAGAACATAAAGTCGGTTGGGCAGGGATGTGGAGGGGGAGTAAACATGATCAAAATATATTGTACGAAAAAAAGTTTTTTCCAAAGAGAGGTGGGAAAAAAAGAGACAGAGGTAGTTATTACCCTTTACATGGATAATCAGGGACTAGAATAGGTCTCACCGAGAAAGGACTCCACCGTGGGCACGTCTCCTAGCGACTCCAGCAGCTCGTTCAGCAGGTCACTTTTCTCAGTGGCAATGGCGTCCTGATGTTCCAGCAGGAGCTGCGTACAGATGGCGACAAACACGCAGAGGTGGAAGTCAGTCCCCACGGCCATCCAGAATCACACACTTTATATTTTCACCCACTATATCTTCATATTTTTTTTTCGAAAAATATCTTAAGCAACATGGCTGGGTAGGAGGACTGCTGTTTGCCTTCCTCTGTTGTAAGAGCCAGAGTGTCGGAGTGTTCTGGGAGGTTCTGTCTCCTCAAGTTACCCCAGCACTGTGAAAATCATTATTCCTTTCGATTAAAATATCTTAGCCCCTATATTACATGTATTAACAGCAAGTTTGAGGGTTTAATTGCGGACCATAAATCCTAATTATGTAGTCTTTTGTCAGCTCAACCCAATCTCTCAATCTGTAAAATTAATGAAAGACTGTTTACTTATTTTTGAGACAGTGTGTCTCTAGGTAGCCTTGGCTGTCCTGGAACTCACTCCGTAGACCAGGCTGGCCTTGAACTCACAGTGAGTGCTTGAGTGCTTGATCCACCAGCCTCTGCCTCCCAAGTGCTGGGATTAAAGGTGTGTGTCACCGCTCAGGCCTGAAGGATCCTTCAGTTCCCTGACACTTGCTAATTATGTGGGTGGTGGTTGTTGTTGTTCCTCTTCCTCCTTCTCCTCCCCCCACCCTCTTCTTCTTTAAAAATATTTTGCTTTGCAGTGCTGGCTAGCCTGGTATTTGCTATGCAGCCCAGCCTCAAACTCATGGCAATTTTCTTGCCCCCAGTCTTCCCAGGACCAGGATTAGCTGAAGAGGAGCCTCAGATTCAGAGCTTCACAGCGAGGGAATGAACCCATGCCTTCAATCTGTGACCACTGTATTCATTTTCTTAAAGGTGTCATATGGCGCGGGCTGGCCTTGAACTCAGTATGCAGCCCGACAAACTTCTGATCCTCCTGCCTCCACTCCCCCTAGCAGGGGTTACATACATGTACCGCCATATTCCGTTTGTTCAGTGGGGGAGCTCTGAGTGTGCTGGGCAAGTACTCTGGGTTCCCAACCCCAGTGCATTTGTATTCTTCTAAAGTTTCTCTTTATGGCAAGGCATACTAGTTTCTCATGATAGATAACACCTAGCTTTAAAGCAAAAGAATTTGCGTTGCTCTTTTGAAAGTGAGTGGATTCAAAGAAAGACACTGACTGAGATGATAAATCAGAACGGCAGAATCTTGAAGTGCGGCGGAGGAGTTAGAGAAGAAAATCCACAGGGTGGTGAATTTATGTTCTCATTCTCTTCAGGGACAGGCCACCTGATTTGGCTGCTGTCTCTGAAATGGAAGATTTATTATAGGTAGCTAGTGTCTAACCCTTGATCCTGTTAATTAGAGAATGTAAACCATTTTCCTGAAAAGTCTGCCTTACAGAGCTGATGCTCGAAGTTCTGCGCTTCTCAGGGAGCGGGGATCGAGCACACAGCCGTGGGCTTGGCGGGTCACTCAGCTGCCGGGTGGTGTCTGCCACAGACGCCTCCGCACTCAGACAGCAGACAGGACGGGCTGTTGACGCACTGTCCCGTCACATCTGCTCTCGATCCAGCACAAAGGAACTTCAGGTCACCAGCCCTGTTCCCAGGACTTGGTTCTGTTTTCAATTCTGGTTAGCCCAGGAATGGGCCGTTTCTCTTTAAAGCTCTTTAAAGTCTACATGGGTAAAGCGACATTTCCTTTCTGCCACCCATGAGAAAGAACTTCACTTTCACAGGGAATGGCCCACTACGTCTGCACGTGGATATTCCTTTCCGCAAGCACACCATTGAGGTGATCGTATTTACTTGAGACGGATAATGTGCCAGCAGAGAGTCAAATTAGTCAGTATTGAAATGTGTCCTTTAGAAAGTTGCTTTTTTGGAAGCAATTCATCACCAGACAGCTTTCCTGCAGATCCAGGGGCTCTACAGAAAGGAGCTCGACGTGTGGCAAAGGTCAGACAGGTTCCCTGTTGCAACCTTCCAAGACCAAGTCAAAACTGGGTCCTTCTCTCTTCTGAACCCACATTCAAGCTGTGGAAGTGCTTAATGATAGAGGCTCCGCTTTCAAACAGCCTGCTGGCTTCAAGTCTGGGTGGTTTGAGGTGTTGGGGTGTGACTTGTGGAAGGTAGGTACTTGTGAATGCAGCCCCCTAGTGGTGAGTACAATCCAAACTTGGATTTATTCTTCATGAACTATCTAGATTTCTAGAACTTTGGTGTGGGTCTGAGTCCCTTGGGATCATTAGGATTTATGTTGGATCTAGGTGGTCTGGGATATGTTTCTTTTTTTTCCTTTTTTCGTTCTTTTTTTTCTTTTTTCAAGACAGGGTTTCTCTGTGTAGTCTTGGCTGTCTTGGACACTATGTAGACCAGGCTGGTCCCAAACTCATAAAGATCTGCCAGCCTTTGCCTCCCGAGTGCTGGGATTAAAGATGTGTACCACCACCTTTATGCAATACGTACCCATCTAAACCATCCCCAGGACCTTGTTTTGACTAGAAAAGTCTGAAGTTGTTTGTGAAAAGGTAACCTTTTCAAAAATCTAACTCCAAGCTGGGCAAGGCATGGCTGTAGTCCTATCGCTTGAGAGGCTGAGATAGGAAGATCATAGTGAGTCTGAGGCTAGCCTCAGCTACATAGTAACTTTTAGGTTAGAGACTGGGCTACAGAGTGAAGTATTGTCTTAAAACTACCCCCTCCCTCCAAAAAAAGCCCAAGGAAATAAATAACATTGTAGCTGAATTAGGTGAAGGTATGGCACAGTGTGGTGGTGTATGCCTGTGTGCATGAAAGAGGCAGAGGCAGGAAGATCTTGAATTTGAAGCTAAATAGAGCTTCTTAGTGATATACTAACCTTGGAAAAAAAAACAAACAATAAAAATTCCACAACAACAAAACTTAACTAAAATTGCATTTAAAAGCAAAATAAGCTCCAATTAGGGATACAAACTCTAGTGCCTTGGCTTGCTTCTCTTTAGAGTAAACGATGGTAAAGGCACCCGGGGCTTCCTGATTCCTTTCTGGTGTCATTGTAGAGTGCTGGTGGGTGATCGTGATGTTTCCATGAGAACCAGACATGGGTACCATGACACAGCACAGACTGAAATTCTAAGAAACCTGGTTTTAGAACAATGGCAGCCCGTCCTGCTGGGGGAGGCTCTTTATCTGCCCTCGCAGCCTGTTTCCACCTCTCTCTGTGTCTGAGCAGACATCACTTCCTGACCTTTTGGCTTAGATCAAGAGGTGCATACCCAGGCATCAGAAGAGGGTCACCTCCGGTCACCAGAAAATGGCTGCAAAAGCTGAAAGCACCCCTGAAGGAAGCAGAAGCAAGTGGGTCTGGGCAGCATAGCTCTGGCGGGTGAGCGAGAACCAGGGCTTGTGCTGGTCCAGGTTTTAAATTGTGCCTTTATCACCTTGTATTGCAAAGGTCAACTTTCTTGCTCGGAAAGGGTTTTACTAATGTCTAAGAGTCAGGGATTATGGGAGGGGCCTACTGGGCTTAAAAATTGACACAGGAGCACAAGCGATTGCAAGTCTTGCTGGACTAGGCATTTTCCAGTGAGTGGATGTCTGATCCACGGTCTGGGGCCAAGACCCCTTCCTGACCCCACTTACTAAATGTGTATTGATGATTTCCTCGATTGAAATATAAATGACTGGTTTGCTGACGGTCACCAAGTCTGTGTATTTGTCCATATTAAACTTCTCTTCCGGTTCATGGACATCACATGCTTCCTTGAAATACTTCCTAAAAATAGGGAAAAAGAAGTGCGAAGAGAGAGTAAAACTTGTAAGTGGAATAGCTTCCCTAAAATAAATTTTGAAATAATGGCTAGTGGACTCCCCTTCATCCCAACCTTGGGGCACTTGTGACAGCTTCTTCCAGGGTGGCTCTTTATGCTGGTGTCTGCTTGCCCAGGTTTTTGGATGCTGGACCTCAAACCGGTCCTTAATCAGGATGAGGGATACGTGTGGGCTTTGGCCCTGTGAGCCAGTATGATAAAATCATGGGCCAGATTTCTCAACAATTTAAAAAATGGTCTCTGAAGTTTCAATGAGGATGTTAAGATTAAGAATTCCTTGGGGTTGGAGAGATGGCCTAATGGGTGAAACATGAGCACCAGAGTTTGTATCTCTATCACCCACATTAAAAAAAAAAATGGGTGTGGTGGCCTGTGTCTAAAACTGGACTGCTGAGAGGAAGCCAGAGACAGGCAGGTCCTGGGATCATTGACCAGACAGCCTATTCAAACCAAAGAGCTCCAGGTTCAATGAGAGGCCATGTCTCAAAATTAGAGCAGAACGAGGTAGAGGAAGGCACCCAGTGTTAACCTCTTTGTTCCATATGCGTGTGCACACACGGACATACCACCGACCCCAGTACACACATGTGGTAAACACACATACACATACAAATAACTATGCGTGTGTGAGTGTGTGTATGTTGAAGATTTATCCCAGGACTCCGTACATACTAAGCACAGGCTGAACCACTAAGTCACATCCACAGACCCATGACAAATAGTTCCTGATCCGAGGATTAAGTTTTGTAGAGAATGGAACTCAAAAAACAATTCAGTAAACTGGTTACTTTCAAGGACACAAGGTCCTACGTCTATAACATCCTCACCACCCTTCAAAGCATCTAGTACCAGTTCGACAAAAAATGGGAGTGAAGCCTCCTCTTACTTGACCCAAGTAGTCATGCCTGGAAAGACTGTTCTAGATACAAACACAAATGCAAAAAACTGCCCTAGTACTCAGACCCTAAGAAGTCTCTTATTTTAAACTAGAGCTAATAAAGACAGAGAGATGAGAAAAGCCAAGTGTCTGTGACTATAGTTTAGAAACCCTTGGTAGGTTTTAACTAAGAGACCTTTGTCCAAGCGTGTGTGTGTGTGTGTGTGTGTGATATATGTGTGTGTGTTTTAGTTTATATAAGTTCTATATAAATATAAAATATCATATATATCTATACAAAACATATATATGTTTTATTCTATACAGCTTGAAATATTTCCTGAAATCATCTATGATATGTTTGTAAGGGCACCTGGGACCTCTGAACTAGAATTGACTTCTCCCTCCCCAGCCCTGGGCTGGGTGAGGCAGCCATGTTGGTAACGGGGGTGGGGGTGGGGTGGGGTGGGGTCGTGCTCCCCTGTGACAGTATGTCTTCCCATGAGGTTTTGCTTATAATTGTTCATGGGGTGCTGGGGAAATGAAGAGAACAAATACCAGAATAAATATGCATAAGAGAAAAAGACAGGATACATTTAGGAGGATAATCTTGAAAACCAGGAGACTGGCAGAGACAGCTTATGAGGAGTCAGGCACACCTTTAATCCCAGCACTCAGGTGGCAGAAGCAGGTGGATCTCTACAAGTTCAAGGCCAGCCTGGTCTACAGAGTGAGTTCGAGGACAGCCAGGGCTACACAGTGAAACCCTGTCTCAAACAAACAAATAAAGGAAAAGGAAGGTCTAAAAGCATTTAGGAGTTTGTGAGGAAAATGAGAAATAGGTTATTGTTTTTCATTAGTGAAAAGAACTAAAATCGGCAGCTGAAGAGATCGAAACTTCCCACACTGAGAGAGAATCCGGGGCAACTTTCTCATCAGTGGTGCAGATTCCACCCAGAGGTGGTGACTGTGAATCAACAGGTAAATTGTGAACCCAGAGGAAACAATATAGGGAAGTCCCTTTCCAAGTGAGGACCACAGAGGTCACACGGATGCCACGTAAGTTCTAGATCTCCTGCAGACAAGAGAGCAAACACAAGCCAGGTCAGAAGTGTCTGCTCAGAGCTTCCAGATGCGCATGTGAACGGGGGATGGGGACGGAGGTGGGGGGGAGACGGGGACTGGGGCGGGGGGGGGGGGGGGGGGGGACAGCAGTAGCTCACTTTTTCTCTGCCCTCGTGATGAGTGACAGAACTGGGAAAGAAAAGCAGAGCCAATAGAATAGACTCTCACGTACACAATGAAGAAAGGTGCAGGGAGGGATAGGGCAGAGCATATCTATGCAGGATCCTCTATAAAGACAAAAGTGGGGGTTTCCCCAGCCTTCCCAAAGGAAACACAGCATTTCCTACCATTGTTGTAGATAAGGCAAATTCTTCCCAATTGGAAAACAATTTGGAAAAAGAAACTTATCTTCTTAGTTTTTTTTTTTTTTTCCAAAGACAACAAATCAGTTGAGTGTTTTATTCTAAACACTGTGAGTGTGTCCTACATCAGGGAGAGGGTTTGGTTAGAAGCACAAACCCTAAATCAGGAAGGACTCAATGTAGCAGGATGGAGGGGGAGGGGTGGGGACAGCAGGCCTGAGCCATCTTGCCTGCTCCTTTTGCTAGCTCTCCCAGGGGCATCCTCAGGAAGGCAAGCAACCACCTGGCGGTGCGGTGCTCTCCCCTCCCGCCATGGCCCTGGTTCTAGGCTCAGAATCCATCCTCCTTGTCCGTTCTCACCTGAACTCCTGATAGGTCTCTGATAAATAATTGTTCATGGATGACAAATGCTCATTCTCTCCCTCAAACAGCTTGTTGGAGGCTGCGTGTTGAAGAACCTTGGCCACGGACCCCAGGTTCCTCCTTTGGTCAGAGTTGATCTGACCTCCGGCCGTCATGTCGATGATGTCGAAGCCATCTGGAGCCACGATGGCTGGGTTCATGTATCGGTAGTACAGGAGGTTTCCAACAATCTGCACAGCGAGAGGAAAAGGGGCATTTTCAAGAGACAAATAGGCTCTGGGTCCTTTTTATCTTTAAGGATACATTCACAGTTTACATGTTCATTGCCCAAGAGAGTAGGTCATTTTTAGACATGAATCTTCTTTTTGAACCACATTTTATTTATTTTTCTGTGAGTGGGTGCATGCGTGCCTCTGTGTGTGTGTGTGTGTGTGTGTGTACACACACATCATAGTGCACATCTGCATGTG
This sequence comes from Cricetomys ansorgei, assembly GCA_026225945.1. Classification (NCBI taxonomy): domain Eukaryota; kingdom Metazoa; phylum Chordata; class Mammalia; order Rodentia; family Nesomyidae; genus Cricetomys; species Cricetomys ansorgei. Next base: position 8,845,512 of record JAMJFZ010003624.1, on the reverse strand, counting down.
ACTTCTACAAGTTAGAGGACAGCTTGTAGGAGTTGATACTCTTTTTCTACCATGTGGGGCCTGGAGATCAAACTCAGGTTGACAGGCTTGGTGGCAAATAACCTTTACCCCTTGAACCGTCACACCAGTCCCTGACAGGATTTCTTTACACAGTATTAGACGAAGGAAGTGAATCTAACCATACATTAACACGGTATGCCACACAGTTGTTTTCGGTGAAAAATAGGCTTACGATCCCCAAGTGTTCTAATACAGGGAGTTGCAACGATGTCTCAAGTTTCTAAATTAGCCTTCATAGACGCGTCGTTAAATCTACAGTCGCATATGAGGAAGAACATCCCACAGCCGTCTGTTGGTAATCCCGGCTCCGAACCCCCAGAGACGCTGCGACGAGGTCACCCTCGAGAATCTACCTTTAACAGCTCTTCTTCTGTGGCATCGGGGAATTTCTCACGGATCGAGTTCTTCAGTACTTTGGCTATATACCTCAATCCATAACTACAGGTGGAACAGATGACAAAAGACAATAATGGAAAACAGCTAAATGAGCGAGAAGCAAGGCAATCGTCCCAGTCAACCAAAGCTCAGTGTTTTCCCTAAAAAGTCAACATAAGGTGAGATGCAATGGGGTCATGGGGGTTCCGCTGACGCTGACACCTGAGCACTTTGTGGCCGTGACTGACACAGCTGAGGTAGCGCTGCTCATTACAGGGTGGGGCATGAACTAAAATCGTTTGTGTAGGTCATCTTGCATTTATTTTATTTTATTATTTTATTTTTTGATAGGGTCTTGCTATTTAGTCCAGACTGGTCTCATAATCATGATCAATACCGGGCTCTAGATCATCATTTTAAATAGCAAGCACAACACAAGGGAGAGTTCCTTTCTCTAGTCCAGGGGCTGGGGAAATATTCCAAGAACTTCAGCAAAGACTGCTACAGTCTCCACGAACGGACTTACGGCAGCAGATCGAGGGAAGAAATGATAGAACTCAGGACTTTGTCAGTGACCTTCCTCAGGTTCTCAATAGATGCCTCCAGTTTACTCTTCACCTCTGGGTATGTCAGGGCTTGCTCTGTGGTCACGTCGTAAGGCAGCTTGCTGAAAACACAAGGGTTCAAATGAACAGGCGCTGATGTACCGCAGGAGCAACAGGGTCCTGCCAGCTGGCTCTGCAGTCAAGCTCTGTGGGATGAGCTGGAGGCCGCCCATGAGTTCAGCAACATGGTTTGGACATACATAGTGCACCTTCCACTACAGGTCAGCTAGGAGAGCTTCAAGTCTCCCTTTCAGCTTTAATGGAAAAAGCAAGGGTGGTCCTGGTTATGTAGACCCAGATAGCCCACCCTTCCTCCCCTCATCCTTTCCTTTCTTTTTTTTTTTTTTCTTCCTGTTGCTGATTGAACCCACAGCCTTGTACATCCTACACAAATGCTTTCCTAGTGAGCTGCAACCTCAATTCCTACTTCCTTAATTAAAGCTTCCGAGACAGGCTCTCACACAGGCCTTACACTTATTACGTAGGTGATTGTCTCAGTTGCTTTCCTGTTGCCGTGACAAAACGCCATGATCAAGACAACTTAGAAAAAGTTTAGCTTGGGGTTCCAGAGCGTTAGAATCTATGACTATCATGGCAGGGAACCCGGCACCAGGCAGGCAGGCATGGCGCTGGAGCAGTAGCTGAGAACTTACATCCTGATCCACAAACAGAAAGCAGAGATGGCTAAGTGGGAATGGCGTGGGCTTTTGAAACCTCAAAGCCTGCCCCCAAGTGACACACCTCCTCCAACAAGACCACACCTCCTAATCCTTTCCAAACAGTTCCACCAGCTGGAGACCAAGTATTCAAATATATGAACCAACTGGGACCTTGCTCCTTCAAACCGCCACAGTGAGGCTAGCCTTGAACTCCTGATCTTCATGACTGTACCTCCCGAGTGTTGGAATTAGAGGTGTGTTCCACCATGCCTCGCTTCTTTTCATTGTTTCATGCGATTAAAAACTAATGTGTTCGTGATAATAAAAAGAACATGAACCAAAAATATACAAAAAGCTTAAGCAAATAAGCAAATAGCACTGCTATAGAGACAGCTGATTTTAAGTTCTTCTGGGAATGTGTGTACAGGCCTCACACACTCACGGGTGCAGGGAAAATTTGTATACATTCACATCCATACAAATCCTAGGTGTGTGCATATATATACATGACCAATCTTATAAAAAAGAAAATGGGTTATTGTACTGGAATCTAAAGGAAAGATACATCGTGATCGTATTTCCAATGTCAATAAGTACAACTCTACATCACCACTCTGAACAGGCCCCCACTCCATTTTGTGGTAGAAAAGCATTCACTAAGTAAATCCCCACAGTAAATATTTTAAACTTCATGACGTTTCACTATGACAAACAGCGCTATGAGAACCACTCACATAAGTCTCTGTGCATCCTAATTACTTCACAAGGCATCCTTTGCAGGAAGCTCGGTTCACTTAGATCACAAACTGTCCCCAGAAGAAACCACAGCCATTGCTGCTCACAGTTACGGGGAAACTAACAAAGGATTTTTGGTCTAGATTTAGAAACACAAATAATATTCACGGAAAGGAATTACAGGCTCTGAGGTGGGGATCCATTGCTTCAGGAATGTGAAAACACCATTTAACATTAAGAAGACCAAGAGTCTGGGGGCTGGGAGCTCACTCAGCCAGTGGCAGGCTTACTGCAGGGGCATGAGGACATGAGTTAGCATGCCAGAACCCACAGAGAGCAAGGCCAGGGATGATGGCGAACACTTGTAATCCCGGCTCCGGATTGACAGCAGCAGGCGGATTCCCCGGACATCTCTGGCCTGCCAGCAGGGCTGAATTGTGAATTCCAGGCCAGTGAGTCACTATCTCAAAAAGACAGAAAAGGTGTCACACATGCAAACACACACGACCAAGAGTCTGCGAGTATGAACATATAAACAGTGTAGGTGTGTTATGGGAAGATTACATTCCAGATTAAAAACTAACTTTTGATAGTAATTTTTTTTTTCCTTAACAGAGCTTAAGAGTATATACGTGGGTGGACATATATGAGGGGCACACCTTTAGTCCCAGCACTCTGGAGACAGAGGCAGGTGGATCTCTGTGAGTTCGAGGCCAGCCTGGTCTACAGAGTGAGTTCTAGGACAGCCAGAGTTGACAGAGAAACCCTGTCTTGAAAAAAAACACGACCTCTCACCTCCTCCCCACCCCCCGCCAAAAAAAAAGAATGTATATGTGCAAATGAACACAAGGGCTGGAGAGATGGCTCAGAGCTTAATAGTGCTTTTGCACTTGCAAAGGACCCAGGTTCAATTCCCATCACCCATGTTATGGGTTACAACTATCCATAACTCCAGTTCTAGGGAATCTGGCATCCTTTTTTGACCTCTGTGTACCCCAGGCAATATGTGGTGCACATTTATACATGGATGGTGGAACACATATAAAATTAAAAACAAACAAACAAAAAAAAATAAGAATGAATGATTACAAAGCATGACAAAGCCAGCATCCCCCTGTCTCTGTTACCTGGCCTCTCCAGTCTGTGTTTCCAGTTGGTTCACCCAAGCCTTGTACACCTCCACAGGGTTGGTGTTGATAATCAGGGCCTTGTCATCGATGATCTCTTTCACCACGGGAGCCAGGAGCTGGCGCAGGGTGTTCTGTCCCCGGGCCCCCCTGTTGAAGCTAACAACCATCTTGATGACGGTAGGGTTGCCCGTCACTATGTCCTGCGCCTGGTCCACCTTTGACCTAAGTAAAGCCCAAGTCAAGACAAAACAGTTGGTCTCTATAGATAGAGTTTTGAACAGGAGAGACTATCCTTAGCAGACAAGAGCTTTATAGAGTTTTATTTTCCTTCATAAAAACAGAACCGATAGGGTTTCAACAGAAGCCACCACTTGTAAGATGTATGTTTCTTACGTGAGCAATTTAAGGCCCTGAGAATTAAGCTACAGCCTCAGTCTCATCCCACAGCTAAGATGACCAGATGACCCTGCCCCTCTGTTTGCCACATTGTGAAGAACTCTCTCTTGGCTGAACAAACTGTCTTGACATCTACAGGTGCCTCTCAAGCGCGTTGCCATGCGGCTCCTTCTAGCTGCATCTGATGGCTGCCTGACCTGGCTCTCAAGAGCTCCCCGGGACTACTTTCCCTCTACTTTCTACCCCGGTCCTTACTGGACCTAGTTGTTCCTTTTTACATCCTCTGCGGGTACTTCTTCCACTGCTAAATTCTCTTTCCTTTCTTAACCAGTTGCATGAGCTAGAATGGGTGGGGTAGAGTCAGCGATCCAGCCCAAACCAGTTAGTGCTCCATCAGAGCCCTTCAATACCACGCTGTGCCCTCAGTCACTTGTACACACAGCTGAGTGACTCCTCTCTCCGGACCTGTCCTTGGGTCTGAGTTTCTAATCTGCACCATCTTCCTAGGGGCCACTCTGGAGCTCACTGTTTGCTCTTACATATTTTCACCAACACACAAACAACCTTTCTCCGATGACTCTCCTCGTGTCTCTGACTTGTATAGCTTTGTTCCATTCAGTTTATACACTTTGCACAGATTTTTTTTTTTTTTCTGAGATGGGGTTTCTCTGTTGTAACTCTGGCTGTCCTGGAACTCACTCCATGGACCAGGCTGGCCTCGAACTCACAGAGATCCACCTGCCTCTGCCTCTCGAGTGCTGGGATCAAAGGCGTGCGCCACCGCCACCTGCACATTGCGTAGCTGGACATTACTACTTGAGAGTCATTTCACTCCTTGTCTTACAGACACTCAAGGGCGCAGCGTCCAGCCTGTGTGCTTCAGAGGCCCCCAGGAGCTGGCCGAGCTAGGATTCCAAAAGGTTCCAAAGGCAATTAAGGTGCACTCTCACCTGGGACACTTCTCATACATTTGGGATTTATTCAGCTACCTATATAATTTTTTTATTAACCGAGTCAAAAAACATTATCAGTGACATCTGCTAAAACTCCCACGAGAGAAAGACTGTCGAGCAGAGACCTAACCTCCACCCCAACGCACTGAAGGTGCTGCTACTCCGAATTACAGAGTAATTTTTCTCATTGACTTCCAATAAGCTTCTGGCTTTCAGCTGTTAGAGACAGAGACCGTAAAAGCTGATCCAGTCGGACCTCTGATAGGAGAAATCCTCAGCTAATAGCCCTGACAAACCAGAGACTCAACTATTAATCGAAATTCCGTTTCAATCCCACGACGCTCGACATATTTCAACGTGAATCCCACTGCAGCCATTGAAAGTTATCTTTGTCAGCCCGAGCTAGCCCGGCACTAACGAGAGGACCCCTGCCTTGGCGTTTTCGCGAGGATTTTATACATACTTGATTTCTTCCTCCAGAGCAGTTTTGAAAAGCTTGAGCAGCAGGTACTCTTCCCTCTGATTAGAGGCGTAATTGTAAAGTGTGAAAATAACGGTGTCCATGAATTTAGTTGACTTGTTCTGTGGCATCTGGAAAATCAGCTTAGCCAGGTATAACGGGTTGGTCTATAAGGAAAGAGGAAAGAAATCAGCCCTACAAGCGATAGGCAAATATAGGAAAGCAGTGGTATCTGATTCTTCACTCTTCCATGATTCAATGCATCGTGAAAAACAGATAGATGTGTTCCTAGCACACAGCACCTAAAAGAGAGCAGCTAATATTATCCCAACTACAGCGTAGGAAGCTACACTTGAACGTTGTAAGACGTAAGTGCTACTTATTACCTGGTTTGCTTCCTATAGCTATCTTTTATCCATTTTGTACATTAAACCCTTTGAGGTCATATATATTATAAGGTTTATTATAGAGACACAGAAGAGGAGGCGGGCCCATAGAATCTGGAATAGAAGAGAAAGGAACAGACTAAGGGCCCAGCTATGCAGATTGGCCTAGAAAGATTGATGGGTAGATAGAAGGGAATGGATAAGAGAGAAAAGGCCCCACTCACACATGGAGACAGTGAGCCCTTCACGACATCCTATAAAGAAGGAGAAGGTGTAAGGCTGGGAGCGGGGCTGGGAAGGGGGCTGAGGAGGGGGGCTGAGGAGGGGGGCGGTCAGGAGCCAACAGAGGACATGCCAGAAAGAACATGAGCCAAAACAATGATCACAGAAAAAGAGTTCAGGAGATTGACAGGAATTAAAAGACAACAGAGCTCCACTGAAGACAGACCCCTGCAAGAAGAGCCAGCCTTTGGTCTAAGCGTCTCTCTCTGGCAGCTACGCTGACTAGGTCGAAACTAAAGGAGAAAACAGCATGTACAGAGGGAGGAATTCACACAGAAAGATGGGAAACTGTCATTCTTCTCACTGCTCATGAGAAAAGAAAATGTTCGGTGACTATGCTTGACCAAGTAGTGTTCACCAGAGATGCTCTAGCATCGTGGCCTGAAGATTTCCAAGAGAAACCAGATCTGGTTCATATCGCTACTTAATTTAGTTTTGAGGTCACTGTGCTGGGTTGAAGCTTTTACGCATAAGGTACCCGGAGCGTTATTTTTTTAAGATTTATTTTAAAAAATTTAGGTGTCTATGTGCATGTGCTTGTCTATATGTGCAGGTCTGTTGGAGGCCAGGAGAGGGTGTCAGATACCCTGGGACTGCAGGGGATGCTGGGAACCAAACCTGGGTCATCTGCAAGTGCTCTTAACCACTGAACCATCTCTCCAGCCCAGGACAATATTTTCTTAGTAGATCCAGTCTTTTCTACTGATAACTAAATGCAGGGATTGTGAGAAAGAAAATGTATTTCACATGAGCTGGAGAGTCAAACTTGAGTGAAACTCCTCCTGACTGAACTGTTGTGGTGAAGAGTCCTTACTAATGTGTGATCAAAAACTTAAAGAACCTACAGAAGCTTGTAATTTCATGGATACAAAAAAACAATTGACAAGTGTTTAAGATTAAACATCCAACCAGGTTGACTACTGCTATAAATTAGACAAGAAAACCTTCTCTGCTTAAGGTGGGTGGCTGGGTGAGGGGCTTTGCTTCAGGAAAGGTTGCCAGGTGAACCGTGGATTCCACAGGCAAAACTAAGCAGTGACATTTTTCCTCCTGTGCTGCCACCCAGTGGCCACCAGGACCCCTACATCCAATGGAAGACATTCTCCAATCTGTTATTCCTAGAGAATCCAAGATGCATCAGCCTCTTGCTCTGCGTGGCTAGGGCATGTTTATTCCGTGGGTAGTGAGTTCTATGTATCCAACCAGAGGGAGGTCCTCCAGCAAGAACCAGGCATCTCCAGTCCTGGAGTCACACGGGGAACAGCTACCGACCCACCTTTCTGGAGACTGTTTTCCTGCTGTGGTGGGGGCTGCTGCTACGACTTGTACCTGCCCAGGTTCCTCTGTGACTAATCAGATTGCCAACAGGCGGATGGAGTAAACCAGCAGGGAAACACACCAAGAGCTGGCCCATCAAAGTCCAGCCATAAACTTCCTAGCTATTACCAGTGTCCTGGAGGCAACGTCAAATTACGATTCGTGCGGCTCACAGCAATGCCACAGAAATCATGAAATTAAAATAATCCCACCTCTCTGGCTCTGCCCCTCAAAGAAGATCTGGCCCTGGTACACATATGCTTTTCTGATGACGAGTTTTGCCACCGTTGACGCTAACCCTAATAGCGGCACGCTGTCTTCATCACTATCAATCTTGTATCGCTTCTGCAGAGCGCTGAGGTCGAGGACAGCTGTGAAGGGAGTGGACCTGAAGGCTAACTGCCTGCCATTTATAGTCGGGGCTAAGTGTTCTCATCTGCAATATGGGAAAATGACAGTATTTATCCTGGTCCTCAGCGTTAGAACACGAATTCAACCTATCGACAGCACTTAACATGATGGTTGGTACTTAGTAAAGTACCCTCCTAAACTATTATTATAAACCTGGTATACTAAGCATGTTATTATATTGTTTTATATATATACATATATAACCTATATTTATATATGTATATATATAGCATACATAACATATATATGTATATATAGCACACATAGCATATATACACATACACACACACATATGTATACATATATACGCCAAGTTATCACATTATACTGTTAATATATGGTATGTAAGCTTTTGGCTGAGGCATGGGGAAAGATCCTCAAACATGAAACACATTGTTTATTCAAAAACTCAGTGCAGGGCGAACCACGCTCACCTGTAGGAGGTAAAACAGTTGCTGATAAGTCTCTAGTGTTTTTCTTCTCTCCTTGCTCAAGCTTTTAATTCCCTGGTTGTCAGTGTTATTTAGAATTTCCATTTCTCCTCCTTTTTTCTTATTCAGCTTTTTTCTGTGTGAGATTACATCCTGAGAAGAATTTTATGACATCATTACTTTTACTTTGAGACCCTTTACCGCCTGCCTCCCTACACACACACACACACACACACACACACACACACACACACACCCCCAAGACACACACACCCCAAGACACACACACACACACACACACACACACACACACCCCAAGACACACACTGCTGCAAAGGTGAATTTTCTGCTCCTCTCATCTGGAAACAAAGGAAGAGCGACATTACATTGAAGAACTGCACCTTGTGGGTGAGCTCAGGCTTGGTCAGAGGCTTTCTCCAAAGCTGAACCCTCAGGGTTTAATGTACACACCAGGAAAATTCCATGGAGAAAGAACGCTTTTTGTAACACGCGACGACGGAGCAGCTTGGTATCTACACCCACGAGGGCGGAGTCAGACCTCTACCTCACAGCGTAAGAAACTCAAAAACAGAGGAATATACGTACAGGCGCAGAAGCGATCAACACATAAAAAGGAAAACTAGCCAACAATTTTGACTTGGATCGGACAACAGTTTCTTCGATATGACACCGAATACAAACTACAAAAGGGACAACAAAATTGGCCATCTTCAAAATCGAAGACTTTGGAGACTTACAGGATGAGAGACAAGGTCTACACAGTGGATAAAGCTCCGACGGGTAAAAACCAGAAAGACGCAGAACTCAAAACCCACACAAAGAGCTGGGCGGTGGCGGCGCACGCCTTTGATCCCAGAACTCGGGAGGCAGAGGCAGGCGGATCTCTGTGAGTTCGAGGCCAGCCTGGTCTACAGAGGGAGTTCCAGGACAGGAATTACAACAGAGAAACCCTGTCTCAAAACAAAACAAAACAAAAAAAACAAAACAAAACGAAACAACAGCAACAAAAAACACACAAAGGACTTGAATTGGTATTTCTCTAAAAGATAAACACTTGGAGAATAAGCACGAGAAATGCTCAATATTCTTTTGTTGTTGTTGCAATCAAAGTTCATGTCTATCAGATTATTTTCTTCTCCTGGATTTTCTTCAGGAAGTTTCCTTTAATAATAAAAGAAGTCTGTCTGTCTGTCTGTCTATCTATCTATCTGTCTACTATCTATATTATATTAACCATTTCCCTGCCCTTAAATGGTCTTCGGTGACACTTTTTAGTGGCTGCATAAAATACTTGTCAAACTATTCATTTGGTACGGCCTAGGAGGCATACCTCTGAGCCCGTCAGTGAGGGTGTTTGCAGAAAGGTTTAGACAAGGAGGGAAGACCCACCCTCGGTATAGTGGAGCCATCCCACGGACTGAGGTCTCAAAAGAACTGAAAGAATGAAGGAGAAAGGTTGGCACCAGCCTTCATCTCTCTGCCTCCTGACTGAAGAGTCCGTGAGCCGCCTCAGGCTCCTGCTGCCACAGCTTGAGTGGCTGTTCATGTCACACTTTCCTGCCATGTGGACTGTGTGCCCTCAGACTGTGAGCCAAGATGAACAAGAAAAGTAACGAACACGCCCACTGATCCTCGACTACCTAGTGTCTTAAGTTCTTACTCATTTTTGCATATTATACAGACCATAATATTACACGTAAATGTCCACTGTTCTAATCTTTAGTATTTAATCTTTAATAGCTAATCTTTAATCTTCTAATATTTAATCTAAGTTAAATACGAAACGATCAGTGATAATATAAAGACTCCCTATTAATAATCATCAGTTTAACTTCTAATAAATGTTGGCTGTACATTTAGAGTTTGAAAATATACACAGAAAAATGAATATTTTATGGAGGAGGGGGAGAGGGTTTGACTCTGCACCCTCCAAACTCCTGGGCTAAGGCAATTCTCCTGCCTCTGTCTTCCCCAGTAGTTGGGATTAATCCCAACAGCCACGTATCAGTGTTCCTGGCTCAAAAAATTAATTTTGTTTCACAAAGCTATCAATTATTGAGTAGTTTTAATAAAACCCAAACCAGAGCAAACGACAGAGATGTGGATGTCTGTCATGACTGCATTTCCACGAGATGCGTACTATTTAAAGTATCTGCTAATTTGAAACAGCCTTTATTTCGAGATGAAAGACATTTCCTGTTTACAATTTTATGGGAAAGAGGACAGCTGCAGTTTCAGGCCATAAAAGGCATTCTGAAAGACCCTTTGGGATACATGACAAAGCTCTCATGCAAATGAAAAATACAAAAAGGAGATCAAGCGATTTTTTTTTTTTTTAAAGATAAAATTAAACGTGTAACAAACTGCAGTTTTACTTTTGAATGTTTAGGAAACAGAATGAATTCCTACGTCACAAGTGCTCTGTTTTCATTTTGTTTTACCCTCTTCAGCTCTCTCCCTGGTGTCTTTACCAGGTCTGGAGTATGAGGGCGGGGAATTCATGAATCCACTTCCCAGGCACCTGCCCCTCCCAAGCTCACTCCCCGGCTACCGTCCACAGTCACGTGCTAGATCACTAAGATCTACGCCTCTACCTCGGACTCTCCAGGGCCTCACCAAGTCTCTGTACTTCAGCCTCCCTCCTTGACCTATCAGTTTTCTGAAAATGGATGTGGCACAGAAGGAAGAAACATGGAGAGAAGGTCTACCCTAGAGATTTGTTCCTGGGTAACAATGACTCTCTTTCCGCTGTGCTAGCTTGTCTCATAGATTGTGTGGAGGCCACTGGCGATACGGTGTCACCCTTCGGGGGCATGCAGAAAACTGCAGGAGTGTTTTGGGGGCTCTTCAGTGGAGGGCATTTTTGGCCTCTGGTGGGTGAGGCTAGGGGTGACAGAGGCTCGACCTTTTGTAGAATGATTGATCTCGCATGGTAGAACATTTGAGTGGCTCTCTGTTCATCCACATAGATGTGCTTGTAATCACTTAAGCCTCAAATCTAAGTGTTTTACGTATGTGCATAATATATTTTTCTATACACATAATGCCAATATACACTTGGTTTTCTAGGACTGCAACTGCTATGTATATTGGGGCAGACTACACTTTTCTCAAACTTTGCAAGCAACTGGAAACCATGCCCTGACTATACCACCCGTCAATGCATCAGGATCCTCTGCTGCCTTCTTATACTCTGTGGTAATTCTGGGAAAACACTCGAGTCCCCAGTAGCCATCTTGTGCTGCCTGTTGCCACCAGACTCATGTATTTTCATATTAGACCATATATTTTTAAATGATGAAATACCGTATGTATATTCTATATAAAGGCCTTGGCTTTATTATGAAGGTATGTAGGTTTTTATCGTATGAGTTTCATTTCAGAATCTCCACTACCCTGAATGAATCCAATCTTGTCAGAATGGTTACAAATATTTACAAATATGTTCACAGGCAAGGGGCATGAAAACTAGTAACGTAACAAAGATGACGGATGAACTCTGGACAACTGATGCAAAACTCTCAACGTGCTTTCCTGGACGGCATCCTGAGCGTATACACATGCGTTTCCTCTCCTGGGAGCCGAGGGCTCACTGTCCACTGACCTCCAGCGTGATCCTGTTCTTCACCAGCAGGCCAATCTTGATGTCCATCAGGTTCAGGTCTTTCTCCAGCTGCTGATTGGCCCTGATCTTAGTCACCACTTCCTCTCGAAGTCTCGCTACCTCCAGCTCCTCTTGAAAATCCAAGTCACTTTGGTCCAATAGGTACACGAACTTTCGGATTACTGTTAATGGTGGGTTTTCAGAGCCAACTGCAGGGAGAACAGGCACATCTTTAATTGGGAATTATTAAAGCAGCAGGCTCTGCAATTAAAATATTACTACAAAAAATATACCAGCAGCCAAAGTATGGAGTCTGAGGAGTGGATCATTCTCCATCAGTAAGAGCCAGACAAGCAAACCCACATAAACAAATGCACAAAACCGATAATGCCTGGTCCCACTGTTTCTAGCTATCTAATACTCGTTAGCCAGCCCATTCCTCTGCTGTCGCCAGACTCAGACACTGAGCAGACAGCACTATCTATCCCTAATTGATGAGGAAAGAAAGTTAACCAACAGACCTTGGCTCTAAGACCTGGTGGCTGAGCCAGATAAGAGATTAAAACTCTGGCTTCAGGAAGCAGGAAGTGGTTGCTCTCAGCACAAAGCATCCCTGGGCAAGAGCCAGAACGAGGTACAAGCCAACAGACGGAGAGCCAAGCAGGAATCAACTAAAGGATAAACGAGTGAATGTTGTACTGTACCGAAGGAGATCTTAGAAACTGAAATTTGGTCGCTGTCTTTTGAAGTACAGACCAAGGGGAGAACTCAGGGGCCAGCCTCATCCACTGAGAATGCATGCGTGTATAAATTCTACGAGGCTGTTGCTTTCACTCTCCGATATTCTGACACCTTTACACGCGGTCATGAGATCAGCTTTGGGTAAACAGTAAGAATCAGGCAGCTGGGAGGATCGGTTAGAAGCAGCGATCGAAAGAGGAGAGCTGTCTGTCTGCTGTAGCCTGGCTGTCTGTCCTCCTCACCAAGGGATCTGTCAGTCTTCCTGACATTTACAGCTCGATTCTGTGGTGAGTCTGACGGACACCTACTAACTCACAGCACGAAGCCAGCATGGTCCGCAGAAGTCATCCAGGCCACTGTCCTACTTTTGAGGATCTGTGCTAGAGAGAGACCTTGAGACGGCGTCTGTGGTAACCATCGCTGGGAGATGGCACTCACTGTGTTTTGTTTTGTTGTTACTTTGTTTCACTGGAGACCGGGCCTTGAACTCACTCTACAGCTGAGGCTAGCCTTCACCTCCTCTTCTTCTTCTTGCCTCTGTCTCCCATGTTGAGATATCAGGCGCACGCTCTCCCGCACGCACTCCTGGCTCAGCTTCTCGTGTTGCTTCTTATTGGTATTTTCAAAATTTCTTACATAAACATATTTAAGGAGGGGATCCGGACAGGTAGTGAGCCGAACCCCTGAAATGTGGCCGTGTCTTCTCATCTGTCTTCTTTAGTGTTTCCACTAAAGCTCAAATGTAATATCAAATGGGATTTGTGACAATTCTATTCTTTTTGAAGAAAAGATGACACCTGCTCTGTGTATTCCTTCCACTTCTTCCTTTTTAAACAGAATGTTTTCTTCTTTAACTTATTCTAAGATTTTATTTTATTTATTTATGTGAGTGTTCTGTCTGAACGTATACCTACATGCCAGAAGAGGGCATCTGATCCCATTATGGATATATGCATTTTATAGATGCATATATATCCATATATGAATACACGCATTATAGACGGTTGTGAGCTGCCATGTGGTTGCTGGGAATCGAACTCGAGACCTCTGGAAGAACAGTCAGTGCTCTTAGCCGCTGAGCCATCTCTCCATCCCTCCCTTTCACTTCTCACAGGCAGCCCCACTCCTGTCCAGCTGCCCTGTGCTTACTCTTTCAGAACCTACAGCCAGAGATGACTGGAGCCTGTCAGAAACTGCATGTGTTCTCTGTTCTTGGGACAACCTCTGTAGTGCACAGACTGGGAGGAATGTGTCCTTGCGGCTCAGGGAGGGACCCAGGCTCTGCTTCCCCAGGTGCTCACTTACCCAGTGCTCTGTAGTCACCTCTGGCTTTGTTTGCCCTCAATAGGGATTGTATTTTCACAATGTCATCTTTCTGCAAAAACATCGAGAAGAGTCACGATCTCTCAGAGTCCCATTTGTGCCACTATTTTAGAATTTAGTAATTTAAACAACTGAAGAACTGATACCGTTAAAATCGCTGATATTTAGATGTAGCACGATTAACATTTATTCTCCCATATTGTATTTTTTTTGGAAAGGAGTAAAGTAAATTACCTACTAACAGCTAAAAGCAAGACTGTAGAAGGACTGTCTAAATACAGAGACTGAACAAAGGGAAGAATGACCAGAACCTAAATGATCCAGTCTATGTTGGCGGTTTTATTCTTTGAGGATTCTGACATATTCCCTGTGGGTTTGATTTAATCAGTTAGCCGGATGAATTGTACATCCCATGTTAGAAAATACATGTCTAGAGTCTTCTCTCCTTGCTGTTACTAGCCCATGATTTTCCTCTCTCCATCTCCTCTCTATCCCCGAGTCTCATGTGACTTCTGAGTTACAAAGTAAGGCAAGCCTCCGAGGACTGTCACATTGACTTCTGAGGTCTGATGTGTATTTGCAGGTAGCCACTGCAACTTAGTCAAATTATTCAATACCAGCATTCAGTCAGTGTTGATTTAGTTCATTCTCAGCCCAAATGAAAAGCCGCGTGCACGTGTCTTACATGGTCTTCAAAATATTGTAGTCGGGAAAGGTAATTATTCCTTGCTTTCGCCATCCGATACCAGGACTGAATCTGTAACAAGGAAGAATGGAGAAGCCATGGTGACCACCACACAATCCTCAAGGTAGCCCGTGCTGCCTTCCTAAAGCTATTATCTGCTCAACACCAGCAGCCTTGCATGCCTGTAAACCCAGCACTTAGTGGGGTGAGGCCAGCCTGGGCTACATTCAACACAAAGGACTAGACTAACAGCCTACCAAGCAATAGATATCAAAGCCTCTCCTTCATCTCTCACTTCTTTAGTTGCTTCCTTTTCAGGTCTTCAAAACACATTACATGTGACCTCATTAGGAAAGGGGTGGGGGTGGGGCTACGCAGTTTAGATTCCATCCCAGTAAGTGAAACTCAAGAGAAGGAAGGTAGGTTTCTGAGCCAAAGTGAGGCCAAAAAAAGAAACAAACTAAATTCAGGATTTCTCTCATCGTCTTTTAAATTCAATCAATACCCCTTGCTTTTGTTTGTTTTTTAATTGCATTTATTCACTCTGTGTGTGTGTGTGCAAGTGCGCACGTGTGTGTACAGTTGGCGGACAACCTGAGGGAGTCTGCTCTCTTCCTCCACTGTGTGAGACCTGGGGGTCAAACTCAAGTATTCAGGCTTGCAGCAAGTGCAGAGCCACCTCCCACCTCCATCCTTCCGGTGGCTGTAGGAAAGCTCTCCGAGGTCTCAGTGGGGACCAGCAGCTCTGAATGGACGCAGGATGCCTTGAAGGAGTGAAGCCACAGGCTCTGTCCTGCCATTCTCGGCCCTCACCGCTTCAGATGTCTTCAACTCACCCACTTCAATTCCCTTCTGGCCCTACTGCCTCTCATCTAGATTTCCAAGTTGTCTACAAGCTCGTCTTTTGGTCCAATCCTTCTGCAGCCATAGTAACATTTCTTTCTGTAGCTCAGAGCTACCCACTCTGGCTTTGCATTTCCCAAACTACTAAGGTCTTCTGCTGTTATGACTGAGCACTCGAAATATTAGCAAATGCAGTAAGAGGAATGTGAACCCAGACTGGACAGAGCAGGGAGAGGATCCCAGCTTTCAAAATCAAACCTGCAAAGAGCCAGGTACAAAACCACGTTCACGTTTGATTCTCATAACCACATAAAGGGCTTGAGACCACCACAGTGGTTCATCAACTCGCTTGAAGAGGCTCCAACCCGGGACTGACTTTCAGAGCTCACGAGTCTGTTGGCAGCTTTGGCTTCTGGGATTCAGGGCAAAGTGAGAGGGAGTGTGTAAGCCGAGCCCTCGATGAGGCAGAAAACGGTATTTACCTTTACAACAGAATCAACGTTATCAGCAAACACTCGCTGTCTGTTCAGATAGTCCTGTCGTTGTTTGCTCCCCTTCCAGAAAGCCTAAGGGAAAGAGTAGGTTGAGCGTGACTGACGGTGACACCTTCCCAGCTGCTTTAGAAGCTGCAAGTGCAGAACACATCTCAGGAGGTACCGAGCTGGGACACCAGCAGGAGCCCTCCCCTCCAGATCCCCTCTGGACACCGTGTTTAATATGGTGGACCCTTAGCTGGGCCAGACAGAGGGCACCACCTTATACATGAGACAGGACCAGAGTTGGGGCAGGCAGAGAAAGGGAAATCAATGTCCAGGTTGGCACCCAGTTTTCTACTTGAAAGCTTAATTTTTACCAAGGCCCTGGATGACAAAAAGGAACAATAAAAATAATCCTTCTCATAGTATTAACTGGGTTCTATTAATATTGGTAGCCATAGAAAATGCTTGAAAATAGTGATTAACATATGATGATCTCCAGTATTTTTCTTTTAGAAAAAAAAAAAGATTTATCTATTTATTTATGAGTACAGTATCTGCATGTACACCTGCACACCAGAAGAGGGCATCTGATCCCATTATAGATGGTTGTGAGCCACCATGTAGTGCTGGGAATTGAACTCAGGACCTCTGGAAGAGCAGCCAGGGCTCTTAACTGCTGAGCCATCTCTCCAACCCATCTCCAGTATTTCAACACCACCCAGAAAAGACATTTATAGTCCCAGAAAACGGAATAAGGGGGCTACTCTAAATTTCCCCACAAGCCCCTGTATCAGCTAAGAGAGGTAACCTAGCTTTCACGAGTTCAGGGGGACATTTTTCCACCGTAGCTGTATGTCTGTCCCGTTTGATAGTTTTGATCTCTTCCCACAGAAGCACCGGTGACCTTAGTATTGGATCCTACCCACTGTCCTTTCAGCCACCTCCGTCACCACACTTAGGGGCAGCACACTGGGGAAGGTCTCCAGTGTGACTCATCCCCGGCCTCACAGTCCTGCAGGGCGTTACAATGTTCACACGAGGAAATGGATCTTCTGTCGGTTTCTCTTTCTCTTTGCTTTCTGTCTAATTTTTTCTGAATCTTCAGCCCCATTCCCATTCTCTTCAGTGTCTACTTTTCATTCTTCACGTTCAGTTACTTACACCTGATGATGTCACACTTTCTTTTAATTGCGCGGTTGTTATTAACCCATCCATATCCCCCACCCCACACACACCGTTTCATGATTAAATCCCTTGAGAATTTCAATATAAAATTTTCTTCTGGGAGAATATCCGTCGATGTTTACTTCATTTACATTTTATAAATTATATCCATTTTTATATATCTGATATAAATAGAAATTTCCTTCACTTAATGATGACTTTTTCTGGTTTGCTCATTTTCAAACTTTTGCTTTTTTGTGTGTGTTGGGGTTTGAACACAGGGCCTCAGGAATGCCAGTAAACACACCATCTCTGAGCCATATAGCCAGCCCTATACTTAAGCAATTTTATTAGGGTCTCCTAATTGTTCTAAAGTCGGATGGTTTGTTGGGGGTGTAAGCACTTAGAGTGCTTACCTAGCATACACAGGTGGTAGGTCAGCCACCAGTGCTGAAAAAAATACAAGTAGATTCTCTTTGACCTCCCTCCTTGTTGGACTGGACACCTTCTGATGAACTTCAAGTATAGCCTGGATCTGGCTGGCTTGGCCCAAGAAGATTGGCTTCTGTATTTCTCTCTATGTTAAGAATATATGCCTGGGGTTAGTCAACTGTCTAGAAAGCTTGAGCAGTTTTTACGTAGGGGAAACCTTCCAGTATTTCTTTAACGTAGCATCCGTTAGCAACTTTCGTGAAAAAAATTCGATTAACATGATGCTTTGGCTCCCGGTTTTTTGGTTTTATGGGTCAGAAGAGTATGGGACAGTGTATTCGCTTCTGGGTCACCATCGGTGTAATTACCTAAGTGTTACACCTCAACACTGTCATTGTTAGAGAAATGTCAGGTGGAAGAGAAGAAGGCCTGGGGGATGAGTTCTGAGTCTGACCACACGTTCTTCAATCTCAAAGCAGTGCTGAGGTGGAGAAGCCAGGCTCGCATGGCCATCCGTGTCTCTCCTTGGGACTTCAGCACTGGTTTCTAATGGAAAGGGCAGTCTGTAATGGTGGGCTCTTCTGGGGGATTCCCAACTGCAACATTGTTCCAGGACTGCAGTGTGCAGGGTTGGTCCAAACTGTATCACACTGGCTGACGCTTGGAATTCCATGCAAAATTAGAGTAGAGAGTTTATTGCTCTAGATGATTATTTTTCCCGAGACAGGGTTTCTCTGTTGTAACTCTGGCTGTCCTGGAACTCACTCTGTAGACCAGGCTGGCCTCAAACTCACAGAGATCCTCTTGCCTCTGCAGGATTAAAGGAATGAGCCACCAATGCCTGGCAATGACTCTAATTTTAGGCTGCATTTTCAACACATAAACTAGAAGAATTTTGAGTTAGAAACTCACAGGCTCACATGGAAAAAAACCTACGAGTCAGGTCTACGACAGAGATTTCTTTAAAAAAAAAAAAGGTCATGTTGGTCCTGCTGACATCTTGAGCAAATAAAAACCTCTAACACTTAGGCAAGATACAAGAAGACTAAGTTTATAACACTCATCCTCAGTCCCAAATAACACAAAAGCAAGGCACAGGAAGCAGAGGAGTTCACCGATGGCCACAGAAGAGAAGCTCTTCCACCGAAACGTCTCCAGTTGAGTCAATCTCGCAGATTCAGCCGAAGAAAAGTCCTTCAGCTCCACCAATCAGTGAGTGCTCATGTTAACCTTGGAAGAGAGGGGCACACATGCAGAGCCTGGGAAGCTAGCGCGGTGGCTACTAGAGAGGATGACGCAAGAACACAGGAGACACATCTAAATCCGCCAAGTCCTTCTCCCTGCGAGAAAGCTCGAGTCATGCATTTCTGTTGTAGCACCGTTTTTAAAGAGGGGGCACTGAGGATTCTCCCACAGGCCTACACAAAGTTATACTAAGAAGACCCCCGGAGAGGTTAAATGTGCTCCAGCTCATTTGTTGGTAAAAGATAGAAGAAGCTAGACACTCATCACCATTCGATAACCCCGAAAACCCCAAGTTCAGTAGGAGAGAGACACACGGAGATGCTGACGTTTGGACAAGCACGGTTTCAACCCCGATCTGAAATATCCATTCTGCTCCAAACATGATGATGGCAGGCAGATCTGAGCGATTCTGAATACTCGTCTGAGGGCCACGAGTTAAAATAGTTCATCACTAAGGAAGTCCGTGTCATAAAGGCTTCCTGAAACAGGGCCCTGGCTAGGGAAGAGTCTAATCGGCACTGCCAATTAGAACGCTGGCCAGAGACTGTTCTGTTTTCAAAAAAGGATTTTGAGAAGACAGGGCAATCAGCTGTAACTGGAGTAGGTGATTCACATACCTGTATTTTGACCACATTATCTACTTGGTCATGTAAGAATGACTTCCTAGCTTCAAACTCTTCCCTAAGGAGGGGTCCTGAGCTTGTGGCTTGAAAGCGGAGAAGCAGATCTTCTGAAGCAGACCACAGGTTCTCGCGGATGTAATCTGATGTGACTTCCCCAATGATGTCCTGGCAAGAGATACGTCTCACGGTTACTCTCCACACATTGGGTGAAGGGAGCAGAGAGAACAGCTTCTGGTAAATGGTGGCTTTTAGGGAATGAAATGGATAGCTCTGTTTGGCTTGGTTCAAAAGACAGATTTAACAGCCAAGAGATGAGATGGCTTAGCCTCTTCCTAGTGACATGTTTGAGTCCTCTGAGTTTGGTGGCAAAGCGGGATGGAATGCGCTCAGGTGCTGCGGACCCGAACTCAACAGACTGTAAAAGGGTCGAGGCTGACCACTATAAAAATGGGCATCGTCTTGCCTCTCCCTCAGACTACCGGGGTGGGGGAAATGGCACTGCCCAAAAAGTCCTAGGTTCTTCTTTCCCCTTCCCCAGAACCTAAAGATGTTCCAAGTATTCCAAGATGGATTACTTGAGGCAGAAAGCAGGCAGGAGAAGAAGGATAAATGTTATCAAGGACAGACAGGGGGTGCAGAGGAGTGGGGAAAAGGGAGGGGGATCAGGAGAGTTTTCATGTAGGTTCCTGATAGGGTTTCCTTTTACACTTGTGTAGATGCAAAGACTGGATTTCCTTCTACAACTGAAGACTCTTATCTAGCATACTTGGAAGCCGTGGTTGGTTCATTTAAGGAGTTAAAAGGAAAATCATTTAAAGGTCCATAGAAAACTTCAAGAGAAGACATATCTAAATGTATTCATTAAATAAGGACAATAACTTCAGATTATTTTTAAAAGGCTGGACCCTCTGCCATTTAGTAACTCAACAGACTGATAGTCAGCGTAACAAAATGCTGTCTCTGGGCGTCTCTGAATGCCAGACGAGCCTTTAAAAAAAAAAAAAAACAAAGAAACAACTCAAAATCTAAATCTTCCATGCTGCTTCTTCACAGCTTGGCACATCTTTTCAATCCTGGCGCAGGATTTGAAAGAGAACATCTGCACCATTGCTCTCAGAGTCTTTGCCTAAAACTTGTAAGCACTCTGAACATCT
Source organism: Cricetomys ansorgei (assembly GCA_026225945.1). Taxonomy (NCBI): domain Eukaryota; kingdom Metazoa; phylum Chordata; class Mammalia; order Rodentia; family Nesomyidae; genus Cricetomys; species Cricetomys ansorgei. Next base: position 8,824,998 of record JAMJFZ010003624.1, on the reverse strand, counting down.
GAGATTAATAAACTATGTCCTTCAATTTTTTTTTCTTCTTCTCATTTGCAGTTTTGTCATAAAGCGTTTTCAGGTTCAGGCCACACGCCCTCCCTCTGTCCCCCCCTCACTTGCAGCACATATTTCTAGAGGCTACTGACTTTTATCTTTGTTTTTATTCAGACAGGGACTTTTTAGATAGCCTTGGCTGTTCTGGGATATGTGGAGCGGAATGGCCTCAGATCCACAGAGATCTATCCATCTCTCGCCTCCCGATTGCTGCATTAAAAGGTGTGTGACATCACACCTAACAGCTGCTGACTTTAAATGATCCTGATACGATCTATATTTAAGTGTTGTATTTTTTTTTTCTTCTACAAGACAGAACGATTATTAGCAGCATTTTCTCTCCGAACATATTCTAACACCTGGATTCATAGGCAATTCTCGTGTCTTTTTTCGAGTCCAACTTTCAGTCTCAGGCTCAAGGCAATCTTGGTGAGGATTCTTTCCTGAGTCTTTTCCCATGGGAAGTATCACTCAGAGTCTGTGTCAGAGTAAAACTGTTCCTTGAGCTGCATTATGCATTTTTAATTCCGGAGCAATAAGCAGATGATGTCACCCTTAGATGTACGTACCGGTGTCTGCATCAGAAACGGTGCCCACAGCGGGAGACTGGAAAAGTTAGATTAGAAAGGAGAATCACTGGGGAAGAGTCTCTGTTTATTATTGACATGTTCTGTGAGAGCTGTAGGAGTCATCCAAGTTCCTCCATTATGCCTCATTTCCCCCACTTAGGAACTCTGAAAGGAACAGGATGTGCTCTAGCCCCTCAGAGGGTGACACAGTGAGCCAACTGATTTGCTGGTGCTTTGGAAAGTACTACGCTCTATGTTCGTGCTTTGAAAGATTTGTTTGTGGTGCTACTCATTCTCTGGGCTCCTGGGCAAACACAAAAGACTATTTCTCGCTGCAACTTGCTTCTGACATCTGACTATCATGAGAGGGTTGATTCCAATTACGCTTTTCCCTGACTTTACTAACTCGCACTCTTCACTGCCCCACACCGACTTCTCATAACCCCCCCCCCCCAAAAAAAAAAAAACCCACGAAGAGGGTCATTCTAGCAATAGCTACTTGGCCATCTACTTATAATTTAGTTCTTGGTTTTCCTTTCTTTTTTGTTTTCTTTTGTTTATTTTTTAAAGGAAACTTCTAGGAAGTAGCTAGTTGTTTATTTTCATGGTGAGAAAAATAGATCTACTACAGCCTGGTCGCAGAAGTGTCATCCTGTCTCACTCTTTTACATAGGATGAGAGAATTGAAAGGGGGATGGGATGAAATCAAATGACTTATAATAGAGCCTGGAAGGGCTATTTTTGGTCCAAGGTTTTCTCTATTATTACTCTTAAGTTGTTTCTCTTTGCACATGTGTAGAAATGAGTTTTTATACGTATAGAACAACAACAACAACAAAACCCCACTGCATATTTGGGAATGAATTCAGGCTACGATGGATTAGGGAGACAGGAGAAATCACTGCTGCTCTGAAACTTAGGCCAATGTTCCACGTAAGAGGGACGAGCATTAGAGCAATGAAGTGAACACAGACACTTCTGATCGGGCTTCTTCCGGTTCTTAATATAGCAATGTTCTAACAGCCAACAGCCACGCTGTCTGTACTAATGGACTCGTTGGTTCTACGAAGCTCACACAGGTATCTTGTTATATAGGTCTCCGATTACAAAGAAGTGGGAGAGAATAGATACATGTTTTTGATAAGTAAAATACAGCCAACTAAAACTTTCAAATGTGGATTTAAGGATCCATTAAAAGGTCTTTGGAGGTTAAAAAAAAAAGTTCAGATTTACTATATCATGTTTCCATTTGGGTTAGTATGTTATACAAATACATGACTTGGGTCAAAAGCCCTGTACACAATACACTCAATCGTGTTTGGACACTGGATCGTGCAAAGCTTGCAAAAATGACATTGAACAATGGAAACATGCTAAGACAATCGTCTCAGAGAAGCAAACATTTAGAGTGTTTCCTCGCTGCTTCTCTGGACCTGCTGGCTGTCCATTCTTAAAGCCGTCCTGGAGAGAACCGTACATATCTGTGTCAGTGATGCCAATTCCAGCACGGCGTGGAAAATGAATTTTACTTGGAATGGTCTCACATTAAGTGGTAGACAAAGGGGCAAAGAAAAGACGTCTCGGCAACTAAGGAATTATTATTAGTCAGACCTAACTTTGCCAAGAAAAAGCTGAAGATTGACTTCTTAGGATAAGCTAGCATCTCAGATGGGCTGCAAATGTTTTCTTCTCCTTGGTCTCCGTGTCTATTCTCTTTGGTTTGGCCGTGCCAGCACACGGCACCAACAGTTCTTAACAAGGCAGCGCATTCAAGCAGACTATTCCCTGCACACCCTTCAAATAATTTATTAAATTTTTAGTCTCCTCCATCACTGTCACGATGGATAGAGCAGCGGTCACACGTCTCTTTCTATAGTATAGCTTTACATCAAACACCAACCTCTTACCTCAATTTCTTCTCCTGTGAGCCATGATTCTTTAGGCAAGCATGATTCAGGTGGGATCCAAGAACCTTCTTTGGAATCTGTGTTGTAGTAGTAGTTATATTTCTGCTGCAGATTGAGTTTGACCCATGAACCTTCACTAGACACTGAAGAAAAGAGAGCTTGTTAACATCTACATAGGAACAGAGTTCTTACACTTTCCTACTGAGAAGCTCAGTAACACACTAGTTATTAGGTCTTTGATTAAAAGGGAATGGGGGGTGGTGCGGGTGGTGATAGATAACAAGGTTTGGTAAGTCAACTCTGATAGATCAGATGGAGTTTCCAGCATACACAATAATCCAGCTAAAAACATCTTTCACGAAGCATTCAGTTGGTCTATGTGACAGTCACTAGGAATGACAGAGCAAAATAGAATGAATTTCGAGGACTAAATGGTAGTTCCTTACTAAGCTTAAAAAAAAAAAAAGGTGGTGGTGGGGAGAAAAATATCTAATACTGACTCTGGACTCCGATTCTTTCAAGGGTGTAACCTGAGTCCAAAATGGCCAAAGAAGAGCAAAAGTGAACAAGCAAGGCATGTTCCATGTAGTTAACATGCCACGTGTCACATGTAGACACCGACACAAGCAGGGTTTCATTTGCTAATAAAGCTGTCCGGAACTTTCTCTGACAAGAACTGATTTACAAGGACCATGACCTATATTTAAGGTGGAGACGAGTCACTTCGGGAGATAAATTCATGCAGATAACAAAATGAAAACTGTGCAGCACAAAGGTCAATGAAAGCAGAGAAAAAGAAAATTCCTGATTTGACTCCAGATGCTCTCCCTAACCACACAAAAAGAAAAACAAATTGCTAAAAGCCCCTGGCTTAGGTCAGGGGGGACAGGCCGCAGAAGTCTATGGCAGCCATAGCTCAAGTTTGTTGAGAAGAATATGGTCAAGAATCTACAGGCTGCGCATTAGAGTATATTTAGACATCTTTTTTTTGTTAACTAGCCATGGATTCTGCTCCAAACCAGAGACCTAAGAACTAACTTAACCACTGAAAAGTTCTGACTAGGCTAATTCAACTGCTGCGAAGAGACCGCTAAGACGTACTGTCTTCCCAGCTAAATCAAAGTTTGAGTGGCTGTCTTCACAAAATATTTAAATATGTTAAAATAATTGACTAGAATAACCAGGTCATATAAATATGTGCTGATTCTTTTTGGTTTTTAAATACTCAAGTGTTCTATTCGCCAGTGTTAAAAAAAAAAAAGCAACAGCTTTCTCTTTAAATGGGCAGCTGGACAGCTGTTCATCTGTTGTTGGTCTTCTATTTTGTGTGTGTGTGTGTGTATGTGTGTGCATATGTGCGCGTGCACGTGCATGTGCCAGCACATCTGTGCCACGGTGTATGTGTGGAGGCAGAGGTGTATGTGTGGAGGTCGGAGTACAGCCTGTGCTTTTCCCACTGAGCTGTCTTGCCAGGCCCTACTGTCTTCATCTGTCTCCTTTTCCTGAGCATACTGTTTTTAAGTTTATCCACGTTGTAGCATGCATCTTCTTCGCCTCTCTGTGGCTGCTGATACTCCAGAACACAGATCCGTACGGTTTACTTACCTGTTCCTGCTTCGGAGCCCTTGGTTAACACTGTGTAACCATGTATCCTTTGTCTCTGAAAAAGGGCTACCTGATAGCAGTTGCTAGTATAAAGATCTGCTTATGCTTTCTCAGTTCTGTAAGGTTCCCGTGTAGGAATCACCGCTGAGAGAACTGCAGGTTTAAAAAGGAATCTAAAAACACTCCCTTTGCCACAGACACTAAAAGTTTCAGAAACATCGATGTGTCTCAAAATTGGGAAATCACAATGCCATAGAAACCACCATCTTGGCGTGTTACGGAGATGCTCACCTTTGTCAGTCTTGGATTCTTTGGCCTTCACAAGGGTGTCATAGTATCTGTTGGCACATTCTGGGATTATGTTGTGGACATTACTAGTAGAAGACTTCAGGACAGCCAAGATATCGTCCGATTGCTTTCTATCCAAACACTCATTGACATCAACGACCAGTGTGACCCCTGGGGAACGAGGATAAAACATTTCTGTTAATCCTTACCTTTTAGTTACAGAAGGTATATAAATACATAATTCAACCTTCTAGGAATGCATTGGTATTTTGGTGTTAAACTTTCGCTCTTTCTGATAGTCTGACCATATACGCCTGGCCGATCACTGACCCGCCTATCAGTTTGGGATGTAAATCTCTAACATTCTCTGGCTAGGCTTCTGTGGTGTGAGGGTAACTGGGTGGTGCTTGCTGTAATGTAATCTATGGAATGAGCACGGCAGGGGGCTCCACCCTGTGAGCTCGGTGTGGAAGACTGACGAGGAATGCTCACCAACGGGAGACACACGGCCCTGATCCACAACTTACATTTGAGAACGCGCTTTATGAAAACAGCTATTTTAGAGAAAGCAAAGTGCTGATTCGGCTATGAGAATTCTTACATTCTCTTGTACTATACTGGGCTTTGCTGACAAGGTTGCCATAAGCAACCTCAGGAAATGTCCAGAAGGGCTCGGTGAGTAGAGACGGGTAATGGAGTCCAGAAACTTTATTCTGGTTCAACCTAAACCTTTAAACTTTCTGCCTTGCCTCATAAATAAAATCATATTGAACCCTTGGTTACCTGAATTCTTTATAATTATCCACTTTAGTTCTAGGAAAGAAAGCCCTGGCCTAACCAATGACATTGTTTGTGTAACCCATAAATACACCGTTAGAAATGTAGGCAGACAAGGGAGAAACCAAGTTAAAATATGCTCTATATTTAAAAAGATCTAGATGAAAAGAAGAGAGGGATGGATTTTCCCCCTTGTCCATAAGTCGAAATCTAGCAAGTGGTAAGTGATTGTCCTAGTTAGCCTTGTCAACTTGACACAGCCTAGAGTCCTTGGAGAGGAGACGCCTTAATTGAGGAATTGCCAGGTTCAGATTGGCCTGTGGGCAACTCTCGGGAGATTGTCTTGATTATTAATTGATGATGAAGGAACCAGCACGCTGTGATTGGCACCACCCCTAGGCAGGTAGTTCTGGGTTGTGTGAGAAATCTAATTAAACAGGAGCCAGAGAGTGAGACAGCAAGCAGAGATCCTCCCTGGTTCCTGCCTTGGGGTTCTTGCCCCGACTCTTGTCAATGATGGCGTGTGACCTGGCTATATTAGCCGAATAGGCTCTTTCCTCCCTCAAGTTGCTTTCAGTCAGAATGAAACTAGAACAGAATGCATGGTTGTCATCAAATTATGCTTCTATGTGCCTAGTATTATGGGTAACAATACGCATAGATACAGCTGAGGGATCAGGAAACGTGTCGTTGACCTTGGTTCGACTAGAGTCGAAGCCCTGTGAATCCAGAGATGCTCACAAACTCCACTAACTGCTGAGTGACAGGCACAGAGAGCAGCGAGCCTCAGCTCTCGTCTAATCGAGGTTAACAGTGTAACCTCATCATCCACCACTTCCTCTTCCCTAGGAAAGCTCTTCAGGATGAAGAGCTGACATTTGAGATGTCTGTGGTCTCCGGGGAACAGGAGGAACAAGTGAAGAAGAGGAATTTCCTGCGTGAACTACATGCGAGGGTTGCATTGAACTAGTTTTCCTTAAGAGACGCGTGAGGAAGGCACAAAGCTCTTGAATACAGAAATGCTTCTTGCAATTGAACAGGGATGAGCAAAGGGCTGGCACACAGGTGGATTTCCAGTACCAGCTGGAACTGTTTCCCATGAAGATCTAAAACGCACCCCTGAAAAACCCCAACAAACAGGTGAAGACTTACTGTTCCTCCTTTTACTCACCGTCTGTAACACACAGTAGGTGCTTAAGGCTCGTTGCGTCATACTGAGCAAAGTGTGTGCTACTTTGGAGGACACAGAGTTTTTGGGCTTATTTGCTTTATCACTACACGTCCTCTGGGTTCTCTGGCTTTTAAGAATCACTTCCTATTAACATCTGTTTGCCAGCCTGCTGCGGCCAGACTCTTGGAGTTTGTGGCTGGAAAGAGCCATTGACATTAGAATTATGCCTATGGGGAACACAGGCAGGCTCGAGTGTCCGTCACAGGGTCCCCCATAAGGGAGGCAGAGCAGGTCCAATGCCCAGGGTGTAACATCTATTCTGAGAGATTGGTGCTTACTCTGTGGCCTGTGGCTGATTCGTAGATAAGAGAAGATGTCAGATAATTGACCTGCAAAAGGTCAAGTACATTTTCTGCTGAAAAATATATTAAGAAATCTCCCATAAAACCCCTTAGGAGATTTAAAAAAAAAAAAAAGGATTGCTTTAGATCTTAAGCCACACACTAGTGGGCTCTCTTTAAGAGATGGTACTCACTGAAGGATAGACAGTGGTACAGCAATCGCTGGTTCTTTAACGTACAAACCATGTGTCTACATATGGTACACAAACAGGTATACAACATGTCTGTGCTATCATAATATCAGGATAAGAAAGGTTAGGGAGAAATTATTTTCTTCTTAGGGTACAGTGAAGGCTGAGAAATACGGCACTAGGACTCGGATATTGAGAGAAACAATATACTCCAGTGAAAATAAACACTTAGGTATTTAGTCCCTCTCTCTTGTTTAGTCTGGCCTAAAGTGACATATGGGCTAATGGCTTTTGTTAGATCATCTGGGACACTTCAGACCCGTGAGGAGAGTTGCTTTCCATGCAAAAGAGGAAGACTGTTTTACAAAGTAATATGAAATTCCTAGTGACATCAGAAAGTTCTCACAGTAATGTCTGATTGTAAGTAGCCTTAACTGTACAAACCCCCCCTCATTTTATTGTTACATACTATAGGAAGAATTACAACTCTTGTAGCATGGGACAGGACTCAGAGGGGACAGAAGAGTTCAGATGGACAGCAGAGAACACAAAACCGTATGAGCTGAGAAGTCAAGGGACCACGCATGTCCACGCAAGAAACAGACCCAACATCCATAGGCCACATGCAAGGAAAACAATCACGAAAGTAACTTCTAGATTAGCGGGTCTCTAGGAAGGGAGCATTTTAGGCTGAGTCTAAAATTACATTACAGTCTACATTACAATATCACTGCTTCAAAGTGCCGTGGCAGACCATGGCTATCTTTAGTGTATATGCAAATTAAAAACTCGTACACATCCCTCTCAAATGTATTTTTTCTTTTAAGCATGTAATGTGGAGTCTTAGGAAGGAACCATTTTAAAGTTCCTAAGGGCATAAACATTTAGGTCAGAGAAATACACACATCCCTCCCTCCCCCCGAAGCTAAGGAAACGGGGCCGAGGTGTTCCTTACAGATTCCCTACACCTGGGGAGGAAGACTAAGCTGCTCCAACAGCGCTCTATGGCCGACAGGAATTCACAGACAGGTTCTAGTCATGCCAGGGAGTGGTGGGTAGCTAAATGACATGCTTAGCAATTCATGTTAGGAAGGTTACTATATCAACCTAGGAGCTATTTCAGATTTTTCTTTTATAATAGAGGCATAAATCAAAATAAAAATTTTGATCATTTGAACCGATGTAGGAATCCTGCTGATGACATTCCAGAACTGGGCAAGCAACCATAGGTTGTATTAAAAGCAGATCGCAGGTCCCCTGGGAAGGGGACTATAGGTGAAACCCCAATGGTCACCTGATTTTCAAAAGCCCCTGCTCTAGGGAGGACATGGGGACATTCTTTGGGTCTTCTGGGATTAGAGTTCATTCAGAGCCAGTATCACTGAAAAAAAATCTGCTCACGTCTTTCGCCCACCCCCAGTCCCAGCAGTCACCTCACAGAATGCCATGGGTCCTTCTGGAAACAGAGTAACAATACTAAGCAGTGAAATGACATCCTGCCTCAAGGAGACTCAGCCTGTTCTTCATTCAAAAGAGCTGTGAGTTTGTGAACAGACTCCAGTATGGGAATTCAGATGCCTGGGCTGTTTTCATGATTCAAGTTAGTTCTCTCTCTCTTAAATTTCTTTCTTTCATTTATTTATTTATTTAGTGTGTGATTGTGCACACGCATGCATGCACACACACGGAGAACAGAGGACAGCTGATGGGGGTCAGCTTTTTACCACATGGCTTCCAGGAATCAAACTTAGGTTATCACACTTGGCTGCAAGCACCTCTACCCAGTGAGCCATCTCATTGGCTTAATTTCTTTTGACGTGACCCAGAATTCTCCCATCTATACAGCTCAAGAGAATCTAATAATGACCAGTCAACTTCACATATAGGAAGATCACAAACAACTGGCCAACTCCATCCGCCTCTGCTCAGACTATTTCAGAGTCTGCTATCAGAAGCAGCCACACCCATCTGCCCTCGGTGATTATGCGCCGACACCAGTCCCTGCAAGTCTGACCTTGCAATTTCCCTACTCTCCACCTCCTCTCCCGCTGCCTTCTGAGGTCTGTTTCTCTGAAAAAAAAAAAAAGCTTCTACTAATAACTGGTAACGTAAAAAAGAAAGCAGACATTAGTTGCAAAGAGTTTACTATGGATCAAGAGGAAAAAAAGAAAACAGGATTAGATCTAAACAGACAGTTTCAGAGTCTACAAAACATTTTTGCTATCTGGATTCTGTATGGCAACACTGTCAAAAGTTGTTGGAGACAGCACCTGATTACTAGAAACGGGGCAACTAGCCAGTGACATGTGTGTCTCTGCATCTGGGGTAACTAACCAGTGACACGTGTGTCTCTGCACTTGGGGGTAACTAGCCAGTGACACGTGTGTCTCTGCATCTGAGGTAACTAGCTAGTGACACGTGTGTCTCTACACTTGGGGGTAACTAGCCAGTGACACGTGTGTCTCTGCATCTGGAGTAACTAGTGACACGTGTGTCTCTGCATCTGGGGTAACTAGCCAGTGACACGTGTGTCTCTACACTTGGGGGTAACTAGCCAGTGACACGTGTGTCTCTACATCTGGGATAACTAGCTAGTGACACGTGTGTCTCTGCACTTGGGGGTAACTAACCAGTGACACGTGTGTCTCTACACTTGGGGGTAACTAGCCAGTGACACGTGTGTCGCTGCATCTGGGGTAACTAGCCAGTGACACATGTGTCTCTGCACTTGGGGGTAACTAGCCAGTGACACGTGTGTCTCTGCATCTGGGGTAACTAGCCAGTGACATGTGTGTCTCTGCACTTGGGGGTAACTAACCAGTGACATGTGTGTCTCTGCATCTGGGGTAACTAGCCAGTGACATGTGTGTCTCTGCATCTGGGGTAACTAGCCAGTGACATGTGTGTCTCTGCATCTGGGGTAACTAGCCAGTGACACGTGTGTCTCTGCACTTGGGGGTAACTAGCCAGTGACACGTGTGTCTCTGCATCTGGGGTAACTAGCCAGTGACACGTGTGTCTCTGCACTTGGGGGTAACTAACCAGTGACACGTGTGTCTCTGCATCTGGGGTAACTAGCTAGTGACACGTGTGTCTCTACACTTGGGGGTAACTAGCCAGTGACACGTGTGTCTCTGCATCTGGGGTAACTAGTGACACATGTGTCTCTGCATCTGGGGTAACTAGCCAGTGACACGTGTGTCTCTACAATTGGGGGTAACTAGCCAGTGACACGTGTGTCTCTGCATCTGGGATAACTAGCTAGTGACACGTGTGTCTCTGCACTTGGGGGTAACTAACCAGTGACACGTGTGTCTCTACACTTGGGGGTAACTAGCCAGTGACACGTGTGTCGCTGCATCTGGGGTAACTAGCCAGTGACACATGTGTCTCTGCACTTGAGGGTAACTAGCCAGTGACACGTGTGTCTCTGCATCTGGGGTAACCAACCAGTGACACGTGTGTCTCGATATGCATCTGAGACTGAAAACTGAAAAGTACTCAGATCTTTCCAGAAATTCAAGGTGAATGACTTCAGGTATGTACCCACACACAAAAGCAAGGCGGGTCGGACAAGCAAAAGGCAGCGAGGGCTTACATTGCTTTGCTTTGTTCTCGTCCACGTTGGCCTGGTCGATGGCTTGCTGTATCTCATCCAGCCAGAGAACTTGAGAAACACTCTCAGGATCCTGGAACGATGACATAGAATCAAAGAACAGAGGATACTGATGGAACAGAAGCAACACGGCTCTTCGGGAGTAATTTTCTTATTTCCAAGTTCTTATTCAGCAAGCACCAGGTAGCACCACCATGCAGCGCAAGCTGCTGACAGGCAGGCTATGAAGCCTCATCTACATCATCCGCTAGAACAGTGCTTCTAATGCTGAGACCCTTTAATGCAGTTCCTCGTGTTGTGTTGAGCCCCCACCCCAACCATAAGATTGTTTTCGTTGCTACTTCATAACTGTCATTTTGCCACTGTTATGAATCGTAATATAAATATCTGGTATACAGATGGTCTTAGGTGAGACCCCTGTAGAAGGGTCCTTTGACCCCCATAGGGGTCATGACCTACAGGTTGAGAACCACTGCCCTAGGTGGACAGCTGCGCTGGTGTCCCATGTGGCTTTGTTCCTTTCAGTTTGGTCTGCACCGTAGTGAGAACTACTGATCATTTCAAAGTGGCTGTTGTATACGGGAAGAATCAACTGTAGCACCGGAGTCCTTTGGGATAAACCTCATCACTAAGAACTCAGGAAGTGCAGGGGGTCGAGAGGGAGAAATGAAATTCACCAGCCTCCCTCAGGAGCTGCGTGAGATGGTGTGCGTGCAGAGGGCTCTAAACCAGACTTTCCTCCTGCATTACTGGGGGGGCGGACACGGCGCTCTGGAGAACGCATGAGGCCTGTTTCCTGAGTCCTCTCCAGCTACAGCTGCCATGTGGAAACCATCACTAGGCGACTCAGTAATTTCTTAGGAAATGAAACTTCCTCTGTACCCTCTCATTGGCACTACGATTCTTTTCTTCCTGTTTCTAAACCCAAAGAAACCCCATACTCCCCAGGAACAGTTTACAAATCAAGCACTACAAAGTTCCTCCCGTCTCAGCCATCTTCTTCCGAAGGATGCGGCCTCACTGTAGGAGACCGAGGACCACACACGCTTTTGCCGGGAAGAGAATATACTAGCCGGCCCACACTGAAGATTAAAGTATTAGTCTCAGAAGCCAAACTAAAGTTAGACTTTGCAAAACCAAGCAAATTCCAGTCGACAGTTTAGAGACCATGGTGTACTGAAATAAAGTTAAACACGAAACCGAAAGTGAAAACAAGAACCATCCTGGTGTGAAATCTCCATTCAATCACGTACCAGAAGACGGGGACTGGCTTCGTGATGGCCCGGCCTCCCACCCAGCTATATACTGAAAGTTAGATAAAATGAACAACCACAGGGTCACGTGCTGAGTCAAACTCGCTGGGCATGGGCGATGCCAAGAAAGTTTTCTAAAAGTATCCCCCCCTCCCAAATTTTCTGGGTTTATTGTTTGCACAGGATTAGAACATTCTACCTTAGTTTATGGTACCATGGATTAGGCGGCTGGAGTTTTAGGCCTCTCCTTTGTAAATGACTCAGTTTGGATAAATTTAATCAAGATGAGAAAAGCTAATGTGGATCTCTCTCGCTTCCGAGTTACCCCTTCCTCCGCCTTCAAGTCTCATCACGGGAAGTTTTAATTTTCTGATTCTTGCTTCATTTTAGAGGTTGGGTCGTCTGACTTGGAATTCAACGAACAATCTATCGCTCGTTAAGGTAAACATAGTACAATCAAGTTTTCTTCTTTTATCGTTTGTTAAATATACTTAACACTAGTGAACTGTACATTATGATGGCTAAAATGTAAATGTGATATATATGCTTATTATATACACACATATATAAAATATGTAGATATACACACATATATATATATTATATGCTTATTATAGACTTGTTCATCAAGATCCATCGAGTAAAGCAAGCCCTTGTACTTCAGAACTGCATTATGATTTTATGACTTGTTTGCTATGATTCTGCCCTGTTATCTGACCCTGCAGAGTTATTAAATGGCTTAGGGTTAGGGTTAGGGCTAGGCTTAGAAACACACTGATCTCTGGGAAACAAACTTTCCTCCCAGAAATAACAAAAGCAAGTTCTGGACGGGTACTAAGGACAGGCACAGAAACAGAAGGTAGGTCGAGAATTTTCTTCTTTTTCCCCTCTCTGAGGCAGGGGCTCACTATGTTCTTGAAGCTGGGTTAGATCTTATAATGTAGCCAAGGTTGGCTTTTAACTCATGGTAGCCCTCTTGTCCCTTAGGCGGTGGGATTATAAGTATCCACCACCACGCTCAGTCAGATAGAGAATTTTAGAAGAAATCTAATACAGCTAATAAAATTTTAGCTTCTTAAATATTTACTGGAACTAAGGCTGTAACTCAGCTGGTAGAGTTCTTGCCTACCATGTATGAAGCCCTGGGTTCAGTCTCCACATAAACCAGATATGGTGTTGCATGCCTGCGACCCCAGCAATCCAGAGGAGAAAGGAGGAAGTCTGGGAGTTCAAGTCAATTTTCAGCTACATCTTGAGTTCAAGGCTAGCCTGGGCTAGCTCAGAGAATAAAAAAAGGTGTGGGAGGGGGTTTTTGCTTTTCATGACTTATTTACTTTATAACTATGTGATCAGTTTAGGAACTAAAATTTGAAATAGAATAAAGGAAAGTGTAATTTCATTTTGATTTTTGAAAAAAGAATTTCATACAATATGCTGATCATATTTTGCCCTCCCCTCAAGGCCTCCCAGATAATTCCCACCTCCCAAACGAACTCCATACTTCTCTATTTAAACAAACAGAATCGAAATGCACACACACACACGCACACGCACACGCACACACACACATTCGCAAAAACACAAAAATGGAAACCAAAATATACAAGCAGAAGATCAAGAAGACAGAAAAAAAAAAAGTCCCCAAAAAGAAATATGAGACAAAAGTCTATAAAACACCATCAAACATCAGTTGTGTTAACCGACCACTCTGGGGCACGGGGCCTACCCCGACCCTTGGTTAATACCCAGTGAGATTCCATTGGAGGGAATAAATATTTCCTTTCCCTCGGGGGTGGGAGCCGGTGCGTACTTCCCCTCTCTCAGCTCTGGGACTCCATCTGGCTTGAACCTGTGCGGACCTTGTGCACGCTGCACAGTCTTTGTGAGTTCCTGTGTGCATCCGTCCAGTTGTATCTGGAAGACATTGTTTCCTTGGAGACAGCCATCCCCCTCTGGGGCTTAGAATCTTTTTTCCTCCTCTTCTGTGTAGATGCCTGGTCCTCGAGGGGAGGGGTTTGGGGAAGACACCACAGTTAGGACTGAGTGCTCCCAAATCTCTCTCTCTCTGCACACTGTCCAGCTGTGGGCCTCCGTTAGTTCCCATCCACTGTAAGCAGCAGCCTCTCTGATGATGGCTGAGTGAGGCACTGATATTTAAGTATAATTTCTAGTCACTCGTGTATTACATAGAAGGCATAACTTTGGAGCTATGTTTCTGTAACGGAGAATAAAACACTGAGCTGTGGAACCAATTCCAAGCTAATTGCTGCTTAGCATCTGACCTCAGCTTTGCTTTGCAAAGGACTCTGCAGCCTCTGCCATTTTAAAAATGCCCCGGGGAGAAATACAGCGCTGGTTCTAAATGGGATAATGGCTCTGGGTGAGGAAGAGTTAAAGGGATTATGGCGACAAGCTCCAGAAAGGCTCAGCCTGAGTCACACTTACAGAAGCATCAAGTGGCCACATCCTTTCCCCGCAGAGGCAGGACAAGTCCCTGCCCACACTGCCCACACGGCACAGGGTGGCACATTTCTCAGGCTCCCATTTGCCGCTAATACACGGGGCAGTGGGGAACGTGTCCTTTGACTTTGCACACTTGATAACGCTTCAGAACTGGGTCTCAGGACGTCAAGATGAAAGTTCTTATTTTGGTTGCTGCCAGGCTGCTGCTTCTGCCGGTCACTGTTTGCCAAAGTGGTAAGTCCTCTTCTTCTGGAATAGGGTGGGGGTGGGAGATTGGACCGTTTGTGCTGTAGGAGTCAAATGAGCCCAGTTTTCTTGTTGTCTCCTAAGAACTGTGAACCCAGAGGCAGAGTTTAATCTGGCTTAATAAAAGGTAGACTCATGGAGGTATCTAAAGTTTGTTCCCAAGTCAAACCTTGTCAAAGATCATGGATTTTCTACTAGTAGTTTTACATTTGTGACAAATAAGTAAAAAGGCAGTTTTCTGGATGAGAAGTGTTGCATTTGTGAAGTTTCCTGATTTAGTAAAGACTGTACTTTTTCAAGGGTTTAAAAATCTTTTAACACTTACCTATTTTCTAATAGCTGTTGAGGCACAGATGGGGGAAATACTATCAGGAAGGGTCATGTGGTTTCAACAGCCAACGAAGTTAACAGTGTTTCCAAGGTTGGACACCTTTTTTTCTTAAGCTTTCAGTATTAGGGAGTTTCTCTCTCCCTCCCTCTCTTCCTCTCTTCCTCCCATATATATGCACAATTATACCATATACATATATATTTGTATACACATACATACAAACATACATATACATATGTATATACATATCTCTATATCTACACATGTATACATATATACATATGTATATGTGTTTGTATGTATGTACATGCATATGTACATGTATGTACATGTATATAAACATGTATATATGTTTGTATGTATAATTCTAGAAATAAAATCTCCCAAATATTATTACTTCACCTCGAACATGACTCCTATTTTACCCATCACAATGTAGTGGCTTATAATTTCCTGCTTGCTCTGTAATTAGCTACTTTGAGACAGAACTGTATCCAGGGCATGCTCATGGTCAGGTCATAGGGCAATTAACAGTGTTAGGAGGGGGAGATGGGATGAAACCAAAATTCAACAAAAAAAAGGCAACCCTCTGCAAAGGAACGATCCTTAAATTAAGGTTGCATAGCACCCCAGGGGACCCATGGCAGGGGCTATATACAAGCAGGGTTTGGACAGGGTTAAGGTTCCTCTGGCAAAGGATAAGCCAAAAAGCTGAGCCACGGTTGCAAGGAAATGAGTTACACACTAGAAGAAGATCCTTGCTGATATCAATAGCGCTTAGGAGAAGTACAATGTAGGGACAGGAAAGGAAACGCGGGGCAGTGGATTCGCCCTCTGCCACGGGGAGGCATGATGGGAAAACACATCATCAGAAAGCCGAGGGCCATCCTCTCTGGATTAAACTCTCTCTGAAGCCTTTTCCCAGGCTGAGAGCATCTCAGAAATATTGTAGCAAACAGAAACTAAAGAACCCTAGTGTCTCTTTTTTTAAATAAATAAAATTTACCAAGGAGCACTATTAATAAGGAAAGCCAGATTCTGACTAATAGAAGACCTGGGTGGGGCCAGCCCTGAACTCTCACAGAATAGTCTGCTCAGCATGCCCGTGTCTTGCTCAATCCCGGGACTTTGCTGAGAACTGACTTAATGCTTGGTTTCGTCAGCTTTCTCACCAGACCTTGGAGGGAAGAGATTTGTACACACAACCCCATCTACCTTGTTCTAGTTCTGAGCGATGTCAGACTTGTCTTTACCCAAATGTGAGTGTGCAGAAGGAATTGGGTGGCTGAACTCAAACGCCACAGGCCGTCCCTCTAATTAAACACAGACACAGAACGCCACCTTCCAAATTATTCTTTCCTTAAACGGCACCTTCATTTCCAAGCTGTTCTGACCACACCGATTCTACCTGGTATATTGAATTCAGCCTGCGCAAAGCTCTGAGTTCCAAAGGAGTTTGGATTATACGCGGGAGCAAGGGCCACAGATTAAGTCGGGAAGAAAACTTGGTTCAGAATAAGGAGTCTACTGAATATCAGCCTTGAGGGCTAAAAATGGAAGACTCAGGGGTTTTATGTTAAGACCTCAGTGGTTGGATACTAGCATTGTATGAGGTTTAAATTGGCATTTGGGAAATGGATTATTACCAGGACCATGCTGAGTCTATTGGCCATGCCAGTAAATACAGCTCATAGTTGATGTGTTTATTTCCTTTCAAAAACTCATTTTTAACCCTTCAGTCCACCACAGTGATTTCATCTTTTGAGTTTTCTCTTTGTCGTCTCTCCTCTTGAAGCCCGGCATTTCTCCTAAAGCCCATCTTTGCATTCCTTCCTCCAATGTCTCTCCTTAGGCGAGCTCTCCACCCCCGTGATTGGAGTATCAGCTTCTGTGAAGACTAAGACATTCACACTTCACATTTGCTCTTGGCCTTTGGCAGTCTCTGAACTACCTGCCCGACATTTTACAGATCAACACCCCACCAGCTGTCCCAGCTCTGTCATACCTGAGATTTTAGCCGGGTGTGGTGGTACACACTTGGAATCCCAGTACTCAGGGGGCCGAGGCCAGAAGGCAAGGCCAGCGTGGGTCATAGTGAGCTGCTGTCTCAGAGCCAAACAAACAAACCTCCTGAATTCCTGTCCCATTTTACCCCCTCCACTCTTGCCTGGTCCCAGTTATAAATGCTCTCTTCTTCCTCAGAGTCACTCAGAACGGAAACCTCCGGTCACGCTGCTGGCTGGTCCCACTCTCCAGGGCTAGCGGATGACATGGCCTCAGAGGCCTGCTTCGCCTTGTGCTCTGGTCTTCAACTCTCTACAAGCTTGGCTCTGGTTCAGTGACTCACCACCCGCAGAGCTTGAGCGATTTGGGGACCCCAAATCAGGTCTCCCTGCCCCTAATTTCTTTCCTTCACAATCTTCTCTATCCTGCCACCAAACTCACTTTAAACACAGGCTAGCATGGTCATATGAGTTTCCTGTGAGCATAACAAATGCTCACACACCAAGTTAAACGACACAGGCCGATCCCGATACCTCTGGAGGTTAAAATTCTTCAGATCGAGGTGTCGTCAGGGCTGTGTTTATTTGATATGCTCCAGGACAGAATCTGCTCTCTTGACTTTGTACAGCCTCAAGATACAACCTGTGTTCCTTGGATAGGAGTTCCTTTTCCAACCTCAAAGCCCAAAGCATAGCAATCCAAGCCTGACTCTGATCCTTTGGCCTCACACATTCGAAGATTCATAAAATTGCATTTAGACCACCTGGCCAATCTAGGATTCTGCTCCATCACCCAATACCTAACTAAATAATCCCCTTTCCATGTGGGGTAACATATCAGGTTCTGGGAGCTAGCAGGTGGAATCTTGGGTTGGATAGGATGCTATTCTACCTAGCAGAGTAGTCATTCCTCTACAGATTCTGTGTGCAGAGTACGCAGATGTAGGTCAATGGTCGAAGAGTTGCCTAGCATTGAAAAGCCCTGTGTTCAATTTCCAACAGAGGGAGAAAAGACTTCTGTGTGCAATCCCAGAGTACATGAACAGATTATGGCTTCAGAAGACAGTTTAGAGGCTCTTTGGGAATTAATTGTGTGACCTACTTTTCAACTTGGATACACCAAATTAGCACGAGCCAGTGCAATTTCCATGCAGCTCCTTCTCTGGTCTAAGTATTACTTGTAGACAGCAGTGGAGTTTAAGACTTCTTAACTCCCATTTAAGTATGCAACTGACATTTTCAGAATCAGCTGACTGTCCACTCCCAGATCCCACACCCAGCCAACACTGTAAGAGCCTACTTTGTGTATTAAGTTCTAGCTCTGTAGCTTGTTGTCTGCTGCTCAAGCCTAACAATTCGGTGACGGTTTGCTTGAACACTCTACTCTGCTAACTATCACCTGGATCGTTACGGCTTGTAGGCAACAAAACATTTTCCTCTAATGTTCTGCTGTGCTGTTTTATTTCATCTAGCGCTATTCCTGACATTCAGGGAGATGCCTTCTAGCTGTTTCCACAGGAAAGCATAGTACTGGGACACAAGATACATACGACATACATGCCTGCTGGGTTGCACCATCTATAGCGATTTTTAAAATACGACCCCAAGTTCTATAACGTACAGAAATGATGTAACATTAAACATTTCCTTTCATTTTTATTCAAACCACAGGTAGGACTTGGTAACAAATAATATGCTAATAGTTCCTTCCAATTCCAGGCACAAAAAATGCTTCAGACAACTCAGCAAAGTCAACCTTAACTATTAAGACCTTTAATGGAGCTCCTTCAAATACCTTTGAAGACTTCCCACTTTCGGACATCGAGGGCTGGACACAAGCCACCACCACTGTAAAGGTGAAGTGCCCTGAAGACAGCATTTCAATTCTCCACGTGAATAACGTCACCATGGGCTACCTGAGAAGTTCCTTAAGCACCAAACTGATACCTGCCATCTATATCCTGGTGTTTGTGGTCGGTGTTCCAGCCAACGTCGTGACCCTGTGGAAGCTCTCCTCAAGGACCAAATCCATCTGTCTGGTCATCTTCCACACCAACCTGGCCATCGCCGATCTCCTATTTTGCGCCACACTGCCGTTTAAGATCGCCTACCATCTCAACGGGAACAACTGGGTTTTTGGAGAGGTCGCGTGTCGGATCACCACAGTCATCTTCTACGGCAACATGTACTGCTCCGTTCTGATCCTCACCTGCATGGGCATCAACCGTTACCTGGCCACAGTCCATCCTTTCACATACCGGAAGCTTCCCAAACGCAACATCACCTTGCTCATGTGTGGCCTGGCGTGGGGAGCGGTTTTCTTATACATGCTGCCGTTCGCCATCCTGAAGCAGGAGTATCACCTTATCCAGCCGGCGATCACCACCTGCCACGACGTCCACAACACATGCGAGTCCCCATCCCCGTTCCTGTTCTACTATTTCATCTCCTTGGCGGTCTTTGGATTCCTCGTCCCATTCGCGGCCGTGGTCTTCTGCTACACGGCGCTCATCTGCAAACTCAACGCACAGGACCGCAGGTGGAGGAGGTACATCAAGGCGGTTCTCCTCATCCTTGTGATCTTTACCGTTTGCTTTGCGCCTACCAACATCATACTCATCATTCACCACGCCAACTACTACTACAACAATACCGACAGCCTCTACTTTATGTATCTCATCGCTTTGTGCCTGGGGAGCCTGAATAGTTGCCTGGATCCATTCCTTTATTTCATCATGTCGAAAATTGTAGATCAGCTTACTTCTTAGCGGACAACAGCAAGGTCATCTTAGAGAACGAAGAAAGCGATGGAAATGTCCGTGCTTGGGCCAACTTGTGCATGGCACCGACAGCTTGATTTCTTATTTTATTATTATTATTAATAATATTTTTTGGAGACAGGGTCTCACTCTGTAGTCCTGGATGGTCTGGAACTCTATTTAGACCAGGCTAGCCTTGAACTCACAGAGATCTGCCTGCCTCTGCCTCCTGAGTGCTGGGCATGTGCCACCATACCTGGCAACAGCTCCATTTCTGAGCTCCTAAGGAAGATTGCTAAAATCATCAAACAGCATAAAACTGTTAGGATTAAAAAAATGCTCTGTTAGCATTTTAAAAATATCTTAATTTTAAGCAAAATTATCATTATTCTCCTTATGACACTGGACATTTCTATTTGCCTTCTTGGGTCTCTGAGCTTTCAATTTCCTCTTCCCTCCTGCGGGTGGCATTGCATCCTGGGAGTTTATCATTGCTCTGGTTCTTCTTGTCTTTGTTTTGCCCCTCACTGGGTCCTATCTTCATCCCACCTCTGTCTTTTTTTTTTTTTTTGTGGTTTTTCAAGACAGGGTTTCTCTGTTGTAACTCTGGCTGTCCTGGAACTCACTCTGTACACCAGGCTGGCCTCGAACTCAGAAATCCTCCTGCCTCTGCCTCCCGAGTGCTGGGATTAAAGGCATATGCATCACCACCCCGTCCCACCTCTGTCTTAACGGTTGTCCTCACTGTCAGCCAATCCCCCATTTCACGGATCAGGTTAGGCTTCCTCGAATATTTTTCTGACTGCGTCACAAAAACACTTCCCCTGTCCCAGCATGGCTGAAATGACAAATGGCAGCTGTGAATGCCAACTCCCCAACGTGACCTGTGAAGCCGTGCCTGCCAGTAAGCACCAGGCTAGCTCACTTCACCACCAACTGGTCCTTCCTTCCCTCTCTGGCAGACCTGGTGAAATCCCATTATGGCGTCTTTGCTTTGATCTGCAGCTTCCAGAGTCCTCAGAAGGTTGTTCTTCCCTCGAACTAGAGGCGTCATTTCCTCCTCTGGATTTCCAAAGCACTTTCTTAGCATTGTGTTGCTTCGATACAAACAAGCTTGAGAGCTCCTCGGCATATAAATTGTGGTTCCGTAAGCAATTAGGTTCTCCGTGTAGCCGGCTCTTTGTTCCTGCAAGTTTCAGACCTGCAGATCCAACCAAGCACAGACCAAAAACACTTGGGAAAAACTGCGTGAACCGAACACGGACAGACATTTCTCTTTTCCTCGCCCCCTGAGCAATGCAGCGTCTGCTCAATTTAGAGCATCCACACCGTATTAAGCAGTGTAAGTAACCCAGACGAGACGTGAAGTAGATGGGAGGCTACGAAGACGGTTCGTCCAGATACAGTCCCACGCCCACTGTGGCCCTCACTGTGTGCAGCGGTCCTGGGAGCCACCTGGGAGGGGCGATGGAGGAGGTGGCTGTCTGTCTTCTTCCTCTGAGGTTCTTGTGGTCATTCCAGGGCTAAGCTCCGTGGAGCCCGCTGCCTTCTTTATGTAGCACGCGGCTGAACAAAAGAGTAAAGCCCCGAAGCACCTAAACAACACGGAGGCCTATTCAGTTCACACTGACAAGGTAGCATACGCTGCATGACATAAGATGACAGCGTTTCCAGTTAGGCTTGTTTAAAAAAAAAAAAGTTAAACAGCAATATACTCATAAAGTCATTTAGTAATTTAAATAATGCCTCTGTCTATTTTCCATCTCTGTTTTTTTTTTTTTTTTTTTTTTTGTAAAGGGCAATGGTATTATAAATCTCCAGATTATTCCTGTAGGTAAAATGTTTGTCTTAGCTGAGGGATCCAATGGGAGATGTAATTTTTGGGGTTAAAGGGGGAGTGTCACTAACGAATACAACTGGGGTGGAGGGAACCTCTGAGCACACAGCATTGCTGAGACAAAATTGTAAGTATGTGGATATATGCGCCCGACAAAACTTTGCCATAACCAATGAAACAAGACACATTTTAAGTGCACAGAGTTGAGTATACGTATATAGTCTCCTGTTTCATCAAACCTGGACATAAAATTTATACTCGTATCTCCATCCCCATAACCCTCCTCCTCCCCCTACGAGGCCTTAAAGCCTACACCTCATAGAGCCACTTGCTCTCGTTTCCTGCAGCTAAATAGAGAACTCAGCAAGATTCCAGCAACAGAGGGGTGGGCAGGGAAAGCTCTCTAGCAAGCTTCCCTTTCTTCAAGGCTTTAAAAAAGAAGTCATGCCATTAGCAGGAAATGGAGTGCATCTGAAGATCATCATATTAAGTAAACAAACAAACAAACCCGAATACTACTTTTTTTTCTCTTACTCTTCATGGTGCCTAGATTTTATATAAAGAAACAAAATCTAAAGAAGTGATGGCAGCTGGTATTAGGGAGATGTGCTTAATGAACAATAGATATTTGCACAAAAGCATTCAACAAAAAGACTTTACGAAGTTACATAAAAAGTAAACGTCAGGGTCGACAAGATGGCTCAGTGGTTAACGATTGCTACCAACCATGACAACCCAAGCGAGCTCTGCAACCCACTGACACCTGCAAGGTTAACCCCTGACCTCCACACAAACCCTGTCCCTCACACACACTCAAATAAAAATACACAAGAGCAATAGTCAGCAAAACCTTAAAACAAGCAATTAAAATAAATCTAAAGCAACTTTGAAGATTCTAAAAATTTAAGTAGAAAAGGAACTCATTTTGAAGCTAAGCCATTAATCGTTGTAGTTATTCCCAGCAGGAATATAGCAATATTTACTAGTTAAAACCACACATAAATCTGGGCATGATGGCACATGCCTTTAATCCCAGCACGCTGGGAGGCGGAGGCAGGCGGATGTCCGTGAGTTGGAGGTCTTCTGGTCTATACAGCAAGTTCCAGGCCAGCCAGAGCTATACAGCAAGACCCTACCTCAAAAACATGAAAACAAACAAACCAAAACCAAATCAACCAACAGAAAAACCAAAACCAAAACTTAAAAAAAGAAAGAAAAAAGAAAGAAAAGGCACGCTTAATTTACAAGAACAAATCCAAACTTTAGCGGGGTATAGTTCTGTGTTAGGTAAAGCCTTCGATTTTAACTCACTCTTGATCCACTTTCTCCAGTGGGTACGTGTAGAAAACATACTCTGCTCTGCTATGCCACCATGACCATTACCCAGTCTCAGAGAACGCTGCGCTTACACGGAGCACCCGGAAACCTCACTTGCCACTCCCCTGATGAAGCGGATTCCATGACGCTGCCTCTCACGATACCTTCAATGGCTGTATGCCTTAGAACAATCTTTACGTCATACTGTAATGCCAGCACTATCATCTCATCCCTATTATTTCCAAGGCTAGACTGTGGTAAGGCGATACACAGAAAGGACACCAGGTGCATACACTGGAGTTTTCTAGGAACCTAGCAGAGATTTAAAAAAAAAAAAGAGCAAACAAAATCCAACACACAGACTCAGCCGAAGGAACAGAATCAGATTTCTTTTTTTCAGTGGAAAAGACCAGACTGAGGAAAAAAAAAATTAATAGATCGTGGCTGGACGTACAGCTTACTGGAAGGGTACGTGTCTAGTAGGTGGCAGGTCCTAAGTTTGATCCCCATCTCTTACCAATAAATGAAGCACAAACAAACTTCAAAAGCAAACTGTTTAAGAAAGGCAATTTAACCACCTGTGGCATACTCCTCAGACTTGTAGTGTTTTCTATTTGTCAGCAATGGTAGTGCAACGCTTGTCTCTGCTCCCGAGGATACAAGGAGTTTGATTCCTGAGCTAGTGCCTAGATCTTCATTTCCATGTTCCGTGGTCTAATCACACTAATAATGGTGCTGCTTCTGCAAACAGGTTGCCTGCCCAACATCCTGTTGCCAAGATGTGGGCTCTTAAGAGAAGCCTCCTCCTCCTCCTTCTCCTCTTCCTCCTCCTCCTCCTTTTCCTCTTTTCTTCTTTTTTTAATGATTTATTTTTATTTTATGGGTGAAGGTGTCAGATCTTCTGCAACTGGAGTTACAGACGGTTGTGAGCAGTCATGTGGGTGCTGGGAATTGAACCCAAGTCCTCTGGGAGAGATGCTAGCGCTCTTAACTGCTGAGCCATCTCTCCAACAAAAGAAGCCTTTGTATTGTTAGACAGATCCTGTGGGTTCAGCCTAGATCTAGAGCCTGACGGTAGAATGTTCTGGAGAAGACCCACACAACCTGCCAGAAAAGGCTTTGGCTTTGCACAGTTGGGCTCATCTCAGAGAGGAACCCAGATATGTGGGCAGAGGACATCTGTACCTCATAAGGACCTCCGGGCACAGGCATGAATACCCTCCATGTGTGAGGCAAACACAGGTGGCTTCGTGATACTACCTAAGCAGGACTTCCTTTTGGTGCTAGGCTTCATGCTAAATTCTATAGTTATGCACACACACACACACACACACACACACACACACACACGCACGCACACATGTATTCATAATGCCATTAATATATTAGAATATAAAATACATAAATATAAAATATAAAACATAAAATATATATTATATATTCTCACTTAACCCTCATTACAGTCCTATACAACAGGTATTCTTTTTATTTTTCGTTTATTTTATGTTTTTCAAGATAGGGTTCTCACTGTGTAGCACTGCCTATCTTGAAACTCACTATGTCGAACCAGGTTGGTCTTGAACTCACAGAGATCCACCTGTTCTGCCCCCTGAATGCTAGAATGAGGGCATGTGCTCTGTCCAGCTATAACAGGTTTTTTTTTTTTTTTTTTAATTTTCACACATGAAACTAAATGTGTGGAGATGTGGTAGCTTCACAGAGGCCGCATAGCCAGGATCTAAATGGTGCCTATCTGTAGCAAAAACAAACAAGTTTCTCTGTTAAAGTCATGTGCCGTCGGCACAGTCACCACCACAGCAACAGCAGGAGAGGGCTCACTTTTCTTCTTCTGCACGTGGTGACAGGAGCTTGTGTTTGATGTGTGGTGCTTGGAATGAGAATGGCCCCCACAGGCTCATATATATGAATGCTCGGTCCTTAGTTGGTGGAACTGTTTGGGAAGGATTAGAAGGGTTAGGAGGTACAGCCTTGTTGGAAGAGGTGTGCCATTGGGGGTGGGCTTGGAGGCTTCAAGAGCCCACACCAGGCCCAGTCTTGCTCTGTCTCTGCTTCCAACTTGTGGACTCAATATAAGCTCTCAGCTATTGCTTCAGTGTCATGCCTGCTTGCCTGCTGCCTGCTGCCTGCTGCCTGCCTGCCTGCCTGCCTGCCTGCCTGCTACCTGCTGCCTGCTGCCTGCCTGCTGCCTGCCTGCCTGCTACCTGCCTGCCTGCTGCCTGCCTGCTGCCTGCCTGCTACCTGCCTGCCTGCTTGCTACCTGCCTGCCTGCCTGCCTGCTGCCTGCCTGCCTGCTACCTGCCTGCCGCCTGCCTGCCTGCCTGCCTGCTGCCTGCCTGCTGCCTGCCTGCCTGCTACCTGCCTGCCTGCTGCCTGCCTGCCTGCCTGCTGCCATGCTCTCAGCCATGATGGACACGGACTCACCCTCTGGAACCATGAGCCCCAAAGGAAACATTTTTTCTAAGTCGCCTTGGTCATGGTGTTCTGTCACAATGCTGGAACAGTATTTCAGAGCCTCCACCTTTCACTTTACTGGCTCTATCACCCTGAGCCCCAGTCTTATGCTTCCAGATGTGGCAGCATCCACCAGCAGTTAAAAACTAGCTGAGCATGATTTCTGAAAAAGCGGTCCTTGGAAAAGCATAGCAGGAAAGCAACCCCATGTGAGCACTGACAGAAGGCCCTGCCTTGGGCCACAGATCCCTGCACTCAGTGAGCCTATCTAATCTGTGAAGTGAACACCGTTTGCATTTAACAGTGGAAACATTACATGCATTCTTCAGAAACCTTAAACATGCAATCAGTGGAAAAACAGGTTCAAAAACGTATCTGCCATACACCTGAGCCTTGGAGTCCACTTTCCAGAAGGTGTCTTTTCCTTCACATCTCACCCGCCCAAGGATGTGTATCCCATTTTTATGTATGCTAAAGTGTGTCATTTTAAAAAACATTTAGGTCATGTTTTTATGACCCCAGCTGGGCTGGGGATGATTCCCAGTGGTCAGAACACTTGTTTACTATGTACAAGATCTTAAGTTTGATCCCCAGCATTGCCAAGGAAAAATAATTAAAGGTCATTTTTGGTCTGTTCTTCTTGCTGTGCTTGTAACTGAAAACAGAGTCCAAGAACTCCCAGGGACTCTGACTGACTCCTGAAACTGATTGCTACTGTAACAGAATCCTAACTTGTAGCTGATTCCCACTGTGCCTTTTTACCCTCTAATTATAAAAGAGAAAGGAAAGACAGAAATAAGTTTTCACTGCTCTTCAGGTGGCCCTGAGAGAGAAAGAGACAAAGGAAGAAGTAGTCACTGCCCTTTTTGGCTGTCCTTAACTGTCTGAAGCTTGAGAATCAGGAGCTGCTAAAAAACAGGACTATCGCCTATCGAACCAACCCGCCAACTGCCAGCTGCCCGTGCTTTCTTTTATGTTCTAAGCAAAGTTCCCAGAAGTACAAGTGATATTCAATCATAAGGAACGAATTATTCAAAATGTCCTGCTACATTTCTCCCCGATTACATAACTTGTATGATATTACTTGTTCTTTGAGGCCTTCTGCCAGTCCATCTCTTCTCCTTTCTTTTCTTCAAGATTTTATCCCTAGCATTCATACACGATACATTGCCAACAGAAAGCATGAGAGAGAATTTTTATTTCCCTTGTCAAAACTAGTAGAAGGCACTACTTTATGGTTCTGGCTCTCAAAAGTTTACTGTTTCTTTGGAGGCTGAATGTGGTTTGGGCTGTTCATTTTCTTTGCAGGTTGGCATGAAGTCAGTTTACTTGATGAGCCATTAGCACATGTGTTGGGGAAGTTTATTTTTAGTTGTGTTTATTTTTAGTTATGCACTGTTGGGTTAGGGGCTATCCTAGATCCAGGGCATTTTGTATTATCTACAGGTGTTGGGTTTCTGTGAGGGTTGTTTAATTGGTAATGACCTGCATGTGCTATCAGTAGAACACCTAAGGAGTTTTGAATCAATAAAACACCTGAGCACATGTTCTGGGGTTCCACTGTTGATGGAGTATGGCACTGGCCACGACAGTGGTTCCCTCTGCTGAGACTGGCAGGGCTTCCATCTATGAAAATGCCTCCATCTTGACCTGGTGGTGAGCTAGCCTATAGGCATATTACAACACACATGTGTATCCATTTTCTATAAAAATGATATAGGGACCTTCATGTTTCAACGAACTCTGATGTTCACTGATGTATGAAAGGTAACAATCTCTTTCAATGTTTTGTCCACTGACTTTTTTTGCATGACTTTTTTTCCTTGAATGCCTGGAACTTGGCTTTACGGTGTTTCCCTCTGGCTTCTATTTGCTGTAAGGCCTCCCTCTAAAAGGGAGGCTGCAATCTCCTCAGGACTAATGCACTGTCAGCCATTGTACAGGTCACGGGAAGTCTTGGGATTCCTGGGGGTTGTGTCAGATTTGCAGCGATTGGCATTTTGTCAGCCATCACTCTCATTATCTTTCCTGGAACACTATGATGACTTCCAGCCAACTGTTCCACATCAGCCGAAGTGAGATTCACGAGGGGATATTTTTCATCAAGGTTTCATAGTGTTCTTCTTTCTCAGACTCTTCCCTGTCACTGGTGTTGGAGTCAGGTGGAAATTTAAAATTCAGAAACTTTACTCCATGACCCAGGGCTGATTCTTTGCTGCTTTTAGCTTTTTTGTATTTTAATACAATCATTAGAAGGCTCTTTTTAAAAGAACTCTTCTTTCCATAGTCACGCTTTCAGATCAGCAGTCAGGGTGTTCAGAAGGTCTTCCTGGCTCAGATCTACCCTTTATCAGTTTTGATGGTACCCACAAGTATTCATTTCCACTGGAAATCTAGGCCTACCCTTGCCCCAGGGCAACAGTTGTCTTAATTTCCATTCTGATGTTAATACATCTTTATAATTTATGGGTTGATTTGGTTCTGCAATTCTTTCTATTGCCCACTGTCTCTCAGCCTAGCTCATTAACATTCAGAAAATTTAAAGTTAGTAGAGCACTATGTAGCCTATCTCTGGGGGGTCTTTGTTATTCCCATTTATCTTTCAAGCATTTCCTTTAATGTCTGATTAGATCTTTCAATAACTACTTGTCCTGTAGCATTGTGTGATATACCAACAATCTGTTTTAGGCCATAGTATGCAAAATTTTTTTCATTTTATTGGAGATATATGCAGGGGCACTGTCAGTCTTGATTTGTAAAGGTATTCTCATAATAGTTATTACTTCCAGTAAATGCATAATGACAGAGTCAGCCCTTTCAGAGCTCAAGGCAGAAGCCCATTGAAATCCTGAATAAGTATTGATAGTATGATATATAAACTTTAATTTCTCAAATTCTGCAACATGGAAAACATCCATCTGTCATATTTCCCCTCTTTTAGTACCCTTAGGGTTACTTCCAGCAGCAACGGGGCTTGATTATACAAGGAACACGTCGGACAATTCTGTATTATCTCGTTGGCTTGTTGCCAAGTAACGGAGAAGCTCCTTTTTAAACTTTTGCTGTTGATGTGGTGCTTTTCATGAAAATTTGAGGCTTCTAACATATTTCCTGTTAATAACTGATCGATCTCATCATTCCCTTGCGCCAAAGGGCCTGGCGACCCTGTATGAGATCTAATATGAGTAATCTGTAATGGACAGTTTCTGTCTTGAATTGCCTGTTGCAGTTGCATAAATAATGATGTTAATTCTGAATTATCAGGAATAAATTCAGCAGTTTCTGTATGCAAAACAACCCTTTCTATATACAGAGAATCAGTGATGATGGTAAGAGATACAGGAAAGTCTCATAATACCGTAAGAACAGCATATAGCTCTGATTTTTGAGCTGAAGTATATCGGCTTTGATTAACTTTACTGATTTTTTCTGACTTGTAGCCTGCCATTCCTCATTTATTTGCGTCAGTATAAAAGAGCTAGGTTTTTCTTTCACTATGAGAAAGTATCCATTCAGTCCTTTTGAGAAACTGAATTTGTTTACTTTTAGAATATTTGTTAGTAATTTCTCCCAAATAATTGCTACACGCTCTCTGCCAATTTTCTCTGATTACCCATAGTGACATAATCTTAGCATTAGTGCAAGGCACCATTATTTCTGCTGGATCTTTGCCTGACAGCTGATGAACTCTTATTCATCCCTTTATAATCAAATCACCAACCTTTTCTATATAGGTCTTTAATTTTTTACTCCGTTTATGGGCCATACATTTCCATTCTAAGCTATTATCCCCTCTCTGCATAAGAATCTCAGTAGGGAAAAGCTTTAAATGAAGGATGACCAAAATACAATCCAGGTGAGGATCTATGCGATCCACAGATGCATCTTGTAGTCTCTTTATTACTAAAGTTGACTCTTTCTTTGCTGCAGCAGTTAAGTGTTTTGGACTGTCTAGGTTGGGTTTGAAACAAATTGCTTAGCTCTTGTATAGTTAATCCAGTTGTGGGTCTTACCCGAGCGATACTTCCCAATAACTTTTGGAAATCATTCCGAGTTCACAACTGATTTTCTTCTGACCCGTACCTTTTGTGGCTGAATATTGTGTTAGCTTATTTTGTAACCTAGATAATTCATAGAATCGTCTCTCTTTATTTTCTCAGGAGCAATTCGTAACCCCCACCAGGTAAGACTTTTTTTTTTTTCTTCAAACATTTTTTTTCTAAAATATCTGCATCAGAATCAGCCAACAAAATGGCATCCATATAATGATAAATAATAGATTGGGGAAGTTGTTTTCAAATTACATCTAATGGTTGTTGTACAAAATATTGACATAAAATGAGACTATTTAACATTCACTGGGGAAGGACTTTCTATTGATACCTTTTGACAGGTTGAGCATTGTTATAGCTGGATACTATAAAAGCAAACTTTTCCTTGTCCTGCTCTTGCAAGGGGATTGTAAAAAATCAGTCTTTTAAATCAATCACTATCAGATGCCATGCCTTAGGTAATAACGAAGTCAAAGGAATTCCAGCAGACACATGGGCTGAATCACCTTGTTCACGGCCCTCCAGTCAGTTAACATTTTCCAATTTCCAGATTTTCTTTTTCTTTATAATGAATACAGGTGAGTTCCATGGGCTGGTAGACTCTTCTATATGCTGAGCTTTTAATTGTTCCTCTGTCAGCTGTTCAAGCGCCTGTATGTTTTCTTTTGTTAAGGGCCACTGCTCCATCCATACAGGCTTGTCAGTTAACCATTTTAAGGGTAGGGCAGTTGGTATAGTTTCGGCAGAGGGCCCCTTTATAAATTTGGAAACTCAATCCCTGTTGTGCCTGGCTTTTGGACAACCTGCACAGCCTGTGCATGTCCCTTATTAAAAGCATCTTCCCTTTGAGACCTTATTTTAATTTTACTATCTCTGGGATGGAAGGGATATTAATCTGAGTTCCCCATTGTTGTAATAAATCTCTTCCCCATAAAATTATAGCTATGTCAGCCACCACAGAAGGCTTTCCTTTTTGGCTCTCAGGTCTCAAAAATTTAACCCAATTTACACTTTATTTTATGTGGGATAATTTTCCAATCCCTATAAACTGTGTGGATACTTCCTGAAGGGGCCAATTTGAAGTCCATGACTCTTGGGAAATTACTGTTACATTCACACCTGTGTCCACCAACCCTTCTATTTCAATGCCATTTATTTGAATTTTTAATTTTGGCCTTTTATCATTAATGACAGCCTGCCAGAACACTCATTTCCTAATGCTTCCAAACCCACCTGCTCTTTCTACAGGGGCAACTTTTCTTTTGATATAGGCAAACGATAACAGCTTCACAATCCTAACCCCTGCATTAAACTGCAGGTTTCTTGTTACATAGGCCATGATTTTAATTTCTCCTTTGAAATCTCCACGGGACTCTTGACTCCTGAAACTGATTGCTACTGTAACAGATTCTCAACTTGTAACAGATCCCTCCTGTGCCCTTTTACCCTCTAACTATAAAAGAGAAAGAAAAGAGAAATAAATTTTCATTGCTCATCAAGTGGCCTCGAAAGAGAGAAAGGGAGAAAGGGAGAAGTCACTGCCCCTTTTTGGCTGTCCTTAACTATCTGAAGCTTGAGGATCAGGAGCTGCTAAAAAAACAGGACTATCGCCTATCGAACCAACCGGCCAACTGCCAAGTGCCAACTGCCCGCCTGCTCTCTTTTATGTTCTAAGCAAAGTTCCAAGAAGTCCAAGTGGCATCCAATCATAAGGAAGGCTGCATAGGACAAAAGCTTATTCAAAATGTCCTGCTATACTGTGAGAAACATCTCTCCTCACCTGTCTTGACACACCATCACGTATGTTTCCCAGTCAGGTGGACATAGTCACGGTCCCAGAATGGATCACCTTTCAGAAGAGGCTAGGTTAACAGCCACAGGAGGCTTCACTAATACTAGACAAAGGACTGCTGTTGTTTTGGTATTTGGAGCCATGCTAAATGCTATAGCTACACGCATACACACAAAGATAATACACACAGGGGCTAGAGAGACGGTTCAGCAGTTAAAAGCCCCGGCTGCCCTTTCTAGAGGACCGGAGTTGGGTTCCTAGCACCCACACCAGGCAGCTCACAACTACCTGCAACACCTGCCCTCACGTACACATATCCACACACAGATACACATAATTAAAAATACATTTAAAAAAATCACATGTGCATATATTTGTAATGCCATAAATATATTCAGATATGAGAACACATCTCTATGTTTCACATTCTTATTTAAGTCTCATTAACATACTACAGGGCAGGTATTATCCTAATTTTATGCACGTGAAAATGGACATACGGAGATGAGGCAGTTTGACTGAGGCCAGGTAGCCAGGATCTGAATGGTGCCTGCCTGTCTCCAAAGCCAGCAGCTCACTCTCTCTCAATGCTGCTATTTTGCTGTCCGCCATGGACACGGTTACTTAACTCCCAGCTCATTATCTCAAAACTGGTGACGATGGTGAAATGACTCAAGGGCTGTTATGAGAATTAAGTGAGAGGTGCTTAACTACCACTGTCACGCCTGCGAACAGGAGCTGCTCAGTCTGCGTGTGCTCTGAGTGCTTTCCTTGTGTCAGGGGAGGCAGGTCCCAGGTCCTGAAGGTGTACACAGGGGAGCCACCCATTCCTTCCAGCTGTGTTAGACCGGAGAATACCGATGACAGCCGTGGCCAGTGTACAAGGCAGCATCACTCCTGAGTGGCAGGTCCTGCAAAGCTCAACACCCAGCATCTTCCTAAGAGCACTGAGTCTTCCTGGGACCCCCCTTCAGTGTAGGTCCAGATGCACATAACATCACTGCTTTTCAAGAGGACTCCAGGTGAGTTGCCTCCCATGCCCAGAACAGAGCAATAGGATACCCACTGAGCACTGCCCATACCACGCAGACCGAACCCCAATCACCTGCCTAACCGCCTCTTTTTTTCTCCTTCAGCACTGTTCTTGTTCTGTCTCCATGGCAACTTCTCTTAAGATTCTTGAGTATTCTATCTCAACTCGACTCTTTCCTGCTCTCCCACAACTCCCTGTGAAACAGTGACCGCATCAA
Source organism: Cricetomys ansorgei (assembly GCA_026225945.1). Lineage (NCBI taxonomy): Eukaryota > Metazoa > Chordata > Mammalia > Rodentia > Nesomyidae > Cricetomys > Cricetomys ansorgei. The sequence continues at coordinate 8,792,710 of JAMJFZ010003624.1, read as the reverse complement.
TAAGCTCCTGACCATCTAAACCATAAGGACAGAGAACTTTCTAATAGCATCTTGTGCCTCTGGAACCCCTCACCCATTTACCAGATGCTGTGCACTGCATTGCACGGGTGCACAAGATACACACAGGAAATGCCCAAGGAACTGCACTCTGGATGAGAATTCACCTACAACTGAGTTTTCAGTGAAGGGATAGAAGGAGCAACCCGGCTCTGATCTGGATTTTTCTTTAATGTTTGGCCTTGTTTTCATTCTCATTCACTGGGATAAGAAGCTCATGAGACTCATGGAAAATGGATCCAAAGTCTTCCCTCCCACAAACTTAAACAAACACGTTGAAAACCTACCCTGATTTTCTGTGATTTTTTATGGAACAATACATCCTGGTAGTGCTGGGCGTGGCCTGGGTTCACGTCTCTGATGTTGGCAGTGGGTAGCAACAAGGTATCTAAAGTCTTCAGAGGGTTCCCTTCATCGATGGCTTCATTGATGTACCCCAGAGCTACCATCCCTGTGGAGAGAAGAGCAAGTTCTCTAAGTCCCGGTGCATTACACACCCTCTCATGTTGCACGCAACGAAGAAATAAACCAGATGTGGAAAGGCTGGAGATTATAAGGCGATGCATGCCATCGACTGCATTTCTGTGCACATACAATGTGCAGATGCAATTAAGAAGAGTTCAGTTCACGATGGATTCCAATCACAAATCCGCCTCAGTGGAAAAGCAGTGCGTATTTAGGGATGATTTAAGAATGCAGCACACGTATGCAAAAACTAGGAAACGCCACAGAAACACCTCAGCCACAGCCAAAACAGAGCATCTCACGTCCGTAGATTGAAGATCCTATGTTGTGAAGGTGGAAGTACTCCTCGATTTGACCTCCAGCTCCAAAGTAACTCCCATAAAAACACCAGGAGCCTTTTCACAAACCCTAAAATGCACAGGGAACAGAAGGAGCAAGAACAACCAGTGCGGACCTGAAAGAGAAGAACGTGCTGGTGGATTCTTCCCCGCGTCAGAGCTCATCCCAAAGCCACAGTGACTAATTCTGCTGCGTCCAGACATGAGGAAAGCCATATAGATGAGCAGGACAGAACTGAGGATCTAGAAACAGACCTGTCCACTTATGGTCACTTACTTTTTATGACAGGGGTGCCAAAATAATTCAGTGGGCAAAAATAGTCTATAAAGTTTATTGCTATGAAGTAAATGGCGCGGGGTCAACCAGATACATGTATATAAACAAAGCTAACCCTAAAGATAAAAAGCCAGACAAAGAGCCCACTAATGCACTTTAAAAATATGCAAGTATATGGGTGTTTTGCCTGCATGTATGTTTGTGCCCCCCACCATGTGTGCCTGGTGCCTGTGAAGGCCAGAAAGGGGTTCTGGGTTCCCTGGAACTGGAATGAAAGAGGCCTGTGAGCCGCCTTGTGGGTCCAGATGCTGGGAATCCAGCCTGGGGTTACCTGGGGGAGCAGACAGTCTGATGAGGGATCTTTCCAGCCTTACTATTCACTTCTAAAGGGTAAATATTATGGTGTGTAACTTATATTTCAACAAATGTACATTTTTACAAGAGGCACACTTTTTCCAGTATGACTCTCAAGTGTTAGGCAAGGCAGTAGGCTCAGAGGACAAGAGGCCCAGATGAACTTCATGTAGTGATCTATAGTAACGAAAATGTAAAACCAGAGAGTTTTGGACATGCATTCTACTCTTTGGATTATTTTTACTTTTGCAGCTGTTCAAGGGGTCTTAAAAAACAGTTCAAAATAAAGCAATTTTCTATAATATTAAGAAACAGCAGAATGGATAGCCACACAGATCAGCACTGTTTGGTGGGATTATGCGCAGTGACAGAAATGCTCTCTTTTGGAGTTGTCCGATACGGCAGCCATTAGCCACGTGCACCTATGGAGCAATTAGCACGAGGTTATCGCAAATGAAGAATGAAACAAGTTTGCTTCGCTGTAATTTTGAAAATAGTCACATACGGCTAGGACACAGAGGCAGGCTCCACAGACAATGTCATGCATATGCTGGGACACCTTTAAGATTCAAACACCAGATAATGAATTTCTCATACTATTTACCTAATAACAGACATTATTAGCCTTGAACTGCAATTCAAGGATTGTATCAAAGGAGGGCTGAGCGTACCCTCTTGTTGAATTGGTATGGTCACTAACGTATCGAAAGATCTTAGAACACAGACTATGTAAGGGCTTAGAATAAAAAGCACAGAAGCTAGGTGATGGAGCCTGAAAAATCTTATGCAGCCTGAAGCAAAAATGAATCTGTTTGAGGAAGGTCTCTTCTCATTACTACCCTATTATCAACACTAACAAACACCTATTATCATTCACTAACAACATTAACTACAGTGGTATACATATACACATATATATGTGTATATACACATACACATATATACGTGTGTGTGTGTGTGTGTGTATGTGGGTACATATACTTGTATACATACACACCCATGGGGGGATTTGACATCCTGCTTTAGTGCTGATGAACAAGACCTGGTAGAGAAACTAAAAGCTGACCGCCAGTAAGCTCAGGAAACCCACAGTAAAGATCAAACATTCTTATCGAGTCTATTGTTTTTCTTCCAAGATACTTTACAAATACAATAAGCCATAAAAAAAACCAACACCTCAAGTTTAAAAAAAAAAAAGAATCCCTATCTTTACATTAAAATTAGGCTGACATTTTTCTAATAAGATGACCCCACAGATACCACTGTGCTAGGAAACAAAAAGATTTATCCCTGAGGGAAAGGAATCATTTAAAACTCCTAGAGATTATTCCAGGTTATAACGCGTAAGTATATAAATATATGTTGCTTTAATGTTCAAATTAAATACTTTTCAGACGTGAGGAGAGCCACGCAAAGTTCCAGGTACTGCTGTTCTCATCCTGTCCTACTCATGAACTGGAGAGTACAGGCGACATCATAGCGTTCCCTGGACACCCCCTTGGTCCGGCTGTTCTGATACCTTCAGACACCCCATCCAAACATCATCTTAGCAGAACCAAGTCTGAGAAAGAGGATGTACACACATCCCAAGGGCTGGTCACCTGGCAAGGCGTGCATTCCAGCTGACTTGATGGAAATCACCAGCTTAGGTTTCTGATAGTGTATCTAACAACACAAGCTGCTGACGTCATAGTACATGACCTCACAGGAGCTGAGGAGCCTACCCAGAAGCCCCTTGGGCAGACCCACCTCAGTTTTCCTGTCTCTACATGTAAAAGGTGAATCCTATATGAATAAAGATTGCTGAGCCCAGGACCTACTTCTTTAATCTAAGCATGGTGCTGTGACATTCCAGTCCAGAGACAGTGGGTATTCTTGGGGAACGTGAATATCTGAGCCAGTGGATGAAGGAACCTACAAAGAACAGCACTTGGCCAAATTTTAAAAGCAGCCATCTCAAATATGACAACTTTCTTGCTGAGGCTGTGTGCCTCGGCACATAATATGCCTCTGTGGTTTTGGTTGAGAAATGTGGATTTTTCCAGTAAGAAATTAACAGGACATCGAAGTCCAGAAACCACGTTTTGGGATCCACCTTCCCTTTAGTAGTCTATTAGCTGCAGGCCCATGAAAACTCTCAGCTCTTTCGAGAATCTAATGACCATAGTGTATAACTCTAGTCATAAGAAGGCATTTAAAAAGATTTAGTGTTTTACTCTCACACAGAACAAGAACTATGAGAGAGGAAGAAGAAGTCTAAGGGTTAACAGAGTGCCCAGGTCAGGAAAGGGAGCAGGAGGGGGAGGGGGAGGCAGAGGGGAAGGGGGAGTGGTGGGGGGTGTAAAGGGGATCAATAGAGCACAGCATATTGATGAAAGTGTCAAAATGAGAGCTGGACATGGTGGCACAGGCCTTTAATCCCAGCACTCCGGAGGCAGAGGCAGGGGGATCTCTGTGAGTTCGAGGCCAGCCTGGTCTACAGAGTGAGTTCCAGGACAGCCGGAGTTACAGCAGAGAAACCCTGTCTAGAAAAATAAACAAAAACAAAACACCCAACAACAACAAAAGAAATCCATTTCTTTCTGTGTAAACTGAAACTCAATTAGAATCTAGCTTTTTAAGCTATCCCTTTAACACAGGATATTAGACACAGTCCTTCAGGAATTTTAAACAGAAATAAGAGAGGTGTTGGGGAGTGGGAAGGTAACTAAGCATAAAGTGGAAAGGTAGAGGCTGGGGGAAGGCAGCAAAGGGGCGGGATGCGGAGGAGCAACAAAACACAAAATTGAATGATGCCCTAAGGGACCCTAACACTTTACATGCTGATTTTTAAAACGGAAATATTTTAAAAATACATCGTTTTGACGAAAGGAAACAAACACAAACAAAACCAAAGTATAGGTCAATGAAATACCGTGCATTCACGAGCGCTAGGAAGCAGGCAGGATCCAAAACAACTTCCCTGGTGAGAAGCGCGTGGCTGCATGCCAAGATGCTCATGGGTTGTGGGAAGGCCATAACGCTCAAGAAACATTAGTGACAAACGATGTCTGCTTTCAAAAGGCTGCTGTCTCTAAGTCATACAAATATGTGTTTTTCTCTTCCTGGCAAAGCAGAGGCTGAGAACGGCACTCTTCCTCAGTCAGTGTGAGGGCAAAGGGAAGCAACCAACAACCGTGGGCACAGGATGCTAACAAGTCTTCACTTGAGTAGGCAGCACGTGCCGACAGACCCAAAACAGGCCCAGAGACGTCAGAACACAAAGATGGGACCTGACAATTTGTTTTCCCTACCTAAAGAAATCCTACAGCCACATTAGGCTTCACACACACACACACACACACACACACACACACACACACACACACGCAGGCACATGTATATGCACATGCACACATGCTCGCACACACAGAGCAGTGACTTCCACCACCTGCGTTCCCAGGATGGTGAACATCTGCTTAAATCACGGCTTCCCTCTGAAGTAACATCTGGCAAAAGGCCCAAGCTCCCAAACCAACATATTAGAAGAACTAATCAGGGTGTCTGATGGCAGAGATTGTGTAAGCCTCGGGACAGGAAATACAGAGAGGGGCAACAGAAAGCTGAGCTGTCCCAAAAGAAGCACAGAGATACACAGGACTCGAAAAGGACAGAACCATGACAATGTCCAGATAGAAGTGTCACAGTAAATCCACACCCACTGCACACTCTGAAGGCATGCACCTTTCACAGTGGGATGGAATCCAGAGAGAAAAGACCTTGAAATATCAAAATACAAGCTTGGCAAGGTGCTCACAGGAAAACAGCCAAGATTGGCTGATTAGAAGAATCATGTAGATACTAGCATTCCAGCGTTAGATGCGGTATTAGGGGAACAGATCTGACACCCCACCATAGCTCACCAGAACAAAAGAGCTTACGGTTTGTGAGACAAGTGCCCGTTCCATCTAAGAGCAGGGCAGAAAAGTCAAAGCTGTTCTGGCTCTAAGGGCCACCCTTAGCTTGTGAACAGCTACATTTGAAACAGACTGTGAGGGAGACTTGTAGAGGAACATTCAATCTTTTATTCCAGCAACATGGCTACTCTGGGAAAGGATCACATTCAAGGCCTGTGTGATTCAGCTGGAATGCAGCACACGCCTTTAAGTAACCCAATTCAGAAGGCGATGGTGGCACATGCTTTTAATCCCAACTCTCAGGATGTAAAAGGAAGCAGTCAGTTCAGGAGTAGGTCACGGTTCTCAGTTCACCGTTCTCAGTTCATGGTTCTCAGTTCATAGTTCACAGTCAGTTCAGAGTTAAGACAGAAGCAGTAGAGATTGAGAGAACGGAAGGAGATTGAGTCAGACCCTGCTAGTCAACAGAGAAGTGGAAAGTCAGAGGCAGAGTGAAGTAGAGAGTAAGTACGTGCCTTTAATCCCAAGTCTGAGAGTGAATCAGGGTGAAGCCTTGGCAGAGTGGTGTCTGAGATGAATTAGAGTGAAGAACAGGCTACATGACTAATCAGAGGAAGAGTTAGCAGAGTGATTCAGAGTGAGGACACACCAAACTCTCATGTATAAAAGCAGGATCTCAGCTCAGGCAATCAGAGTCAGTCAAATAAGACACAGAGGCAGTTCAGCAGAAAGAGTCAGTGAGTTTGGGAGAAAGAGTCACCTCACAGTGAGAGTCAGTTTGAAGTCGAGCAGAGCAGTACCGACAGAGAAGTTGCAGGAGTCAACCAGAGTCAGTCAGAGTCAGAAGATTTCAGTCAGAAACAGTCACCAGGCTCAGAAGGTCAGTTTGAACCAGTCAGCTTTGAGCCAGAACAGCGAGTGCCTTGAATCAGCCAACCAGAAGAGTCGGTTGAGTTCAGTACAACTCTGAGTTCAGAAGGAACTAGTCAGAGTGAGTCAGTCAGTAGTAAGTCATGGAGGCTGAAACCCTCTAGGACCAGGGATTGAATTAGCAAAGAATAAACTGCCTTTTGCCATGAATCTACATCTACAGAGACTGGAAACAGTCATCTTACTTTAAAAAAAAAAAAAAGTTACTTATTTTGACGGTGTTCTAAACACTGAGATACAGAGAAATGTACCTACAAATGAGTTGAGGTTCTCTGGGGTCACCCAAGTCAAGGTGGTACTGAACTGTGCTAATCAGAGTAACTTAGTGTCTAGCTCATAAATAAATTCTAATGTCTAATTAAAAAATAGCTGAAGCTGGGTCATTCATGAGTGTGAGCCTGTACCCCAGCACTGGGGAACAGAGGCAGGAGGATCTTGAATGTGAAGCCAGCCTGGACCGGCTTCAGTCCGGTGAGATCCTGATCATAAAGCAAACAAATAAATAAATGAAGGAGGGAAGGAGTGGGGGAGGGGACAGGGAAGAAGGAAAGGAGGGAAGGAGAGGGAAAACCTGAGCTGGAAGGGAGGTCAGTGGTTTGACTGGTTCTAATTCATTTCTGCTAACTGGTCACAGGGGTTGGCTTGCTTTTATAACGGAAATGGCAGAAGAGCAGTAACCGTGGGAGTCGCCAGGCTTTCGTGTTTTGCTTTTGTTTTTGTTGTTGTTTAATGTTTATGTAAGCCAAAGGTGGAAGAGGAGGAGAAGGAAACAAGCTGACGTAGGGTTACATGCTCTTGGAACGCTTCCATTTTTCTGCCAGTTCATCGTTTTAGAAACAGAACAAATTATCATGATATTTGACCATACAGTCAGATTACATTATTTCCAATTTTTCATTCCTAGGGTTGGGAAGCGCGTCAGAGTTTACAAATGAAAGGCCAAGACAAAGATGACATCTTCTTAAAGGCATTACTACAGAAGGACCTTTTAGGTTTAAAAAAATACGATAATTAGGACTTTCTACCTCTTCACGTATTTTCGTATGTGCTTTGCGCAAAATCTATTAAAATAAATGCATACGCACTGAGAGAGTTACCTGGATGCTCTCACGAGCAAACTGTTACAAGTCTCCCCTAGAGAAGTTCACACGCACTGAAGGAAAGAAGGAAAACGTCCCACACTTACGGTCATTTTCTTCTTGAATCTGGATATTAATCATATCGATGCAGTTCTGAATTTCATTCCAGCTTAAGGTATCTTGCCCTTGAGAAGATGCTTCTAGCTTCACAGAGAGCAGCGCAGCAGCGTAACTGGGGAAGAGAAATCAGAAACCACACGTCAGACCTAGTCGCTCCTGGCTCACGTCCTGCGTCCCGAGTCTCACCTATGGGCCAAATGGAGACGTTGCCGCTAGCCTCACAGAAATGAAGATCGCTCTAAAGAGACACCTTGTGCCTCCTGATCTGACATCAGGCTATTCAAATGGTGGACCTCAAAGAAATGGGAACTCATTCTGGGAGAAGGAAAAGGTGTCAGCCAGGATGGGAACTTGTCTCCTGGAAAGAGATTTCAAATAGTTCTAACAACTTGCCAGAGCACCTTACAGGATGAGACTCAGCCAGAGAGTGACGAGTCAGTTGTGGGCGGAACTACGCCTTTACTAGAGCTGCTTAGATGTGCATACACTTGACCTTCTATTTAAATTCAATCTCACTTCAAGACCCTAGAGGGATGTGGGGGTTTTCTGGATCTCTTTGTGACCACATCTTTTCTGCTCTCCACTTTTAATTTGGCTCTTTAAGTTGACTTATGGAGGATGGAGTCAGGCCTGACTTGGGGCACAGGTTGTGACCCCCATTGTTCGTTAACGATGTCCTGAGGTTAGACAAAGAGGAGACAGGCAGGTAAAACTGTCATGTACAACTTCGTCAGCACATACTAGAGCAGTGGTTCTCAACCTTCCTAATGCTGGGGCCCTTTAATACGGTTCCTCGTGTTGTAGTGATCCCCAACCAAAAAATTATTTTTGTTGCTACTTCCTAACTGTAATTTTGCTACTGTTTTGAATTGTAATGTAAATATCTGATATGCGGTGGTCTTAGGTGACCCCTGTGAAAGGGTCATTCGATCTGCAAAAGGGAAAAGAGTTGTTACCCACAGGTTGAGAACCGTGATATAAGAGTGTTTTGTTTTTTGTTTTTTTTCTTTTTCCTTTTTTTCCTTTTTGGTTTTTCGAGACAGGGTTTCTCTGTTGTAACTCTGGCTGTCCTGGAACTCACTCTGGAGATGACGCTGGCCTCGAACTCACAGAGATCTGCCTGCCTTTGCTTCCTGAGTACTGGGATTAAAGACATGTGCCCAGCTTAAAATTATGTGTACGCATGTGTGTCTGTCTATATGAGACATATGGCAGTACCCACGGAGGCCAGAAGCATTGAATTCCCCTGGAGCTGGAGTTACAGAATTGTAAGCTGCTTGACATGGGTGCTGAGATCTGAACCCGGGTCCTCCTGAGGGGAGTATGCAGTCTTGATGATAAGCCATCTCTCCAACCCCACCACAGGTGTTTTTTCTTTAAAATATTTTTTTTATGCTCATGAAATGTTCAGTTTAATCAAAGTTCCTTACAATAAGCTCTGGGGAGTATGTGGAGCAGAACAGGGTGACACCTTTCTCTAGGAAGACTAAAATGGCAACTCTACTCTCCCTCGGTTGCTTTTTGGTCATTTGTTTGTTGGCAAGTGACCCAACACTGTTTACTCAAGACTGAAGAACCCTCTTTCAGTTTCTAAGCCAGTGGATTACAGCCAGTTGAGAATCAGTGGCTAAATTTTTGTCAAGATCTGGGTACACATCGCCCCCTGGTGGCTAACAGTAATTCGGGGTTCACTTTTTTTTCCTTTGTGCTTTCTTATCTCTAATTTGGGGGTTGAGTGCTTTGTACGTGTGAGGCCCCGAGTTCAGCACCCGGCAGCAAAAAGAAAAGAAAAAGCTCTGATTTTGCTTTTAATTCCAGCCCTTATCTCTCTCTCTCTCTCTCTAGATCCACTGCAGTGTTAGGTATGGCTACCAATTGCAGTTACAGAGGAATCCGAAACGAAAAATCTCAAACTGACGTACAACCCACGGTGCTCACAGGGTTCTTGTGGTTCAGCAACCAGAAGACTGGAGTTTGGGGCCCCCTTTGGGGTCCATAATTCCAGATGTTTCCTTATCAGTGGAATGTACACCTTGTAAAGACAGCTACTCCCAAGTCTCCTAAAGAAGCCCAAAGGAAGGTATATTTTTCGACAGCTCTTCCAGTAAGTACCGTTTGCTTAGGGTAAAGTCAGTTGTAAACACAAGATGATAATTTTGTCCCCAGGAGAGGAGAGCTATAAAGAAGGCCTCTTACAGCTGAATAGACCAGCTCTTGAGAAAACACAAGCAGGGTACGTGGACTTTTCCACTAAGCGAGTCGTTAATTTGGGAGATCTGCCAAAGCACATTTTCTTTTGCCCTGAAAGAAGGTTTGGAAAGTGCTCCTTACCGGTCCACGTGAACCTCGTCCAGATTGTTGAAGCCTATGGTGGGGCTTCTGAGTTGGTTCTGCACAGACACAAGGTCATTGCTGTCCAAAGCCTGGTTTAGCAAAGCAACAGCAGACAACATTTCCACAGCAATCAGGAGCTCCTCGTGGGCCAAGTAGTTCTGTGGGCAAACAAACGACCAAGTGAGCTCCTGGAATTGCATACTGCATGTATGTGATTCGGGCACGGAATGCATATTGACAATGAGCATGCCCACCTGCTCTTCACTGGCTTTCAGGAAAGCCAGGTAAATGGCTCCTATGTTCCCTTAGATTATTGTTTTGGGGGCTGTGTTATGTATAACCTACTGTTAGAGTGTCACAAATATCTGTATCCCGCAGCTGCTCTCTATACCCAGTGGTGCTGGCTGCCTATCACGCTCCATTTAACCTGGTAATTAAGCCATAGATTAGACAAAACTGACTGAGAGGTCCAGGTAAAAATCTCAGCACAGTTAACAACTATCTGTTTTGGGTCCAGAAAAGAAGAGCTTTACATAAATGTTATAAACCTAGAAAAACAAATGCAATCTTTAAGATAGGGAAGCTGATTCTAACTCCCAAAATCTAGTCTCATTTTAGTCTTACAAACTGGGTAGAAACTTTAAAATGTACTATAAGCTCTAGATATTTGATGTAATTTAAGATAAAGATTTTTGTAAAGCAAGGGATAGCCTCCATATTTTCGTAATTGTGAGTCTGTTTTATTTGGCTGCTTTAAAAATGTATGTTAGCTTTCAGAGCCTCCTTTCCTCTCAGTGCTTTCTTCCCACTTGATCATCTTCTATCATCTTAATCAGTTTTGAAAAATAATTCTTTCGTCATATTGAAGGGAGGAGATTGAAAAAGAATTACTCTTCAAAGTAGATGTGCAAACTTGCATTTAGAATATTATGTATGCGAAATGTCATATTCATACTTAAAATGTATATTATATTATAGCTTTCTGGATCACCACCGAGAATTTTAAAACGCGCTGATTTCAGAGTAACAAAGCACCATTTTATTTTCCATAGCAAACAGGAAACTGTGGCTACCATGGGGAACATTTTATCTAAATGGCATACATTAGCTCTAAATTCTCCACACAAAGGTGTAAGACTGCAAGATTACAGTGGTCCAATGGAACCATTGTTTGAATGCTGCTTCTACCTTTTACAGTGAACTATTCACAAATATCACGTAGGTTATGACCAAAGGACAAGGAAAAGGTAAGAAAGGGCTGGGCTGCGGCCTGGATGGCTTTGACCCACGGCTGCACTAGACTGTCTGAGCTTCAGATCTAGGAGAAGTGGGAGAGGGCTGAAAGGGACCTACATACAATGTAAGAAAACACGGTTTTTCTCTTGCTACAAAAGACTTATTTCTATGTAGGAAATGTGTGTGAAGGGGCGAGGATCTAGATAAGTAAGAATAAAGAGACCAATCCTATAACCCAGGGGCTGGAGCGATGGCTCAGCAGCTAGGAGTTCCTACTGTTCTTCCAGAGGACCTGAGCTCAGTGCTGAGAGTCCATGCCTGGCAGCTCATAGCTAACTCCCCGTGACCCCAGCTCCAGGATGTCCAACCCCTTAGACCTCTATGCTCAGGCACCGGCACTGATGTGCATGTGCACATACACACACACATACACACATACAGACACACTCACACAGACACATACTCACACAGACACACAGACACACAATCACATAGACACATACACAGACACACATACACAGACACACACAGACACACATACAACACACATACAGAAACACTCACACAGACACACACAGATACACAATCACATAGACACACACACACAGATACACACACACACACACAGACACACCATCACATAGACACATACACAGACACACATACTCAGGCACACACAGACACACACACATAACACACACACAGAAACACTCACACAGACACACACAGACACACAATCACATAGACACACATACACAGATACACACAGACACACAGACAGACACACAATCACACAGACACACACACAGACACACATACTCAGACACACACACATAACACACACAGAAACACTCACACAGACACACTCACACAGACACACACAGACACACAATCACATAGACACACACACAGATACATACAGACACACAGACAGACACACAATCACATAGACACACACACAGATACACACAGACACACAATCACATAGACACACAGACACACATACAGATAGACACACAATCACATAGACACACACACAGATACACACACACATAGACACATACACAGACACACAGACACACACACACACACACAGAAGACCAGTCAGTCTTAACCGCTGAGCCACCTCTCCAGCCCCCTCAACATTGTCTTTTTTTAAAGACTCATTTTAAATTGTGTATCTGCGTGTGGTATGTGTGTGAATATCCGAGTGCAAGTACACTTCCCTTGGAGGCCAGAGGCACTGGGTCTCCCTGAAGCTAGAATTCCAGGCAGTTGTGAGCAGTCGGACACGGGTGCTTGGAACAGATTGTGAGTCCCTGAAAGAGCAGCATGAGCTCTGAGCCATCCCTGCAGCCCACATCCAAGATTCTTAAACACACATACACGGAGAAAATAGCAACAGCCTGTTCTTATGTGAATCTGTGTACACTACTCCTGGACTTCCTAACCATGCTCTTAGCATCTCTCCCTGGACTGAAAAGCAAGAGGTAAAGGGAAAGTGAACCCTGTGATTGGCACCAGCGGGCCACTGAGGCTGGGGCTGTGCACAAGCTGGAGACTCCGTACCCCTCACCCCGCCTTCCTTCTCCCAACAGCCTTCCTCCTTGCTGGGACTTGGTACAAACGTGTACACGGCTGTGCCTCACCGAGGTGTTCTGTTTCTGGAGGTTGAAGAGTTCGTTCTGATACATAACAGCAGCAAAGGGGTAGACGGCCGGCAGCTGGGCTTCCGGTTTCTTCAGTGCAAGCAGTGTGTTCTCAGGGTCACCTTCCAGAAGGACAGCATTGATGTGGTCCACGGCAGCCAGCCCTGGGGGGAGGGGTGCATACTAGGTGAGAGAGTGCTTTCCTCTGCCCAGCCAGCCCCCTACCAAGGTCCCCATGTAAACAGTCACTTCCCACAAATCCTCAAAAGCTGCAGGTGAAGGTGGGCAAAGCTTTGGGAAGTCAGATCAGCGGTTCAAGTGTGGGCCACTTCCTAAAAGAGCCACCAGCACCCACGGACCTTGAGTTCTGGATCATTCCTGCTAGGATGATGTCCCAACAAAAGCCTTTCTTCTGTGCATGTCTGACGCATGTGTTGCATGAATGTGTGCCAGCGTGGGCACACGTGGAACTAGAGGACAATCTCAGATGCCTGTCTCCATTTTCCACTGTGTTTGAGATAGGGCTTCTTTTGTCCCAGCTAGCTGGGCTAAGAGCTTCTGGGGATTTCCCTGTTTTTCTGTCTTTTAGCTCTCACTGGAGCAGTGCGGGAGCAGATGTGTGTTCCTACATCCAGGTTTCACACGTGGGATCTGGGGATTTGAACTCAGATCTTCACCCTTGCATGACAAGTACTTTACCCACTGGACCATCTCTTTGCCCTCCTCCCCCGCCCCAAACACTTTTCTTTCAGAAATGGCCCTTTTCCCACCTCACCCATGATGCCTTCAAACTACTCGTGCCCTGAGAATTTCCCATATTGTAAATCTCATTTGTAGGTAAAGTTGGAACATGGTATTCTGTATGTTGGTTCCCTGCTGCTCCTTGTAGGTTACTACTGCCCCACCAAGGAAATCTTTAAGCTCTATGAAGACCAGGAGCAAGCCCCGTCCTGTTGGCGTGTCCTCCTGGTAAGCCCCCAGCAGAACGTGGTACCCTGCTGCTCTACTATCTGAGACAACCCTGAACGTCCCATCTCTCCTTCAGTTGTAACATCCGGGTTACAACGACCTTCAGTGACCAAGGGAAGGGGTGCTTGGAATGATGGAGTCAGAAGTGTTTTCAGAGCACGGAAGCCAGACTGCTGACCCAACAGAGGGAACGAAAGGTGAGCTGTCCCCAGTCAAGAGAAAAACCAGACAGAGCCTGCAAGATTTGCCGTCTAAGGAAGGCATCTGGCTCCCAGGAGTAACAGACAGGCTATCTGTCTAATGGCATGGCCAGACTGCAGCTAAGATTATTCTAACCCTTTTGACAGGACGGCAGGTTATCTCCCAGGGAGCTTCCCCGAGAAATATCACTCAGTAGCAGGACACATGACTAATGGAATCCTTCAGGTCCCGCTAACAGCCCACACTTAGCATAAAGGACCCATCCCCAGAGCCCAAACGATTCTTTTCTATCCTTAGAATTCACTGGACAAAGGAAAAGAATTCCGAAAGGAAGGCTTTGACTATGACTTGTCCTGTTTTGCTAGTGTTCCAAGGCCTTCCAGCTGCACCTGCGATTACACTGACAGGATCTTTCTTCACCTCTGAGAACTTACTTCATGTAGGTTTGTATGACCAGACGTCAAATATCTCATTAACATAGTCCAGAAGATCATGTTCTTTAAAGTGTCCTTAAAACTGTTTTTCACTGGGGCTGGAGAGATGGCTCATTGGTTGAGTCTTCACTGCTCCTCCAGAGAGTTGGGGTATGGTTTCCAGCATTCATATGGGGGCTAACAACTACCCATAAGTCTAGTTCCAGGAGAGCTAATGCCTTCTTCTGACCTCTGTGGGCACCAAACATGCCACCCGGGGCGCGCACGTATGCGCAGGAGAAATATTCATACACCTAAAACAAAATCTAAATTCTAAAAGAGACAAAAACAAAACACTATTCTTTCTGCTTTTCAAAACAAATCCCCTGAAACTATGCTTTCTTTCTTGCGTTCCGCATTCAACAAAACCCCTAGCCCTAACGTTGACAGAATATACCCTATAGAAGGCACATGACAAACCCCAAAGGAAATGACTGAAGCTTAAACACAACAGAGGTCTCTGAGGAGAGGGCCCCTGACATAACCATCGAAACGGCTACCAAAGCCACTACGTTGGCTACTGTGAATGCTAAAGGACTCAGCACTGGTGTAATAACCTTCAAGGCTGGGATGAGCCTGTCGATGTCCCTATATTTTACTTGCAGATTTTGCTGTTGTTTTTATTTTGTTTTCCGAGACAAGGTTTGTCTATTGTAGCTCTGGCTGTCCTAGAACTCATTCCGTAGATAAGGCTGGCCTCGAGCTCACAGAGGTTTGCCTGCCTCTGCCTCCTGAAGGCTGTGATTAAAAGGCGTGTGCCACCACCGCTTGGCCTACTTGCAGATTCTAGAATACAAAGATCCCACTGTCACACCACCAACCACAACACTTTCAGTTCCACGGAACTAAAGTTTTTCCAAGAGACGAGATAAAAATTTCAGAAGAATCAAGGCACTGAACATGGCAGCACCCTCATCCATTTCAGCCTGGGCTGGGGGTACAAATCTCCCTCTGCTTTATTTTAAAAATGGAAATGGAAGTATAATCCATTTGGTTAAATTTGTGGTCAGGAAGTTAGGTCACTGGGCATTCAAGTGTTTATTTATAGAGAATTGTATTAATCCAAAAAAAAAAGAAGGCCGTGTTAGTTATAAACATTTCAAAGACTACAGGACCATTTCCTCTCAAAGCACGCAGACCTCAGATATTGTCTCATTGGCAATATTAATTTCTTCCTGTAATTCATGTCTGTCGAGGAAAATGAAAGACTCAGCCTTCACAAAGAGCAGAAGGAAACCTGAACTTGGACTTCGTGCGTCATGACTCACACATTCAAGGCTTCACAGCTGTACAAGAACATGAACACGTGCCCCGAAATTGTAAGGTGCTGATTTAAACACATCGGCAGTGAGCTCTCTCATGTGTTTCGTGGGTGATGTAAACTCTCAAGCTCAGGTGTTAGCCGCCAGACACTGACATGAATTAATCTACATTGGTGTCCTTGATTCCTCAGGATTAGTCTCTCTAACCACGGAGGTGCAGACTTCTCAGTCAGATCTGTTTGGTGGAAACTCTAATTTGAAAGGTATTTTCATAGGTCCAGTGACCTTTCATGTATTCAGAGCTTGGGAAAATATGGGCTGTTTAGATTAACCCAGGGAGAAATTCATATCAAATAGAATCCCTTGCTGCCTTCTGATGTTCACGTAAAGATAACTCTTACTCATTTTTAACAACCTAAGCTGTCTGCTTTTTATAGTCTGTCCTACTTAGCTTTGACTATCAACCTGAAACAGCCTGGAGTCACCTGAGAAGGGACTCTCAGTTGACTGAGAACTGATGCCAAGAACAGACTGGACCACGAGCATCTCTATGGGGCACGTCTATTGATTATTATTGATATAGGAGGGCTCAGCCCACTATAGGCGGTGTCCTTCTTTGGGCAGATCCTGTATGAGAAAGCGAGCTAAGCTTTCTAAGTACAAGCCTGCACTTGGAGCCAGCAATCAGAACATCTTCATGGCCCTACTTCTAGTTCTTGCTAGATTCCTGCTTTGACTCCCCTCAGCGATGGACCGTGACCAGTGTGAGTTGAATGAACCCTTTCCTCCCACAAGTTACATTTGGTCAAAGGTTTTTTTTTTTTTCATGCAACTGAACAGGTGGAGAAGAACTGAGCTATGGGACTCCACACAGGCTCAAGAGCATAGAACCAAACTCGCTGTTGTGTAACTTCATTTCACCTGCCAACAGTCTCGTTCAGTCGTAGTGAAGCTATACAAACTGTAAAGAAAAGAAAAAATCTCAAAAACTACGAAAGTCTATGAAGGAGTAGGAAGCAGAAGTACCGATGATAGCAGCGTCCACTGTTTCGGTGGAACACCATCACACGATCAAGAACAAGGAACCAAAATCGTCACGCTGGAATCCTTGGCTGAATAGCACAGTGTCAGTCCCACAAGGGACGGATCCAACATGACACACACCAGAGCTGTGATGAAACAGGAAGGCAGGATAGAGCCAGTTTCCAGACACACACAGCTGTGTGTGGACCAGGAACTAGATCGGTGAAGAAGACTCGTCAGGGAACTGTCTGATGTTACTGCATCTCGAAGATGGCAGCATCGACAGGCGGTTTCTCATTACGTAAGACAGTTTTGCAGAGATCCTGGCAAAGCGCTCACCTTACAGAAATACCCACTTCCAGCACGTGACCCATCACTTACTGTTGACTGTATTGATGTTGCTCTGGATCTCCGCCTGGGTCAGCAGCTCCTCGTAGGCATCTCTCTCTTCTTCTGAAATACAGCTGTTCTGCAAAACAAAATCTTCACTGATCCCCGAGCCTCAGTTCCATATTTCAAAGCATGAAACTCAAATGATAAAGGGAGCTTGTTCCCATTCGTTTGTAGTCAACAGAAGGATCTTTGGGATTCCTGCTCAGGGCGGGGCCTGCCGCCCCATGAACAAGGCTGTTTCTAATATGAAAACTTTTAAAGGGATCACTCGATATGACTGTTTTTACAGAGGCAAAACAGGGAAATATTGGGAATTTCACTTGAGCCCGTCTAATAAAAGAAAACATTTTCTAATAACAAGTTATACAAATAATAAGTATGCACAGGAGGGATTGCAGTTTATTAAGAGGAACACAGCCAAACTCAAGCGGGAAGAATAATTTAAATCTTAGTAACAACCATGGAAAACCCGCACAAGAAACAGTAGTGGTGAAGTTCAGGATAAGCAGTAGGGTTTGGCTTAAAAAAAAAAAAAAGTCACAAAGCTTGGTGTGTATATTATGGTCAAGTACAAGATGGTTTGTGCATTGTAGAGCACCTGAAAGACCAAGCTAAACACTGGTACCCAATTTAGTCTGTTTGTTTGTTTGTTTTGTTTTCTTGTTCTTTGTTTTGTTTTGAGACAGGCTCTCACTATGTAGCCCTATCTGACCCGGAACTCAATTTGTAGGCCAGACTGGCTTTGATTTCATAGAGACCAGCTTATCTCTGCCTTTTAAGTACTGGAATCAAGTCTGCACCATCCCACCTGACTTAATTTAAGTAGGAAAAAGAGAATCGGGGGAGAATTTTGCTGAGGTAGCATCAGATGTGAATTAAACACTCATTCTGCCACCTCAAGCTCTGAGAGAGGTTAGGTTAGAGAATGGCAGGAGCAAAAGAGACCCGGGAGGAAGGTGGTACACGAGTCCTATGAAAATCCTGGAGGGGCAGCACCGAGGCCAGGGTGCGGGACTTGGGGGCAAGGGATGAATTCAAGTTGGCAGGAAAAGGCAGCAGAATCCAGCTAGGTGCAGGAGAGAGGGGACATAAAGAATCTAGACAAGGTGGCAGTCATAAGGAGCCATGCAAGCAGAGCAGGGAACAAGTGTAGCAGGGGCTAGAGGAAACGATCATTCCCCTGCAGTGGCTGGGTATAAGGTCTTAGCAATGCAGAATCTGCAGGAGCAGAGAAGCTCACGTGGGAGGGGTTGGCTTAGGGCTATTGGCTGACTCTTCTAGTAAGTAGCCATCTCAACGGAGGAAGAGCAGAAAAGATCAATGCGAGACTGGGAAGAATTCCAGTGGAGAGAGGGAGACGGAAGAGACTCTAAGAGGTGAAAGCTGAGAATAGCTTTGTGAGCTGTTAAACCAAGGGTTACACAAGTCAGGGGAGCAGAGCCTTTCAGGATAGGTGGGCCACTGCAGTGGGGGCCGCCAGGCAAGGGGGAGTCATCAAATATACCAATGGAGCTTAGAGCTCAGGGAGAGAAGAGTTGATGCTGAGTAGCGGTCTCAATGTAGACAAAGTTGCCAACAAAGACTATTCAAGAAGTACGTAGGTTTAGAGTCAGGATCAGGAACAGGCTTTCTTGTTAGGAGAAGGATACTTTCAAATAAGATGGGTTTAGTATTGGGAAACGTGGAGAGGTGAGAAAAAACTTCCTCTCTGAATAATTCCACGGTGCATGATTAACACCTGCTCAGAGACACAAGCCTTTCATCCTTGCCATGGAGCTTGAATACGATATCAAATAATGGGGGGTCTGAAGCTGCTGTGTCTACACCTCTTGGGTTAAACAGTACGTTTATAACATGATGTGCAGCCCTTCAGTGTTCTTCATAAAAGAATATATGATTATGTTAACGTGATTGAGGGTCTTCTAACCCTCCCATTGCACCCAAATCGAGAGAGGGCATAGCCAGTTTGGACTTATAAATCGTCACAGTCAATACTGATGCTTTTCCTGTTAGTGACTCACAGCCACATCCTTCACTCCACGGGTTTCTTAGACTTTAGCTAAGTACCTTCAGGTTTGCGCTTTCCTCTTTTTCCTTCTTGGCTTCCCAGAGTTCTTTCTGGTACTCCTGCGAGAGGTTGTCATCCACGAAAGTTAAAACTGCATTTGGGTTTCTTAGCGTTACGAGCGTCTGCTCAGCCACTCCCTTCTCAATAGCCTCATTAATGGCAATCACTGCAGCGTGCACTGAAAGTAGAGAGGGAGGAGACTTTAAAAATCAGCAAAAGACATTGACCACACTGACACCCACGAACCCAGGCAGTTTCACTATTTTCTTTAGCTTGCAGTAAGCATACACGCACACACGCACACAAAAGGAGACTTCAGGTGTGGGACCATCGCTCAGTCGGTGAAGTGTTTGTTTGAGTCCCAGCATTTATGTAAGAAGCCAGGCAGAGTGGCATGTGCTTGCAATCCCAGCACTGAGAAGGTGGATATAAGCACATCGCTGGGGTTATCTGGCACAGCTAGCCTAGCTGAAGTACCTACCCTCAGGTCCTAGTGGAAGACCTTGTTCCTAACAACAAGGCGGGCAGCTCCTGACACCGGCTTACACGTGCAGTGCAGTTATGTGTGCACGGCATCTGCACACACACACAGCACAACAAGAAAGAGACCTTGGACAAATCGTGCAGCACCTGATGAGCCCTCTGCGAGCTTGCCTGTCCCTGGTCTTGATCACAGCACCGGTGACGTAGTCCCTTCCTACTTATCCAGGCACTGAGAGGAACCAGGAGCTACGCCATCCGCTAGGGCACAGGGTCGGTCCTCGCTCCCTGCTCAGGGTGACTCAATCTTAAACAAGTTGATTCTAAGAGCTATCTGTAATTTAGCTTGCAACATTAAAAGAGGCACGGCAGTCTACACCCTATCACTGAAGTCCAAAGACGATACAAGTGGAGAAATGTTTTGAGGAATGAAAATATGTCTGAGATCTCTGCATTCACACTGCACAAACGCATGTTTAAAATCCAAAATCAATTACCCTCAAAGGAGAAACACCTTCAAAGGCTCTCAAAGAAGAGGGTTCAAACACCCTCAAAGAAGAAGAACAAAATACCAGGGTCCTTGGGGTTGACTGTGTTCCTGCAAACGTGGTGAGCATTCCTAAAACTCTCTGGACTTTCTTGGAGAAGTTCGGCAGACACCAGCCTCATAAAGGAACACGGTACGAGCAGGACAAGGATTCTCTGCCCAGGGAAAGCAGCATTAGACAGGAAGCAGAGAGGCTACAAGGGCAGGCTAAGCCTATTCTGCTCCAATAGTTTAAGCCTACAAAGGAGACTGGGCTGAGGCTGGAGTCTGTCGAGCTCCACTGCAGATCTAAGAGGATGCAGCCTACTAAGAGACGTGCTTTGAACAGGGAGGTGAGAAGAGAGTCAAGTGATGAGCGACCCAGTTCTGAGGTGGTTTTCTTATGAAGACAACAAAATCGTGGGGTTCTATTCATTCATTTGGTTGCAGTTGGTCTTTTAGGGGTACGTAAACTAGAATCATCATCATCGTCGTCATCGTCATCTTCATCATCAACAACGAACCCCCCGAAAGAAGCAAAACCTTCAGGGTTCCTAAAGTATCTTCTAAGTATCCCGTTTTACGCAATTCAAATCGGCAAACACGTATGGGTAAGTTGCAGGCCAATGACAAGCGTGGGTCCCAGGCCAACTTACGTGCCGCTTCATCCACAGACAGCTCATTGGCCAGAATGCCGCCTATCTTGCTGAAAGCTGGCATCTGTATCCCGTACTTCTCCAGCTCTTTCCTCATATTACTGATTTCCTCCTCTGAAAGGACAAGAGAAAACAAAAATCAAGGGAAGCTCCTAGAGGCGAAGGAGGGAAGAAGACGCCCTTCCTTGGGAAGGTGGAGCCATTTCTAAACTCTGCCACAAACACGGGGGAGGGGATCCAGGCAGGCACAAGCAAGATGCGCCAGTGTGGTTAGTGTGGATTGTCAATTCGACGGACTCTGGAGTCTCCTGGAAGACAGGCTGGTGGGGAACGCTCTTGATGCCATCACGTGAGGTGGGAAGATCCTCTCACTGTGTGTGAAACGGTTCTGACAGGGGGCCTAAGTCGTGTACATGGGGAAAGGGAACTGGACAAAAGCATGCATTCACTGAGCTCTTCTCTGACTGTGGACACAATATGATCAGCTTCCTCAAGCTCCTAGAGCCCTGACTTCCCCACCGTGATGGACCAAACCATGAACTGCCAGGTAAAATGAACCCTTTCCCTAGAGTTACTCTTGTTGGGGTATTTTATCCCAGGAGGGAAACCAAAATGGCAGGTCTTCCCTTGTTGGTGTAGAGCAAGGAGGGAACCAGCAAAATCAAAGGGAAGGAGAAAGCTGCAGTATGTTTTCTTAGTCACTAGGCTGGAGAGGATAAAGACAAAGAGGAGTAGTACCTGTGAAGTCCACTTTTCCCAGCAAATCCTGGATCTGGGGTGCAATCCCCAGTTTAAACAGATACAAACTGAAAGACAAAACATAAAGCTGTCAGAACCCTAATGATCCTAACTCCTACAGAGTACACACGCCTACAGTGTACACACGCCTACAGTGTACACACTCCTACAGTGTACACACGCCTACAGAGTACACAAGCCTACAGAGTACACACGCCTACAGTGTACAGACGCCTACAGTGTACACACGCCTACAGTGTATACACACCTACAGTGTACACACGCCTACAGTGTACACACGCCTACAGTGTATACACACCTACAGAGTACACACGCCTACAGTGTACACACGCCTACAGTGTATACACACCTACAGAGTACACACGCCTACAGTGTACACACGCCTACAGTGTACAGACGCCTGCAGTGTACAGACGCCTACAGTATACACACACCTGCAGTGTACAGACGCCTACAGTGTACAGACGCCTACAGTGTACAAACGCCTACAGTGTACACACGCCTGTAGTGTACACACGCCTACAGTGTACACACGCCTACAGAGTACACACGTACAGTGTACACACGCCTACAGTGTACAGACGCCTGCAGTGTACACATGCCTACAGTGTACACATGCCTACAGTGTACAGATGCCTACAGTGTACACATGCCTACAGTGTACAGATGCCTACAGTGTACAGACGCCTACAGTGTACACACGCCTACAGTGTACACACGCCTGCAGTGTACAGACGCCTACAGTGTATACATGCCTACAGTGTACACACGCCTACAGTGTACACACGCCTACAGTATACAGATGCCTGCAGTGTACAGACGCCTACAGTGTACACATGCCTACAGTGTACACACGCCTACAGTGTACACACGCCTACAGTGTACAGATGCCTGCAGTGTACAGACGCCTACAGTGTACACATGCCTCCAGTGTACAGATGCCTGCAGTGTACACACGCCTACAGTGTACACACGCCTACAGTGTACACACGCCTGCAGTGTACAGACGCCTACAGTGTACACACGCCTACAGTATACACACGCCTACAGTGTACACACGCCTGCAGTGTACAGACGCCTACAGTGTACACATGCCTACAGTGTACACACGCCTACAGAGTACACACGCCTACAGTGTACACACGCCTACAGTGTACAGACGCCTACAGTGTATACATGCCTACAGTGTACATACGTCTACAGTGTATACATGCCTACAGTGTACACATGCCTACAGTGTACACATGCCTACAGTGTACACATGCCTGCAGTGTATACATGCCTACAGTGTACATACGCCTACAGTGTACATACGCCTACAGTGTACATACGCCTACAGTGTCCTACAGTGTACATACGCCTACAGTGTACACACGCCTACAGTGTACAGACGCCTACAGTGTATACATGCCTGCAGTGTACAGATGCCTACAGTGTACACACGCCTACAGTGTACACACGCCTACAGTGTACACACGCCTACAGTGTACATACGCCTACAGTGTATACATGCCTACAGTGTACATACGCCTACAGTGTCACACGCCTACAGTGTACATACGCCTACAGTGTACACACGCCTACAGTGTACACACGCCTACAGTGTACACACGCCTACACAGTGTGTACAGTGTACATACGCACTACAGTGTACACACGCCTACAGTGTATACATGCCTACAGTGTACATGCCTACACGCCTACAGTGTACACATGCCTACACACGCCTGCAGTGTACAGATGCCTACAGTGTACATACGTGTACACACGTCTACAGTGTACACACAGCACACGCCTACAGTGTACACACGCCTACAGTGTACATGTACACACGCCTACAGTGTACACACGCCTACAGTGTACACACGCCTACAGTGTACATACGCCTACAGTGTATACATGCCTACAGTGTACATATACAGTGTCCTACAGTGTACAGTGTACCACGCCTACAGTGTACACACGCCTACAGTGTACACACGCCTACAGTGTACAGACGCCTACAGTGTACACACGCCTACAGTGTATACGCGCCTACAGTGTACAGACGCCTACAGTGTACATACGCCTACAGTGTATACATGCCTACAGTGTACATACGCCTACAGTGTCCTACAGTGTACATACGCCTACAGTGTACACATGCCTACAGTGTACATACGCCTACAGTGTCCTACAGTGTACATACGCCTACAGTGTACACATGCCTACAGTGTACATACGTCTACAGTGTCCTACAGTGTACATACACCTACAGCGTACACACGCCTACAGCGTACACATGCCTACAGCGTACATACGCCTACAGTGTCCTACAGAGTACATACGCCTACAGAGTACATATGCCTACAGTGTACATACTCCTACAGTGTACACACGCCTACAGTGTACACACGCCTACAGCGTACAACACGCCTACAGTGTACAGACACCTACAGTGTACATATGCCTACAGCGTACATACGCCTACAGCGTACGTACACCTACAGCGTACATACGCCTACAGTGTCCTACAGAGTACATACGCCTATAGAGTACATATGCCTACATGTACATATGCCTACAGAGTACAGACACCTACAGTGTACACACGCCTACAGCGTACACACGCCTGCAGCGTACACACGCCTGCAGTGTACAGATGCCTACAGCGTACACACGCCTACAGCGTACACACGCCTACAGTGTACATACGCCTACAGCGTAGGTACACCTACAGCATACATACGCCTACAGTGTCCTACAGAGTACATACGCCTATAGAGTACATACGCCTACATGTACATACGCCTACAGTGTACACACGCCTACAGTGTACACACGCCTACAGTGTACGTACACCTACAGTGTACGTACACCTACAGTGTCCTACAGAGTACATACGCCTATAGAGTACATATGCCTACATGTACATATGCCTACAGAGTACATACACCTAAGAATGCTTTCCGGTGAGAAGGATCTAAGAGAGCACTCATCACCTAAAGCATCTCACAAGGACCAATAGATCAGTAAAACTATCATGTACAGTATGATATTAAAAAGCCAATTATGGCTGGGTGGTGGTGGTGGTGGTGCACGCCTTTAGTCCCATCACTTGGGAGGCAGAGGCAGGCAGATCTCTGTGAGTTTGTCTGGTCTACAGAGTGAGTTCCAGGACAGCCAGAGTCACAACAGAGAAACCCTGTCTTGAAAAACTAACTAACTAACTAACTAATTAACCAATGAACTAAATAACCAGATAACCAAATAAAAAGCCAATAATGGTATGAACATATTAAGTAGAAGACAGAGACCACATTGTACATGTTTAAAAAAGAAATCTCTTAGTCAATTAATGATGCTATCCATTAGGTTATCCATAACCTGACCAAAGGTCTAGAGAGCTGGCATCTAAATCCACCAAAGAGATGGGAGTACGTGATTCCTCTGCTCAATTCCAGTCACAGCCAGTTTCTGCTGCACAGTTCTAGCAACTTCTCCAACCCC
The DNA here is from genome assembly GCA_026225945.1 of Cricetomys ansorgei. NCBI lineage: Eukaryota > Metazoa > Chordata > Mammalia > Rodentia > Nesomyidae > Cricetomys > Cricetomys ansorgei. The sequence goes on along the minus strand of JAMJFZ010003624.1, from coordinate 8,767,676 downwards.
AAGGTTAATTCAATGAATCAACTAAAAAAGCTTGGTTTCACTTTCTTATTCATTTATTAGGTTTAAAAATCCATGAAATTTTAATTAGCAGTAAGAAATTAAATAATAATATACATGGGGAAACGATCTGAGAATGGATTTGATGACTTGGACATTTTAATCTGAGTATTTCCAGC